>JAKFHT010000918.1:0-43664 GCA_023783455.1 Erythrocebus patas | reverse complement strand
TCCAGTACCTCCGCTATGCAGCTCTGTGAGGTTCGATGTTTTCTCTCTTCTCCCTGAAATTAACATGATACGGACTGCAGAGGAGGCCCCTATAAGAGTAAAAAAGAGAAATAAATAAGGCCCAAGGAATGCCTTGGACTCTGACCAATCATATTAACCATTCCTTCCAGGAACTGAGGGGCCTAGGAAAACCTTTTTGGGGTGGTAGTCCTGAGAAAATGAAACAGAAGTGTTCTCTGCCAAGATCTGCCAAGTTGAGCCATATATCTCTAGTGTAACCAAAGGGCTACAGAGATTCAAAATTGAGGTGGGGTTAATGGTGATTATGGTTAGAGTCATCGTTTCCTTAGCGTTTTTATGTTCTCAGCCTGTGAGTGTTTGCCACTTCTACAAACCCCATTTCTTCAGAATTTCTCATTAGAAACCTCAAGAATTACCTATAGGGATGGGAACTCCTAGCTGCTGGTATCTTCCATCATCCAATAATCAAAAAACATATCATTGTTTCAAGATCTCTTTTGAAAAATAGTTTCGCTGAAATGTAATTCCAGTTTGACGATGATTTTCCTTTCAGATGTTAGAGGTGTTATTCTGCTGTCTTCTGGCTTCTTCCGTTGCTGTTGAGAAATCTGCTGTCATTTTCATTTGTTTCTTTGTAGGTAAGATATATTTCTCTCTAGCTGTTTGAGGATCGTTCTCTTCAGTTTTCTGTAGTTTCACTATGATGTGTCTTGATATGGATTTCTTTTTATTTTTCTGGATTGCAGTTCACTGAGTTTCTTTAAGAATTTGGGTCTCATTAATTCTTGAAAATTCTCAGTCATAACCTTTCAAATATGGCATCTGCCCCATTTTCTCTATTTCCTCCTTCTGGAACTCCAGATATACGTTGGATCTTTGTGCTTTGTCGTCCATGACCCATGGTCTTCCATGCTTTCCATTTCTTTGTCTCCGTGCATTCTGGGTAACTTCTTTGTGGCTGTCTTCTAGGTCACAAATTATTCATTCACACTATTCATCTGTTTAATCTTTCCATTGATTTTCTACTTTCAAATATTATAATTTTCTTTTTTATATATATTTTTTGCCTTTCCCAAAATCAGGTGTTATTTTAAAAATTATTGTTATTATTATTATTTTGAGACAGAGTCTCGCACTGTCGCCCAGGCTGGAGGAGTGCAGTGGCGCGATCTCAGTTCACTGCAACCTCCCTATCCTGGGCTCAAGCAATTCTTGTGCCTCAGCTTCTGGAGTAGCTGGGACCACAGGCCGGTGCCACCACGCCCAGCTAATTTTTGTATTTTTAGTAGAGGCAGGCTTTCACCATGTTGGCTAGGCTGCTCCTGAACTCCTGGCCTCAAGTGATCCACCCACCTCGGCCTCCCAAAGTGCTGGGATTACAGGCATGAGCCACCACACCCAACCTTATTTTCATTTCAAAAGTTGGTTGATTCCTTAATCGCTACCTACTTTCATGCATTGTTTTAACCTAGTCAAACTGCTGGTCTCATATGTTTTGTTTTTTTGTCTTTGAGACAGAGTCTCACTCTGTCACCCAGGCTGGAGTGCAATAGCGTGATCTCAGCTCACCGCACCCTCCACCTCCTGGATTCAAGTGATTCTCCTGCCTCAGCCTCCCAAGTAGCTGGGATTACAGGCACATGCCACCACACCTGGCTAATTTTTTTTTTTTTTAATTGGAGTCTTGCTCTGTCGCCCAGGCTGGAGTGCAGTGGCACACTCTTGGCTCACTGCATCTTCCTGCTGTTCCAGCAATTCTCCTGGCTCAGCCTTCTGGGTAGCTGGGATTATAGGCATGCGCCACTACGCCCAGCTAGTTTTTGTATTTTTAGTAGAGATGAGGTTTCACCATGTTGGCCAGGTTGGTCTCAAACTCCTGAGTTTGGGTGATCCACCCACCTCGGCCTCCCAAAGTGCTGGGATTATAGGCGTGAGCCACGACACCCGGCCTGGTCTCCTATGTTGGTAGTAGTTAAAGCTAGATAATGGGTACCTAGGGATTTGTTAGACTTCTATCTACTTTTGGTATATTAAATGGTTTCCATAATAAGTTTTAAAGGGCAGGGAGGGGGTCATCACACTTTAAAAATTTGGGGATAATTGAACAATAGGCCATATGAAAACATGAGAATTTAAAGTGGGTTATGGAGAAGACAGAATTGTGGGGCGTGAAACTTTTCTGGAATGCAGTGGAGGATTCTGAATGGGTTGAGGACAGCAGGAAGGGAGGCTGTGGGTATGTGGGAGACAGGAAAGAAGAGACAGGGAGTAGGAAGTGGGTTCCAACCCATGATGGGAGGAAACCAACACAGTCTATTCCATTTTCCTCAGGGCCCTAGCACCACAGAGCCACTGAGATCATCTATATGCTGCCTTCATTTGAATATCAAGGGCTGCTGGTGTCTGGTTTCAGGAAATTTTTTCCATTGCTCCCTTCTGTCTAGCCAGTATAGCCAGTCTGACCTCTTGGCTCAACTGGTATCATCTCCAACCAATTCATGCCATGCCTTGGTAAGAGAAAGAGTGTAAGAGGCAATAAAGAAAAGAACCGTTCAGACTTCTTAAGTGACATAATTCTGTCTTTCCATTTTCTGTCCTGTCATGAAAAATTTGAAGAAATATTTTAATTAAAGTATACACATTCGACTGGGTGTGGTGGCTCATGCCTGTAATCCCAGCACTTTCAGAGGCCACGGCAGGAGGATCACCTGAGACCAGGAGTTTCAGACCAACCTGGCCAACGTGGTGAAACCCCATTTCTGCTAAAAATACAAAAATTAGCCAAACACGGTGGCACTCGCCTGTAATTCCAGCTACTCAGGAGGCTGAGGCAGGAGAATCACTTGAAACCGGGAGGTGGCAGTTGCAGTGAGCCAAGATCGTGCCAGTGTACTCCAGCCTGGGTGACAGAGCGAGAATCTGTCTCAAAAAAAAAAAAAAAAAAACGCATACATAAGCAGATAATATGCATTTAAAAAATCAGCAGAGCCTCACATTCAAGGATTTTCTACACAAGAAACAGTTTCTAAAATATGTGCTTGGAATTACTAGGGTTTCTCTTGCAAACATTTTAATAACACCTCATTCTTTTAAAACTGTGGTTATATATGTCATGTTATTAGATCTTTACAGCAACTCTCCTGGGTAAAGAGGTTATTACTAGGATATTTTATAGAAGAAAAAACAACTAGTGCTTTTTTTTTTTTGCTTTACTTCAGTAGCTATGGCCTCCTTCAGTTTGACATTTCAATCCTGGCACATAGTGGGGGCTGAAAAAATATTTGTTGGAGGAATGCCATTTAAAATACAATGACTGGATAGGAGAATATTTAAGGGCATTAACATTTTTTAAAAGCCAAAAAAATTACAATTGGACATATGAGATTTTGATTTTTTTGTGTATTTATTTATTTTTAAATAAGCTTCTCTAGGCTGGGCTTGATGGCTCATGCTTATAATCCCAGCACTTTGGGAGGCTGAGGTGGGTGGATCACCTGAGGTCAGGAGTTCGAGACCAGCCTGGCCAACATGGTGAAACCGTCAATACTAAAAATACAAAAATTAGCTGGGCGTGGTGGTACACACCTGTAATCCCAGCTACTAGGGAGGCTGAGGCAGGAGAATCACTTGAAACCGGGAGGTGGCAGTTGCAGTGAGCCAAGATCGTGCCAGTGTACTCCAGCCTGGGTGACAGAGCGAGAATCTGTCTCAAAAAAAAAAAAAACGCATACATAAGCAGATAATATGCATTTAAAAAATCAGCAGAGCCTCACATTCAAGGATTTTCTACACAAGAAACAGTTTCTAAAATATGTGCTTGGAATTACTAGGGTTTCTCTTGCAAACATTTTAATAACACCTCATTCTTTTAAAACTGTGGTTATATATGTCATGTTATTAGATCTTTACAGCAACTCTCCTGGGTAAAGAGGTTATTACTAGGATATTTTATAGAAGAAAAACAACTAGTGCTTTTTTTGCTTTACTTCAGTAGCTATGGCCTCCTTCAGTTTGACATTTCAATCCTGGCACATAGTGGGGCTGAAAAATATTTGTTGGAGGAATGCCATTTAAAATACAATGACTGGATAGGAGAATATTTAAGGGCATTAACATTTTTTAAAAGCCAAAAATTACAATTGGACATATGAGATTTTGATTTTTGTGTATTTATTTATTTATTTTTTTTTTTTTTTTAATTGGAGTCTTGCTCTGTCGCCCAGGCTGGAGTGCATTGGCACGATCTTGGCTCACTGCAACCTCCACCTCCCGGGTTCAAGCGATTCTCCTGCCTCAGCCTCCCAAGTAGCTGGGATTACAGGCGTGAGCCACCGCCCGGACTTTTTTTTTTTTTAAATAAGCTTCTCTTTGGCTTCCTCCAATGTAGTCTCCTTGAGTAGGAAGAAATTACATTGCTATGATTTAGACTGGCAATTATTTATTTATTTATTTATTTATTTTTAAATAAGCTTCTCTAGGCTGGGCTTGATGGCTCATGCTTATAATCCCAGCACTTTGGGAGGCTGAGGTGGGTGGATCACCTGAGGTCAGGAGTTCGAGACCAGCCTGGCCAACATGGTGAAACCGTCAATACTAAAAATACAAAATTAGCTGGGCGTGGTGGTACACACCTGTAATCCCAGCACTTTGGGAGGCTGAGGCGGAGAATCGCTTGAACCCGGGAGGCGGATGTTGCAGTGAACCAAGATCACACCACTGCACTCCAGCCTGGGTGACAGAGCAAGACTCCATCTCAAAAGTAAATAAATAAATAAAGTATATAACTAAATAAATAAGCTTCTCTTTGGCTTCCTCCAATGTAGTCTCCTTGAGTAGGAAGAAATTACATTGCTATGATTTAGACTGGCAATTATTTATTTATTTTTAAATAAGCTTCTCTAGGCTGGGCTTGATGGCTCATGCTTATAATCCCAGCACTTTGGGAGGCTGAGGCGGCAGAATCGCTTGAACCCGGGAGGCGGATGTTGCAGTGAACCAAGATCACACCACTGCACTCCAGCCTGGGTGACAGAGCAAGACTCCATCTCAAAAGTAAATAAATAAATAAAGTATATAACTAAATAAATAAGCTTCTCTTTGGCTTCCTCCAATGTAGTCTCCTTGAGTAGGAAGAAATTACATTGCTATGATTTAGACTGGCAATTATTTATTTATTTATTTTTAAATAAGCTTCTCTAGGCTGGGCTTGATGGCTCATGCTTATAATCCCAGCACTTTGGGAGGCTGAGGTGGGTGGATCACCTGAGGTCAGGAGTTCGAGACCAGCCTGGCCAACATGGTGAAACCGTCAATACTAAAAATACAAAATTAGCTGGGCGTGGTGGTACACACCTGTAATCCCAGCTACTAGGGAGGCTGAGGCGGCAGAATCGCTTGAACCCGGGAGGCGGATGTTGCAGTGAACCAAGATCACACCACTGCACTCCAGCCTGGGTGACAGAGCAAGACTCCATCTCAGAAAAAAAAAAAAACATACATAAGCAGATAATATGCATTTAAAAAATCAGCAGAGCCTCACATTCAAGGATTTTCTACACAAGAAACAGTTTCTAAAATATGTGCTTGGAATTACTAGGGTTTCTCTTGCAAACATTTTAATAACACCTCATTCTTTTAAAACTGTGGTTATATATGTCATGTTATTAGATCTTTACAGCAACTCTCCTGGGTAAAGAGGTTATTACTAGGATATTTTATAGAAGAAAAAACAACTAGTGCTTTTTTTTTTTTGCTTTACTTCAGTAGCTATGGCCTCCTTCAGTTTGACATTTCAATCCTGGCACATAGTGGGGGCTGAAAAAATATTTGTTGGAGGAATGCCATTTAAAATACAATGACTGGATAGGAGAATATTTAAGGGCATTAACATTTTTTAAAAGCCAAAAAAATTACAATTGGACATATGAGATTTTGATTTTTTTGTGTATTTATTTATTTTTTTTAAATAAGCTTCTCTAGGCTGGGCTTGATGGCTCATGCTTATAATCCCAGCACTTTGGGAGGCTGAGGTGGGTGGATCACCTGAGGTCAGGAGTTCGAGACCAGCCTGGCCAACATGGTGAAAACCCGTCAATACTAAAAATACAAAAATTAGCTGGGCGTGGTGGTACACACCTGTAATTCCAGCTACTAGGGAGGCTGAGGCGGGAGAATCGCTTGAACCCGGGAGGCGGATGTTGCAGTGAACCGAGATCACACCACTGCACTCCAGCCTAGGTGACAGAGCAAGACTCCATCTCAAAAGTAAATAAATAAATAAATAAAGTATATAACTAAATAAATAAGCTTCTCTAGGCTGGGCTTGATGGCTCATGCTTATAATCCCAGCACTTTCAGAGGCCAGGCAGGAGGATCACCTGAGACCAGGAGTTTCAGACCAACCTGGCCAACGTGGTGAAACCCCATTTCTGCTAAAATACAAAAATTAGCCAAACACGGTGGCACTGCCTGTAATTCCAGCTACTAGGGAGGCTGAGGCAGGAGAATCACTTGAAACCGGGAGGTGGCAGTTGCAGTGAGCCAAGATCGTGCCAGTGTACTCCAGCCTGGGTGACAGAGCAAGACTCCATCTCAAAAATAAATAAATAAAGTATATAACTAAATAAATAAGCTTCTCTTTTGGCTTCCTCCAATGTAGTCTCCTTGAGTAGGAAGAAATTACATTGCTATGATTTAGACTGGCAATTATTTATTTATTTATTTATTTATTTTTTTTAAATAAGCTTCTCTAGGCTGGGCTTGATGGCTCATGCTTATAATCCCAGCACTTTCAGAGGCCACGGCAGGAGGATCACCTGAGGTCAGGAGTTCGAGACCAGCCTGGCCAACATGGTGAAACCCGTCAATACTAAAAATACAAAAATTAGCCAAACACGGTGGCACTGCCTGTAATTCCAGCTACTCAGGAGGCTGAGGCAGGAGAATCGCTTGAACCGGGAGGCGGATGTTGCAGTGAACTGAGATCACACCACTGCACTCCAGCCTGGGTGACAGAGCAAGACTCCATCTCAAAAGTAAATAAATAAATAAAGTATATAACTAAATAAATAAGCTTCTCTTTTGGCTTCCTCCAATGTAGTCTCCTTGAGTAGGAAGAAATTACATTGCTATGATTTAGACTGGCAATTATTTATTTATTTATTTTTAAATAAGCTTCTCTAGGCTGGGCTTGATGGCTCATGCTTATAATCCCAGCACTTTCAGAGGCCAGGCAGGAGGATCACCTGAGGTCAGGAGTTTCAGACCAACCTGGTCAACATGGTGAAACCCGATCTCTACTAAAAATACAAAAGTTAGCCAAGCATGGTGGCACTCGCCTGTAATTCCAACTACTCAGGAGGCTGAGGCAGGAGAATCACTTGAAACTGGGAGGTGGCGGTTGCAGTGAGCCAAGATCATGCCACTGCACTCCACCCTGGGCGACAGAGCAAGACTCTGTCTCAAAAAAAAAACAAAACAAAACCCACATGCATAAGCAGAGAATGCGCATTAAGAAAATCAGCAGAGCCTCACATTCAAGGATTTTCTACACAAGAAACAATTCCTAAAATATGTGCTTAGAATTACTAGGGTTTCTCTTGCAAACATTTTAATAACACCGCATTCTTTTGAAATTGTGGTTATATGTCATGTTATTAGAGCTTTACAGCAACTCTCCTGGGTAAAGCGGTTATTACTAGGTCATTTTATAGAAGGAAAAACAACCAGTACTTTTTTTTTGCTTTACTTCAGTAGCTATGGCCTCCTTCAATTTACCATTTCAATTCTGGCTCATAGTGGGGGCTCAACAAATATTTGTTGGAGGAATGCCATTTAAAATACAGTGATTGGATAGGAGAATATTTGAGGGCATTAAAATTTTTTAAAAGCCAAAAAAATTACAATTGGACTTATAAGATTTTGATTTTTGTGTATTTATTTATTTATTTTTAAATAAGCTTCTCTAGGCTGGGCTTGATGGCTCATGCTTATAATCCCAGCACTTTCAGAGGCCAGGCAGGAGGATCACCTGAGACCAGGAGTTTCAGACCAACCTGGCCAACATGGTGAAAACCGTCAATACTAAAAATACAAAAATTAGCTGGGCGTGGTGGTACACACCTGTAATTCCAGCTACTAGGGAGGCTGAGGCGGCAGAATCGCTTGAACCCGGGAGGCGGATGTTGCAGTGAACCGAGATCACACCACTGCACTCCAGCCTAGGTGACAGAGCAAGACTCCATCTCAAAAGTAAATAAATAAATAAATAAAGTATATAACTAAATAAATAAGCTTCTCTTTTGGCTTCCTCCAATGTAGTCTCCTTGAGTAGGAAGAAATTACATTGCTATGATTTAGACTGGCAATTATTTATTTATTTATTTTTTTTAAATAAGCTTCTCTTTTGGCTTCCTCCAATGTAGTCTCCTTGAGTAGGAAGAAATTACATTGCTATGATTTAGACTGGCAATTATTTATTTATTTTTAAATAAGCTTCTCTTTTGGCTTCCTCCAATGTAGTCTCCTTGAGTAGGAAGAAATTACATTGCTATGATTTAGACTGGCAATTATTTATTTATTTATTTATTTTTTTTAAATAAGCTTCTCTAGGCTGGGCTTGATGGCTCATGCTTATAATCCCAGCACTTTCAGAGGCCACGGCAGGAGGATCACCTGAGGTCAGGAGTTCGAGACCAGCCTGGCCAACATGGTGAAACCCCATTTCTGCTAAAATACAAAAATTAGCCAAACACGGTGGCACTGCCTGTAATTCCAGCTACTAGGGAGGCTGAGGCGGAGAATCGCTTGAACCGGGAGGCGGATGTTGCAGTGAACCAGATCACACCACTGCACTCCAGCCTGGGTGACAGAGCAAGACTCCATCTCAAAAGTAAATAAATAAATAAAGTATATAACTAAATAAATAAGCTTCTCTAGGCTGGGCTTGATGGCTCATGCTTATAATCCCAGCACTTTGGGAGGCTGAGGTGGGTGGATCACCTGAGGTCAGGAGTTCGAGACCAGCCTGGCCAACATGGTGAAACCCGTCAATACTAAAAATACAAAAATTAGCTGGGCGTGGTGGCACACACCTGTAATCCCAGCTACTAGGGAGGCTGAGGCAGGAGAATCGCTTGAACCCGGGAGGCGGATGTTGCAGTGAACTGAGATCACACCACTGCACTCCAGCCTGGGTGACAGAGCAAGACTCCATCTCAAAAGTAAATAAATAAATAAACTCTTATTAAAAAGAAAAAGCAAATCATGAAACAAAACAAACCCCAGGCTCTGAATGAAAAGATCTCTCCTTTAGGGGGCTAGGTAATGGAAAAGAAAATATATCATGAATTTCATGTTCTCATTTGTCTTCGTTAATGACTTGTCTGTAAAATTATAAAATGTTAATTGTGCCTCATTTATACTTTTTTTTTTTTTTTTTTTTGAGATGGAGTTTTGCTTTTGTTGCCCAGGCTGGAGTGCATTGGCACGATCTTGGCTCACTGCAACCTCCACCTCCCGGGTTCAAGCGATTCTCCTGCCTCAGCCTCCTGAGTAGCTGGGACTACAGGCGCCCGCCACCGGGCCCGGCTAATTATTTTGTATTCTTAGTAGAGGTGGGGTTTCACCGTGTTACCCAGGATGGTCTCAATCTCCTGACCTCATGATCCGCCCCTCGGCCTCCCAAAGTTCTGGGATTAGAGGCATGAGCCATTGCGCCCGGCCAACAATAAATTCTTATATCAAAAAACTGAGTTCGAAATGGTCCCTGGAACTGTTTTCCATCCCTAAAAAGATGATGTCAAGCTGTCATGTATAATAAATAACAACTCAATTGACCACATATTTTCCTTTAAGACTAATGACAAAATAATATTATAATGAAATACTTAGAAGTTTTAAGGGAAAAAATCCTTTAAGTCATTACATTAAAATTTAAATCAAAACAATAACTTCACTGTTTGAGAATAAAATTGGCATATGAAAAGTTTGATAGTGAACAGTATTAACCTACCACAGCATTTGCCTTTAGCATTTACTGAGTAATACTTGAAGCTATCATAAATGTGCAAATGAAGACATTATTTATTGTACTACTGCTGAGATTAAGATTGTCTTTTTCAGATTTCTAAAACATTACAACAAATGCACACATGAGGGCGCTCTAATCAGTCAGGTATGGAGAGGGCATAGGCATTTGTTGACTGTTAAGTCAAAACTAGTTCTATACTTTTACAGATGGAAAAATCAAGGTCCACCAAAGAGGTTATGATTCTAGATGAGTTATTCTCTAGAGGAAATAAATTGGGTATTAGAATTTTAAAAAGATTGAACAGAAATCCCTGTCAGTAAATTTATGCTGGATAATTTTTAGTTTTATCCCAGCAACTCCTTACTGAAAATCTTTACCCATGGCATGATATTATTTATCTTCAATCTTAAATGGGTTCGGTAATAGTGTTTATAAGATGTAGGAAAAACAGTTAATTAGAATATTTTTATGAACTTTTGCTCTATAAAATTATAAAATGTTAATTGTGCTTCGTTTATACTTTTTTTTTTTTTTTAAGATGGAGTCTCACTTTGTTGCCCAGGCTGGAGTGCATTGGCACGATCTTGGCTCACTGCAACCTCCACCTCCCGGGTTCAAGCGATTCTCCTGCCTCAGCCTCCCAAAGTTCTGGGATTAGAGGCATGAGCCATTGCGCGCCAACAATAAATTCTTATATCAAAAACTGAGTTCGAAATGGTCCCTGGAACTGTTTTCCATCCCTAAAAAGATGATGTCAAGCTGTCATGTATAATAAATAACAACTCAATTGACCACATATTTTCCTTTAAGACTAATGACAAAATAATATTATAATGAAATACTTAGAAGTTTTAAGGGAAAAAATCCTTTAAGTCATTACATTAAAATTTAAATCAAAACAATAACTTCACTGTTTGAGAATAAAATTGGCATATGAAAAGTTTGATAGTGAACAGTATTAACCTACCACAGCATTTGCCTTTAGCATTTACTGAGTAATACTTGAAGCTATCATAAATGTGCAAATGAAGACATTATTTATTGTACTACTGCTGAGATTAAGATTGTCTTTTTCAGATTTCTAAAACATTACAACAAATGCACACATGAGGGCGCTCTAATCAGTCAGGTATGGAGGGCATAGGCATTTGTTGACTGTTAAGTCAAAACTAGTTCTATACTTTTACAGATGGAAAAATCAAGGTCCACCAAAGAGGTTATGATTCTAGATGAGTTATTCTCTAGAGGAAATAAATTGGGTATTAGAATTTTAAAAGATTGAACAGAAATCCTGTCAGTAAATTTATGCTGGATAATTTTTAGTTTTATCCCAGCAACTCCTTACTGAAAATCTTTACCCATGGCATGATATTATTTATCTTCAATCTTAAATGGGTTCGTAATAGTGTTTATAAGATGTAGGAGAAAGAGTTAATGAGAATATTTATTTTATGAACTTTTGCTCTGTAAAATTATAAAATGTTAATTGTGCCTCATTTATACTTTTTTTTTTTTTTTGAGATGGAGTTTTGCTTTTGTTGCCCAGGCTGGAGTGCATTGGCACGATCTTGGCTCACTGCAACCTCCACCTCCTGGGTTCAAGCTATTCTCCTGCCTCAGCCTCCCGAGTAGCTGGGATTACAGGCGTGAGCCACCGCCCGGACTTTTTTTTTTTTTTTGAGGCGGAGTCTTGCTCTGTCGCCCAGGCTGGAGTGCAATGGCACGATCTTGGCTCACTGCAACCTCCACCTCCCGGGTTCAAGCGATTCTCCTGCCTCAGCCTCCCAAAGTTCTGGGATTAGAGGCATGAGCCATTGCGCCTGCCAACAATAAATTCTTATATCAAAAACTGAGTTCGAAATGGTCCCTGGAACTGTTTTCCATCCCTAAAAAGATGATGTCAAGCTATCATGTATAATAAATAACAACTCAATTGACCACGTATTTTCCTTTAAGCCTAATGATGAAATAATATTATAATGAAATACTTAGAAGTTTTAAGGGAAAAAATCCTTTAAGTCATTAAATTAAAATTTAAACCAAAACAATAACTTCACTGTTTTGGAATAAAATTGGCCTATGAAAGGTTTGATAGGGAATGATAGTAAGATTAATGTGCTAGAGCATTTGCCTTTAGCGTTTACTTAGTAATACTTGGAGCTATCATAAATGTGCAAATGAAGACATTATTTATTGTATTACTGCTGAGATTAATATTGTCTTTTTCAGATTTCTAAAACATTACAACAAATGCACACATGAGGGCGCTCTAATCAGCCAGATATGGAGAGGGCATGTGTTGACTTAAGTCAAAACTAGTTCTATACTTTTACAGATGGAAAAATCAAGGTCCACCAAAGAGGTTATGATTCTAGATGAGTTATTCTCTAGAGGAAATAAATTGGGTATTAGAATTTTAAAAAGATTGAACAGAAATCCCTGTCAGTAAATTTATGCTGGATAATTTTTAGTTTTATCCCAGCAACTCCTTACTGAAAATCTTTACCCATGGCATGATATTATTTATCTTCAATCTTAAATGGGTTCGGTAATAGTGTTTATAAGATGTAGGAGAAAGAGTTAATGAGAATATTTATTTTTATGAACTTTTGCTCTGTAAAATTATAAAATGTAAAATTATAAAATGTAAAATTATAAAATGTAAAATTATAAAATGTAAAATTATAAAATGTAAAATTATAAAATGTAAAATTATAAAATGTAAAATTATAAAATGTAAAATTATAAAATGTTAATTGTGCCTCATTTATACTCTCTTTTTTTTTTTTTTTGAGGCGGAGTCTTGCTCTGTCGCCCAGGCTGGAGTGCATTGGCACGATCTTGGCTCACTGCAACCTCCACCTCCCGGGTTCAAGCGATTCTCCTGCCTCAGCCTTCCCAGTAGCTGGGACTACAGGCACACGCCACCACACCTGGCTAATTTTTGTATTTTTAGTAGAGACGGGGTTTCGCCCTATTGGCCGGGGTGGTCTCCAACTCCTGACCTCAAGTGATCTGCCCGCCTTGGCCTCCCAAAGTGCTAGGATTACAGGTGTGAACCACCAACACCTGGCCCATTTATACTTAAGGCTGATTCTCAACTGATTTGGGTCAGATACTTCGTCTTTCCCCATCTCTGACATAATTCCTAGTTTGTCCTTTGGCTTTCCTATATGTACAAAGGTACCAGGCTGCTTGCAGATTTTCCAGGGAAGGATTCCCATAAACACTCACAACAATTTTATTAGGGAGAAGCAGTGATGGGAATATAGAATGTAGATTTTTTAAATTTAAAAATCAGTATGTAGAGCTGGGCACGGTGCTGTGTGCCTATTAGCCCAGCCACTGGGGAGGCTGAGGCAGGAAAAGCCCTTGAGCCCAAGAGTTCAAGACTAGCCTGGGCAACACAGCGAGACCCTCATCTCAAAAGATAAAATAAAATAAAGTATTGCAATATTTATTATATAGGTAATTTTTTTTCAACTTAAGTACTACCCTCATCAAAAGATTTGTTTGATTAGATCCCCACACAGGCTGGCCACTTCCTCATTTCTACTTTTCTTTTCTTTTTGAGATGGAGTTTTGCTTTTGTTGCCCAGGCTGGAGTGCAATGGCACGATCTTGGCTCACTGCAACCTCCACCTCCTGGGTTCAAGCGATTCTCCTGCCTCAGCCTCCCGAGTAGCTGGGATTACAGGCACCTGCCACCACACCCGGCTGATGTTTGTATTTTTGGTAGAGACGGGTTTCGCCCTATTGGCCGGGTGGTCTCCAACTCCTGACCTCAAGTGATCTGCCCGCCTTGGCCTCCCAAAGTGCTGGAATTACAGGTATGAGCCACCGCGCCCGGCCTCATTTCTACTTTTTCAAATAAGTTAATTTTCTTTAAAACATATATTCTTTTGGCCGCGTAGTGGCTCGTGCCTGTAACCCTAGCACTTTGAGAGGCAGAAGCAGACAGATCACTTGAACTCAGGAGTTCAAGACCAGTCTGGCCAACATGGTGAAACTCTGTCTCTACAAAAAGTTAGCTGGATGCAGTGACACATGCCTGTAGTCCCAGCTACTCGGGAGGCTGAGGCAAGAGAATTACTTGAGTCCAGGAGACAGAAGTTGCAGTGAACTGAGATCACGCCATGGCACTCCAGCCTGGCTGATGGGAGTGAAACCCTGATTCAAAATAAATAAATAAATAAATAAATAAATAAATAAATAAACTCTTATTTTTTTTAAAAAAAAAAGCAAATCATGAAACAAAACAAAACCCAGGGCTCTAAATGGAAAAGATCTCTCCTTTAGGGAGCTAGGCAATGGAAAAGAAAATAGATCATGAATTTTGTGTTCTCATTTGTCTTCGTTAATGACTTGTATGTATATATATTTCCATTGAAGACATAGATATGCATTTGATCACCTACATTAGTTTGTATTTTGCGTCATAAATTAAGTCATTTGCTGTCCAGAAAGCTCCTGACAGTCTTATGATAAAAAATATGAAATTTTAAAATCACAAATGCAAATAACAAGCCGGGCACAGTGGCTCACGCCTGTAATCTTAGCTCTTTGGGAGACCAAGGTAGGCAGATTGTTTGAGATCAGGAGTTTAAGACCAGCCTGGGTAACATGGAGAAACCCCGTCTTCACAAAAAATAAAAAATTATTGGGGCACAGTGGCCTGTGCCTGTAGTCCCAGATACTCAGGAGGCTGAGGTGGGAAGATCGCTTGAGCCCAGGAGATGGAGGCTGCTGTGAGCTGTGGTGGCACCACTGCACTCCAGCCTGGGTGACAGAGTGAGACCCCATCTCAAAAAAAAAAAAAAAAAGAGTGCAAATAACAGATGACCTTACAAACATCAAAAGTTATCTTTATTTATAAAGTTTTGTCTATATTTAATGAAATATATTAGACAAGTAAAAATGTAACAGTGTGCATATGACTTTATTTTATCTTGGCCCTGCCCACTACTCTGCCCTCATCTCTTTTTTTGGCATGTGCCTGTAGTCCCAGATACTCAGGAGGCTAAGTACTGCACTCCAGCCTGGCTGATGGGAGTGAAACCCTGTCTCTACAAAAAGATGCAGTGGCACATGCCTGGAGTCCCAGCTACTGGGAGGCTGAGGCAAGAGAATCACTTGAGTCCAGGAGGCGAAGTTGCAGTGAACTGAGATCATGCCATTGCACTCCAGCCTGGCTGATGGGAGTGAAACCCTGTCTCTACAAAAAGATGCAGTGGCACATGCCTGAGTCCCAGCTACTCGGGAGGCTGAGGCAAGAGAATCACTTGAGTCCAGGAGGCGAAGTTGCAGTGAACTGAGATCATGCCATTGCACTCCAGCCTGGCTGATGGGAGTGAAACCCTGTCTCTACAAAAAGATGCAGTGGCACATGCCTGAGTCCCAGCTACTCGGGAGGCTGAGGCAAGAGAATCACTTGAGTCCAGGAGGCGAAGTTGCAGTGAACTGAGATCATGCCATTGCACTCCAGCCTGGCTGATGGGAGTGAAACCTGTCTCAAATAAGTAAATAAACTCTTATTAAAAAAAAAGCAAATCATGAAACAAAACAAACCCCAGGGCTCTGAATGAAAAAGATCTCTCCTTTAGGGGGCTAGGTAATGGAAAAGAAAATATATCATGAATTTAATGTTCTCATTTGTCTTCGTTAATGACTTGTATGTATATATATTTCCATTGAAGACGTAGATATGCATTTGATCACCTACATTTGTTTGTATTTTGAGCCATAAATTAAGTCATTTCCTATCCAGAAAGCACCTGACAGTCTTATGATAAAAAACATGGAATTTTAATATCACAAATGCAAATAACAAGCCGGGCACAGTGGCTCCCGCCTGCAATCTTAGCTCTTTGGGAGACCAAGGTGGGCAGATTGTTTGAGCTCAGGAGTTTGAGATCAGCCTAGGTAACATGGAGAAACCCCATCTTTACACAAAATAAAAATCAGTGGGGCACGGTGGCATGTGCCTGTAGTCCCAGCTACTCGGGAGGCTGAGGCAAGAGAATCACTTGAGTCCAGGAGGCAGAAGTTGCAGTGAACTGAGATCATGCCATTGCACTCCAGCCTGGCTGATGGGAGTGAAACCTTGTCTCAAATAAGTAAATAAACTCTTATTAAAAAGAAAAAGCAAATCATGAAACAAAACAAACCCCAGGGCTCTGAATGAAAAAGATCTCTCCTTTAGGGGGCTAGGTAATGGAAAAGAAAATATATCATGAATTTCATGTTCTCATTTGTCTTCGTTAATGACTTGTATGTATATATATTTCCATTGAAGACGTAGATATGCATTTGATCACCTACATTTGTTTGTATTTTGAGTCATAAATTAAGTCATTTCCTGTCCAGAAAGCACCTGACAGTCTTATGATAAAAAACATGGAATTTTAAAATCACAAATGCAAATAACAAGCCGGACACAGTGGCTCACGCCTGTAATCTTAGCTCTTTGGGAGACCAAGGTGGGCAGATTGTTTGAGCTCAGGAGTTTGAGATCAGCCTAGGTAACATGGAGAAACCCCATCTTTACACAAAATAAAAAATCAGTGGGGCACGGTGGCATGTGCCTGTAGTCCCAGATACTCAGGAGGCTAAGTACTGCACTCCAGCCTGGGTGACAGAGTGAGACCCTATCTCAAAAAAACAAAGAGTGCAAATAACAGATGACCTCCAAACACCAAAAGTTATATCTTTATTTATAATAAGTTTTATCTGTATTTAATGAAATATATTAGACAAGTAAAAATGTAACAGTGTGCATATGACTTTATTTTATCTTGGCCCTGCCCACTACTCTGCCCTCATCTCTTTTTTTTTTTTTTTGAGATGGAGTCTCACACTCTTGCCACACTGGAGTGTGGTGGCACAATCTAAGCTCACTGCAGCCTCCATCTCCTGGGTTCGAGCGATTCTCCTGCCTCAGCCTCCCAAGTAGCTAGGATTACAGGTGCACACCACCACGCCCAGCTAATTTTTGTATTTTTAGTAGAGATGGGGTTTCACCATGTTGGCCAAGATGGTCTCGATCTTTTGACCTTGTGATCCACCTGCCTCAGCCTCCCAAGTAGCTAGGATTACAGGTGCACACCACCACGCCCAGCTAATTTTTGTATTTTTAGTAGAGATGGGGTTTCACCATGTTGGCCAAGATGGTCTCGATCTTTTGACCTTGTGATCCACCTGCCTCAGCCTCCCAAGTAGCTAGGATTACAGGTGCACACCACCACGCCCAGCTAATTTTTGTATTTTTAGTAGAGATGGGGTTTCACCATGTTGGCCAGGATGGTCTCGATCTTTTGACCTTGTGATCCACCTGCCTCAGCCTCCCAAGTAGCTAGGATTACAGGTGCACACCACCACGCCCAGCTAATTTTTGTATTTTTAGTAGAGACAGGGTTTCACCAGGTTAGCTAGGATGGTCTCGATCTTTTGACCTTGTGATCCACCTGCCTCAGCCTCCCAAGTAGCTAGGATTACAGGTGCACACCACCACGCCCAGCTAATTTTTGTATTTTTAGTAGAGATGGGGTTTCACCATGTTGGCCAGGATGGTCTCGATCTCCTGACCTTGTGATTCGCCTGCCTCGGCCTCCCAAAGTGCTGAGATTACAGGCTTGAGCCACCGCACCTCTGCCCTCATCTCTTTTCCTTCCCACTGAGTTCTTCCACATTGGCCATACCACAGCAAACCTGAGCTTCTGCCTGAAATAGCACCATTGCACTTCTCTTCCTTTGACTGAAACTTTCTTTTCTTTCTTTCTTTCATGAGATGGAGTCTCACTGTCTTGCCAGACTGGAGTACAGTGGCACGATCTTGGCTCACTGCAACCTCCACCTCCCGGGTTCAAGAGATTCTCCTGCCTCAGCCTCCCAAAGTGCTGAGATTACAGGCTTGAGCCACCGCACCTCTGCCCTCATCTCTTTTTTTTTTTTTTTTTGAGATGGAGTCTCACTGTCTTGCCAGACTGGAGTACAGTGGCACGATCTTGGCTCACTGCAACCTCCACCTCCTGGGTTCAAGCTATTCTCCTGCCTCAGCCTCCCGAGTAGCTGGGATTACAGGCACCTGCCACCACACCCGGCTGATGTTTGTATTTTTGGTAGAGACAGGATTTCACCATGTTGACCAGGCTGGTCTTGAACTCTTGCGTTCAAGCGATCTAACTGCCTCGGCCTCACAAAGTGCTGGAATTACAGATGTGAGTCACCGCTCCCGCCCTCATTTCTACTTTTTCAAAGAAGTCAATTTTCTTTAAAAAATAAACTATTTTGGCCACATGGTGGCTCATGCCTGTAACCCTAGCACTTTGAGAGGCAGAGGCAGACGGATCGCTTGAACTCAGGAGTTCAAGACCAGCCTGGCCAACATGGTGAAACCCTGTCTCTACAAAAAAGATGCAGTGGCACATGCCTGGAGTCCCAGCTACTCGGGAGGCTGAGGCAAGAGAATCACTTGAGTCCAGGAGGCAGAAGTTGCAGTGAACTGAGATCATGCCATTGCACTCCAGCCTGGCTGATGGGAGTGAAACCTTGTCTCAAATAAGTAAATAAACTCTTATTAAAAAGAAAAAGCAAATCATGAAACAAAACAAACCCCAGGGCTCTGAATGAAAAAGATCTCTCCTTTAGGGGGCTAGGTAATGGAAAAGAAAATATATCATGAATTTCATGTTCTCATTTGTCTTCGTTAATGACTTGTATGTATATATATTTCCACTGAAGACAGATATGCATTTGATCACCTACATTTGTCTGTATTTTGAGTCATCAATTAAGTCATTTCCTGTCCAGAAAGCACCTGACAGTCTTATGATAAAAAACATGGAATTTTAAAATCACAAATGCAAATAACAAGCCGGGCACAGTGGCTCCCGCCTGTAATCTTAGCTCTTTGGGAGACCAAGGTGGGCAGATTGTTTGAGCTCAGGAGTTTGAGACCAGCCTGGGTAACATGGAGAAACCCCGTCTTTACAAAAAATAAAAAATCAGTGGGGCACGGTGGCATGTGCCTGTAGTCCCAGATACTCAGGAGGCTAAGGTGGGAGGATCGCTTGAGCCCAGGAGATGGAGGCTGCTGTGAGCTGTGGTCACACCACTGCAGTCCAGCCTGGGTGACAGAGTGAGACCCTATCTCAAAAAAAAAAAAAAAAGAGTGCAAATAACAGATGACCTTACAAACATCAAAAGTTATCTTTATTTATAAAGTTTTGTCTATATTTAATGAAATATATTAGACAAGTAAAAAATGTAACAGTATGCATATGACTTTATTTTATCTTGGCCCTTCCCATTACTCTGCCCTCATCTCTTTTTCTTTCCACTGAGTCCTTCCACATTGGTCACACCACAGCAAACCTGATAAGCTTCTGCCTGAAATAGCACCATTGCACTTCTCTTCCCTTTGCCTGAAACATTCTTTTTTTTTTTTTGAGATGGAGTCTCACTGTCTTGCCAGACTGGAGTACAGTGGCACGATCTTGGCTCACTGCAACCTCCACCTCCCGGGTTCAAGAGATTCTCCTGCCTCAGCCTCCCGAGTAGCTGGGATTACAGGTGCACACCACCACGCCCAGCTAATTTTTGTATTTTTAGTAGAGATGGGGTTTCACCATGTTGACCAGGCTGGTCTTGAACTCTTGCGTTCAAGCGATCTAACTGCCTCGGCCTCACAAAGTGCTGGAATTACAGATGTGAGTCACCGCTCCGCCTCATTTCTACTTTTCAAAGAAGTCAATTTTCTTTAAAAATAAACTATTTTGGCCACATGGTGGCTCATGCCTGTAACCCTAGCACTTTGAGAGGCAGAGGCAGACGGATCGCTTGAACTCAGGAGTTCAAGACCAGCCTGGCCAACAGGGTGAAACCCTGTCTCAAATAAGTAAATAAACTCTTATTAAAAAGAAAAAGCAAATCATGAAACAAAACAAACCCCAGGACTCTGAATGAAAAAGATCTCTCCTTTAGGGGGCTAGGTAATGGAAAAGAAAATATATCATGAATTTCATGTTCTCATTTGTCTTCGTTAATGACTTGTATGTATATATATTTCCACTGAAGACAGATATGCATTTGATCACCTACATTTGTCTGTATTTTGAGTCATCAATTAAGTCATTTCCTGTCCAGAAAGCACCTGACAGTCTTATGATAAAAAACATGGAATTTTAAAATCACAAATGCAAATAACAAGCCGGACACAGTGGCTCACGCCTGTAATCTTAGCTCTTTGGGAGACCAAGGTGGGCAGATTGTTTGAGCTCAGGAGTTTGAGATCAGCCTAGGTAACATGGAGAAACCCCATCTTTACACAAAATAAAAAATCAGTGGGGCACGGTGGCATGTGCCTGTAGTCCCAGCTACTCGGGAGGCTGAGGCAAGAGAATCACTTGAGTCCAGGAGGCAGAAGTTGCAGTGAACTGAGATCATGCCATTGCACTCCAGCCTGGCTGATGGGAGTGAAACCCTGTCTCTACAAAAAGATGCAGTGGCACATGCCTGGAGTCCCAGCTACTGGGAGGCTGAGGCAAGAGAATCACTTGAGTCCAGGAGGCGAAGTTGCAGTGAACTGAGATCATGCCATTGCACTCCAGCCTGGCTGATGGGAGTGAAACCCTGTCTCTACAAAAAGATGCAGTGGCACATGCCTGAGTCCCAGCTACTCGGGAGGCTGAGGCAAGAGAATCACTTGAGTCCAGGAGGCGGAAGTTGCAGTGAACTGAGATCATGCCATTGCACTCCAGCCTGGCTGATGGGAGTGAAACCCTGTCTCTACAAAAAGATGCAGTGGCACATGCCTGGAGTCCCAGCTACTGGGAGGCTGAGGCAAGAGAATCACTTGAGTCCAGGAGGCAGAAGTTGCAGTGAACTGAGATCATGCCATTGCACTCCAGCCTGGGTGACAGAGTGAGACCCTATCTCAAAAACAAAGAGTGCAAATAACAGATATAACAGATGACCTCCAAACACCAAAAGTTATATCTTTATTTATAAAGTTTTGTCTATATTTAATGAAATATATTAGACAAGTAAAAATGTAACAGTGTGCATATGACTTTATTTTATCTTGGCCCTTCCCATTACTCTGCCCTCATCTCTTTTTTTTTTTTTTTTGAGAGGAGTCTCGCTCTGTAGCAAAGGCTTTGTCTGGTTTAGTAGGGATCTCAACAGAAAACAATGGAACAGTCAGAATAATTACCAGACATTTTATATAAACGGAATCATACACTAACTCTGTGACGTGTGTTATTGTCGCTGGCTTCTTTCACTCAGCATGACATTTTCAAGGCTCATTCATGTTGTAGCATGTGTCAGGACTTCACTCCTTTTTGTTGCTCAACTATAAGATTTATTGACAAAGTGGTTATTTTATTTAGTAAAGGGTTATTTACAAATGTAAAAGGGTAGAGGAACCATAAAAATGAGTGTAGTATCCCAGCCAGAAGCAACTGCAATGTTACCATCTTTAGACCCAAAATGGCAAGGGGAATAGTGGTTAGTTGAACCTGAAAGAGTCAGCATGTAAAATCAGCTGCCCTGGAAGAGCAGTGACCTTCACTGGAGAGACACAGCCAGCCCAAGGTACCCACTGGGTGAGGGAGACAAAAGAATACATATCCTGAGCCCACCTTCCTTTCCACTCTAATTTCCTGTCAGTTGGCCAAACCCGACCAAGGCATGGGAACCCTTTTGATGTGGATTATAAGGTCAGCCTCTAAGGGCAGAGTGGAGAAAGGGGAAGAGTGGGTCTAGAAGGGTAAATAGAAGACATATGACAATTTCTGTTTTTGCAGCACTTAGAACATTGCCTTACATATAGCGATTTTAAAACTATAACAACTTTATTGAGGTTTAAGTCACAAACCAGGCAATTCACCACTTAAATGTGTATAATTCAATGGGTTTTAATATATTCACAGAGTTGTGCAGTCATCACCGCAGTGAATTTAAAAAAACTGAGTTTTGCTCTTGTTGCCCGGGCTGGAGTGCAATGTCACGATCTCAGCTCACCACAACCTCCACCTCCTGGGTTCAAGCGATTTTCCCGCCTCAGCCTCCTGAGTAGCTGGGATTACAGGTATGCACCACCACGCCCGGCTAATTTTCTATTTTTAGTAGAGACGGGGTTTCTCCATGTTGGTCATGCTACTCTTGAACTCCCAACCTCAGGTGATCTGCCCGCCGGCCTCCCAAAGTGCTGGGATTATAGGTGTGAGCCCCTGTGCCCGGCCACCACAGTCAATTTTAGAATATTTTCATTTCTCCCAAAGAGAAATCCCACGCCCATGAGCAGTCACTCCCCTTTCCTCCATCCCTCAGTCCTAGGCAACCACTCATTTACTTTCTTTTAGGATAGGATTTGTATATTTGGACATTTCATATAAATGGAGCCATACAATTTGTGGTCTTTTGTGACTGGCTTCTTTCAAGTAACCTAATGTTTTGAGGTTCATTCATGTTATAGCATGTGTCAGTACTTCTTTCCTTTTTTTTTTTTATGGCTCAATAATATTCTGTTGTAGGAATATAACACATTTCATTTCTCTGTTTATCACTTTTTATTTATTTATTTTTGAGACGGAGTCTCAGTCTTTCACCCAGGCTGGAGTGCAATGGCACGATCTTGGCTCACTGCAACCTCCACCTCCTGGGTTCAAGCGATCCACCTGCCTCAGCCTCCCGAGTAGCTGGGATTACAGGCACGTACCACAATGTCTTCCTAACTTTTGTATTTTTAGTAGAGATGGGGTTTCACCATGTTGGCCAAGATGGTCTCGATCTTTTGACCTTGTGATCCACCTGCCTCAGCCTCCCAAAGTGCTGAGATTACAGGCTTGAGCCACCGCACCCTCTGCCCTCATCTCTTTTCCTTCCCACTGAGTTCTTCCACATTGGCCATACCACAGCAAACCTGAGCTTCTGCCTGAAATAGCACCATTGCACTTCTCTTCCTTTGACTGAAACTTTCTTTCTTTCTTTCTTTCTTTCTTTCTTTCTTTCTTTCTTTCTTTCATGAGATGGAGTCTCACTGTCTTGCCAGGCTGGAGTGCAATGTCACGATCTCAGCTCACCACAACCTCCACCTCCTGGGTTCAAGCGATTTTCCCGCCTCAGCCTCCCGAGTAGCTGGGATTACAGGTATGCACCACCACGCCCAGCTAATTTTCTATTTTTAGTAGAGACAGGGTTTCACCATGTTGGCCAAGATGGTCTCGATCTCCTGACCTTGTGATCCGCCTGCCTCAGCCTCCCAAAGTGCTGGGATTATAGGCGTGAGCCCCTGTGCCCGGCCACCACAGTCAATTTTAGAATATTTTCATTTCTCCCAAAGAGAAATCCCACGCCCATGAGCAGTCACTCCCCTTTCCTCCATCCCTCAGTCCTAGGCAACCACTCATTTACTTTCTTTTAGGATAGGATTTGTATATTTGGACATTTCATATAAATGGAGCCATACAATTTGTGGCCATTTGTGACTGGCTTCTTTCAAGTAACCTAATGTTTTCAAAGTTCATTCATGTTATAGCATGTGTCAGTACTTCTTTCCTTTTGTTTTTTTATGGCTCAATAATATGCCGTTGTAGGAATATAACACATTTCATTTCTCTGTTTATCACTTTTTATTTATTTATTTTTGAGACGGAGTCTCAGTCTTTCATCCAGGCAGGGGTACAGTGGTGCGATCTTGGCTCACTGCAGCCTCTGCCTCCTGGATTCAAGCCATTCACCTGCCTCAGCCTCCCAAGTCGCTGGGATTACAGGCACGTACCACAATGTCTTCCTAACTTTTGTATTTTTAGTAGAGATGGGGTTTCACTATGTTGGCCAGGCTTGTCTTGAACTCCTGACCTCAAGCGATCCTCCCGCCTTGGCCTCCCAAAGTGTTGGGATTGTAGGTGTGAGCCACCATGCCCAGCTGTCTCCACTTTTTGGCTATTATGAATAATGCTTCTATGAACATTCATGTGTAAGTTTTTGTGTGGACATATGTTTTCATTTCCTTTGGGAATGTGATGAAGCCTGGCATTGCCAGGTCATATGGTAACTCTATGTTTAAACTTGGGAGGAACTGCCAGACTGTTTCCAAAGCAGTTCCAACTTCATTGCAAAGCATTTTACATTCCCTCCAGCAACATATGAGTGTTTCAGTTTTTCCACATTCTCCAACACTTGTTATTATCTGTCTTTTATGATGCCATTCTTGTGAGTATGAAGTGGTGTCTTAACATGATTTGGATTTGCACTTCCCTGATGGCTCATGATGTTTCTATGGTTTGAATGTTCGTGTCCTCCAAAATTCATGTTATAACCTAAGACCTAATGTGATGATGTTAAGAAGTGAGGCCTTCAGAAGGTGGTGATTAGGTCATGAGTGCTCTGCCCTCGTGAATGAAATTAATGCCCTTATAAAAAGGCTTCACATAGCATTTCATCTTTTTTTCTCCTTTCTCCTCCTGCCATGTGAAGATGCCACTGCGAGAACAAGAACAATGGAACAGGCCCTCACCAAATGCCAAATGTGCTATCACCTTGATTTTGGATTTCCCAGCCTCTGGAACTGTGAGGAACAAATTTTTTGCTTATAAATTACTCTGTCTCAGGTATTTTGTTATAGCAGCACAAACAGACTAAGACAGAAATTGAGTGTATTTTCTTGTGCTTATTGGCCGTTTATTTTCTTTCTTTTCTTTTTTTTTTTTTTTTTTTTTTTTTTTTTTTTGAGATAGAGTCTCAGTCTTTCATCCAGGCAGGGGTACAGTGGTGCGATCTTGGCTCACTGCAGCCTCTGCCTCCTGGATTCAAGCCATTCACCTGGCTCAGCCTCCCAAGTCGCTGGGATTACAGGCACGTACCACAATGTCCTGCTAACTTCCATATTTTTAGTAGAGATGGGGTTTCACTATGTTGGCCAGGCTGGTCTCAAACTCCTGACCTCAAGCGATCCTCCCGCCTTGGCCTCCCAAAGTGTTGGGATTGTAGGTGTGAGCCACCATGCCCAGCTGTCTCCACTTTTTGGCTATTATGAATAATGCTTCTATGAACATTCATGTGTAAGTTTTTGTATGGACATATGTTTTCATTTCCCTTGGGAATATGATGAAGCCTAGCATTGCCAGGTCATATGGTAACTCTATGTTTAAACTTGGGAGGAACTGCCAGACTATTTCCAAAGCAGTTCCAACTTCATTGCAAAGCATTTTACATTCCCTCCAGCAACATATGAGTGTTTCAATTTTTCCATATTCTCTCCAACACTTGTTATTATCTGTCTTTTATGATAGCCATTCTTGTGATTGTGAAGTGGTGTCTTAACATGATTTGGATTTGCACTTCCTGATGGCTCATGATGTTTCTATGGTTTGAATGTTTGTGTCCTCCAAAATTCATGTTATAACCTAAGACCTAATGTGATGATGTTAAGAAGTGAGGCCTTCAGAAGGTGGTGATTAGGTCATGAGTGCTCTGCCTTCGTGAATGAAATTAATACCCTTATAAAAATACTTCATATAGCATTTCTTCTTCTTTTTTTTTCCTTTCTCCTCCTGCTATGTGAAGATGCCACTGCGAGAACAAGAACAATGGAACAGGCCCTCACCAAACGCCAAATGTGCTATCACCTTGATTTTGGATTTCCCAGCCTCCAGAACTGTGAGGAATAACTTTTTTGCTTATATGTTACTCAGTCTCAGGTATTTTGTTATAGCAGCACAAACAGACTAAGACAGAAATTGAGTGTATTTTCTTGTGCTTATTGGCCATTTATTTTCTTTCTTTTCTTTTTCTTTTTTTTTTTTTAGGTGGGGTTTTGCTCTGTTGCCCAGGCTGGAGTGCAATGTCACGATCTCAGCTCACCACAACCTCCACCTCCTGGGTTCAAGCGATTTTCCGCCTCAGCCTCCTGAGTAGCTGGGATTACAGGCACGTACCACAATGTCTTCCTAACTTTTGTATTTTTAGTAGAGATGGGGTTTCACTATGTTGGCCAGGCTTGTCTTGAACTCCTGACCTCAAGCGATCCTCCGCCTTGGCCTCCCAAAGTGTTGGGATTGTAGGTGTGAGCCACCATGCCCAGCTGTCTCCACTTTTTGGCTATTATGAATAATGCTGCTATGAACATTCATGTATAAGTTTTTGTGTGGACATATGTTTTCATTTCCCTTGGGAATATGATGAAGCCTGGCATTGCCAGGTCATATGGTAACTCTATGTTTAAACTTGTGAGGAACTGCCAGACTATTTCCAAAGCAGTTCCAACTTCATTGCAAAGTGTTTTACATTCCCTCCAGCAATATATGAGTGTTTCAATTTTTCCACATTCTCTCCAACACTTGTCATTATATGTCTTTTTATGATAGCCATTCTTGTGATTGTGAAGTGGTGTCTTAACGTGATTTGGATTTGCACTTCCCTGATGGCTCATGATGTTGCTATGGTTTGAATGTTTGTGTCCTCCAAAATTCATGTTATAACCTAAGACCTAATGTGATGATGTTAAGAAGTGAGGCCTTCAGAAGGTGGTGATTAGGTCATGAGTGCTCTGCCCTCGTGAATGAAATTAATGCCCTTATAAAAAGGCTTCACATAGCATTTCATCTTTTTTTCTCCTTTCTCCTCCTGCCATGTGAAGATGCCACTGCGAGAACAAGAACAATGGAACAGGCCCTCACCAAATGCCAAATGTGCTATCACCTTGATTTTGGATTTCCCAGCCTCTGGAACTGTGAGGAACAAATTTTTTGCTTATAAATTACTCTGTCTCAGGTATTTTGTTATAGCAGCACAAACAGACTAAGACAGAAATTGAGTGTATTTTCTTGTGCCTTATTGGCCTTTTATTTTATTTATTTATTTATTTATTTTAGGTAGGGTTTTGCTCTGTTGCCCAGGCTGGAGTTCAGTGGTACCATCTTAGCTCATTGCAACCTCTGCCTCCCAGGTTCAAGTGATTCTTGTGCCTCATCTGCCTGAGTACCTGGGACTATAGGCATGTGCCACAACGCCTCGCTAATTTTTATATTTTTAGTAGAGATGGGTTTTTGCCATGTTGGCCAGGCTGGTCTCGAACTCCTGACCTCAAGTGATCCACCTGCCTTGGCCTCCCAAAGTGCTGAGATTATAGGCATAAGCCACAGTACCTGGCCCTTATTGGCCATTTGTATGTCTTCTTTGGAGAAATATCTGTTCAGATCTTTTGTCCATTTTAAAATTGGGTTCTATCCTTTTTATTATCAAGTTGTAAGAGTTCTTTATGTATTCTAGATCCAAGTCCATTGTCAGATACGGTAATCCCCCTTATGCTTTCTGCAGTTTCAGTTACCTGCAGGCAGCTGCAATCCCAAATATTACAGTATTTTGAGAGACAGAGAGAAAAAACTATTCATGTAACTGATATTAAAGTATATTCTAGCCTGGCATGGTGGCTCACACCTGTAATCCCAGCACTTTGGGAGGCTGAGGTGGGTGGATCTCAAGGTCAGGAGTTTGAGACCAGCCTGGCCAATATGGTGAAACCCCATCTCTACTAAAAATACAAAAATTAGCCAGGCATGGTGGCAGGTGCCTGTAGTCCCAGCTACTTGGGAGGCTGAGGCAGGAGAATCACTTGAACCCTCAAGGAGGAGGTTGCAGTGAGCTGAGATGGCGCCATGACACTCCAGCCTGGGCAACAGAGCAAGACTCCATCTCAGAAAAAAAAGTATATTCTTTCTATTTTATTATTAGTTATTGTTGTTACTCTATTACAGTGCCTAATTTATAAGTTAAACTTTATCATAGGTATGTGTAGGAAAAAAATATAGTATATATAGAGTTTGGTACTACCTGCAGTTTCAGGTATACACTGGAGGTCTTGGAACATATTTTGTTACATATATATATATTATATATATCTTAGATATATATATATATATATATATATATATATATATATATATATATATATATATATATATATATATATATATATATATTTTTTGAGATAGGGTCTCAGTCTGCCCAGGCTGGAGTGCAATGTCACGATCTCAGCTCACCACAACCTCCACCTCCTGGGTTCAAGAGATTCTCCTGCCTCAGCCTCCCAAGTAGCTGGAACCACAGGCACATGTCACCACACCTGGGTAATTTTATTTATTTATTTTTGAGACGGAGTCTCAGTCTTTCACCCAGGCTGGAGTATGGTGGCATGATCTTGGCTCACTGCAGCCTCTGCCTCCTGAATTCAAGCCATTCACCTGCCTCAGCCTCCCAAGTCGCTGGGATTACAGGCATGAGTCACTGTGTCCGACTACATATTTTCCACAAATGAAGTGGCCTACTTTGTATATAATTTGCAAATATTTTCTCCCATTCTGTGGGTTGTCTTTCAGCCTTTTTTTTTTTTTTTTTTTTGAGATGGAGTTTTGCTTTTGTTGCCCAGGCTGGAGTGCAATGGCACGATCTTGGCTCACTGCAGCCTCTGCCTCCTGGGTTCAAGAGATTCTCCTGCCTCAGCCTCCTGAGTAGCTGGGATTACAGGTATGCACCACCACGCCCAGCTAACTTTTGTATTTTTAGTAGAGATGGGGTTTCACTATGTTGGCCAGGCTGGTCTTGGATACCTGACCTCAAGTGATCCTCCCACTTTGGCCTCCCAAAGTGTTGGGATTATAGGCGTGAACAACCACATCCAGCTGTCTCCACTTTTTGGCTATTATGAATAATGCTGCTATGAACATTCATGTATAAGTTTTTGTGTGGACATATGTTTTCATTTCCCTTGGGAATATGATGAAGCCTGGCATTGCCAGGTCATATGGTAACTCTATGTTTAAACTTGTGAGGAACTGCCAGACTATTTCCAAAGCAGTTCCAACTTCATTGCAAAGTGTTTTACATTCCCTCCAGCAATATATGAGTGTTTCAATTTTTCCACATTCTCTCCAACACTTGTTATTATCTGTCTTTTTATGATAGCCATTCTTGTGATTGTGAAGTAGTATCTTAATGTGGTTTGGATTTGTACTTCCCTGATGGCTCATGATGTTTCTATGGTTTGAATGTTTGTGTCCTCCAAAATTCATGTTATAACCTAAGACCTAATGTGATGATGTTAAGAAGTGAGGCCTTCAGAAGGTGGTGATTAGGTCATGAGTGCTCTGCCTTCGTGAATGAAATTAATACCCTTATAAAAATACTTCATATAGCATTTCATCTTTTTCTCCTTTCTCCTCCTGCCATGTGAAGATGCCACTGCGAGAACAAGAACAATGGAACAGGCCCTCACCAAACGCCAAATGTGCTATCACCTTGATTTTGGATTTCCCAGCCTCCAGAACTGTGAGGAATAACTTTTTTGCTTATATGTTACTCAGTCTCAGGTATTTTGTTATAGCAGCACAAACAGACTAAGACAGAAATTGAGTGTATTTTCTTGTGCTTATTGGCCATTTATTTTCTTTCTTTTCTTTTTCTTTTTTTTTTTTTAGGTGGGGTTTTGCTCTGTTGCCCAGGCTGGAGTGCAGTGGTGCAATCTTAGCTCACTGCAACCTCTGCCTCCCAGGTTCAAGTGATTCTTGTGCCTCATCTGCCTGAGTACCTGGACTATAGGCCACAATGCCTGGCTAATTTTTATATTTTTAGTAGAGATGGGTTTTTGCCATGTTGGCCAAGCTAGTCTCGAACTCCTGGCCTCAAGTAATCTACCTGCCTTGGCCTCCCAAACTGTTGGGATTATAGGCATAAGCCACAGCACCTGGCCCTTATTGGCCATTTGTATATCTTCTTTGGAGAAATAGCTGTTCAGATCTTTTGTCCATTTTAAAATTGGGTTCTAGCCTTTTTTATTATCAATTTGTAAGAGTTCTTTATGTATTCTAGTTCCAAGTCCATTGTCAGATACAATAGTCCCCCTTATGCTTTCTGCAGTTTCCGTTACCTGCAGGCAGCTGCAATCCCAAATATTACAGTATTTTGAGAGACAGAAAACTATTCATGTAACTTATATTAAAGTATATTCTGGCTGGGCACGGTGACTCACGCCTGTAATCTTAGCTCTTTGGGAGACCAAGGTGGGCAGATTGTTTGAGCTCAGGAGTTTGAGATCAGCCTAGGTAACATGGAGAAACCCCATCTTTACACAAAATAAAAAATCAGTGGGGCACGGTGGCATGTGCCTGTAGTCCCAGATACTCAGGAGGCTAAGTACTGCACTCCAGCCTGGGTGACAGAGTGAGACCCTATCTCAAAAAAACAAAGAGTGCAAATAACAGATATAACAGATGACCTCCAAACACCAAAAGTTATATCTTTATTTATAATAAGTTTTATCTGTATTTAATGAAATATATTAGACAAGTAAAAAATGTAACAGTGTGCATATGACTTTATTTTATCTTGGCCCTGCCCACTACTCTGCCCTCATCTCTTTTTTTTTTTTTTTTTTTTTTTTTTTAGGTGGGGTTTTGCTCTGTTGCCCGGGCTGGAGTGCAATGTCACGATCTCAGCTCACCACAACTTCCACCTTCTGGGTTCAAGTGATTTTCCCGCCTCAGCCTCCCGAGTAGCTGGGATTACAGGTATGCATCACCACGCCCAGCTAATTTTCTATTTTTAGAAGAGACAGGGTTTCTCCATGTTGGTCAGGCTAGTCTCAAACTCCCGACGTCAGGTGATCCGCCTGCCTCAGCCTCCCAAACTGCTGGGATTACAAGCGTGAGCCCCTGCGCCTTGTCACCACAATCAATTTTAGAATATTTTCATTTCTCCCAAAAAGAAATCCCACACCTATTAGCAGTCACTCCCATTTCCTCCATCCCTCAGTCCTAGACAACCACTAATTTACTTTCTTTTAGGATAGGATTTGCCTATTTGGACACTTCATATACATGGAACCATACAATTTGTGGTCTTTTGTGACTGGCTTCTTTCTAGGAACCTAATGTTTTTGAGGTTCATTCATGTTACAGCATGTGTCAGTACTTCTTTCCTTTTTTTTTTTTTATGGCTCAATAATATTCTGTTGTAGGAATATAACACATTTTATTTATCTGTTTATCACTTTTTGTTTTTTTTTTTTGAGATAGAGTCTCAGTCTTTCACCCAGGCTGGAGTATGGTGGCATGATCTTGGCTCACTGCAGCCTCTGCCTCCTGAATTCAAGCCATTCACCTGCCTCAGCCTCCTAATTAGCTGGGATTACAGGCACGTACCCCCATGTCCCGCTACTTTTTGTATTTTTAGTAGAGATGGGGTTTCACTATGTTGGCCAGGCTGGTCTCGAACTCCTGACCTTGTGATCCACCCACCTTGGCCTCCCAAAGTGCTGGGATTACAGGCGTGAGCCACCACACCCGGCCGTCTTTCACCTTTTTACATCCTAATCTTTACAACTTGTGAATCTTTCACCTTCTTGATGGTATTCTTTGAAGCACAAAAGTTTTAATTTTGATGAAGTCCAATTTATCAATTTTTTTTTTCTTTTGTCGTTTGTGCTTTTGGTGTCATATCTAATAAGACTCTGCCTAACCTATGATCACAATGATTTACTCCTATTTTTCATATGAGTTTTATAGTTTTCACTCTTACATTTAGGTCTGTGACCCATTTTGAGTTAATTTTACATATAGAAATTTAAATAAATATTACTAAATAAATAGCATCATTAGATTTAAACTATTCATAGTAGCCACTATTGGTGAAGATGTCTGGGAAATAAAAATTCTCACACAATATTTTTGGAGTGTAAATTGATACAACCTTTTCGGAGAACTATTTGGTAATAGCTGTATAACATAAAAATGCTTATATCCTTTGATCCAATAATTTGATTCCTAAGAATTTATCTTACAGATATATCATAGAAGTTCTTAGTCAGCCTCCACTTAACCAGTTCACCAGAATAACCAACACTATAATTCCCTCTTTAAAGTACATTGACAGATGCCCACAGCCCACTGAATACCACACTTTAAAGCCACCAAAATGGGAAATTATAAACTATGTGTTTTGGGCATAGTGTATGCAAGCAACATGATGTAGAACTATAAGTTAACTCATTCTCAAAATAAAAGGCCTTGACATTTTGTCAAAAGAAAAACATATTTATATCTTTTAAGGTAATATAAAACATTTAAAACATGCATCTTTTTTTTTTTTTTAAGACCAAGTCTTGCTCCGTCGCCCAGGCTGGAGTGCAGTGGCACCATCTCAGCTCACTCCAACCTCTGTCTCCCAGGTTCAAGCGATTCTCATGCCTCAGCCTCCCAAGTAGCTGGAACCACAGGCACATGTCACCACATCTGGCTAATTTTCTATTTTTAGTAGAGATGGGTTTTTGCCATGTTGGCCAGGCTGGTCTCGAACTCCTGACCTCAAGTGATCCACCTGCCTTGGCCTCCCAAAGTGTTGGGATTGTAGGTGTGAGCCACCATGCCCAGCTGTCTCCACTTTTGGCTATTATGAATAATGCTTCTATGAACATTCATGTGTAAGTTTTTGTGTGGACATATGTTTTCATTTCCTTTGGGAATGTGATGAAGCCTGGCATTGCCAGGTCATATGGTAACTCTATGTTTAAACTTGGGAGGAACTGCCAGACTGTTTCCAAAGCAGTTCCAACTTCATTGCAAAGCATTTTACATTCCCTCCAGCAACATATGAGTGTTTCAGTTTTTCCACATTCTCTCCAACACTTGTTATTATCTGTCTTTTTATGATGCCATTCTTGTGAGTATGAAGTGGTGTCTTAACATGATTTGGATTTGCACTTCCCTGATGGCTCATGATGTTTCTATGGTTTGAATGTTCGTGTCCTCCAAAATTCATGTTATAACCTAAGACCTAATGTGATGATGTTAAGAAGTGAGGCCTTCAGAAGGTGGTGATTAGGTCATGAGTGCTCTGCCCTCGTGAATGAAATTAATGCCCTTATAAAAAGGCTTCACATAGCATTTCATCTTTTTTTCTCCTTTCTCCTCCTGCCATGTGAAGATGCCACTGCGAGAACAAGAACAATGGAACAGGCCCTCACCAAATGCCAAATGTGCTATCACCTTGATTTTGGATTTCCCAGCCTCTGGAACTGTGAGGAACAAATTTTTTGCTTATAAATTACTCTGTCTCAGGTATTTTGTTATAGCAGCACAAACAGACTAAGACAGAAATTGAGTGTATTTTCTTGTGCTTATTGGCCGTTTATTTTCTTTTATTTATTTATTTATTTATTTTTGAGACGGAGTCTCAGTCTTTCATCCAGGCAGGGGTACAGTGGTGCGATCTTGGCTCACTGCAGCCTCTGCCTCCTGGATTCAAGCCATTCACCTGCCTCAGCCTCCTGAGTAGCTGGGATTACAGGTATGCACCACCACGCCCAGCTAATTTTTGTATTTTTAGTAGAGATGGGTTTTTGCCATGTTGGCCAGGCTGGTCTCGAACTCCTGACCTCAAGTGATCCACCTGCCTTGGCCTCCCAAAGTGCTGGGATTACAGGCGTGAGCCACCACACCCGGCCGTCTTTCACCTTTTTTTTTTTTTGCCTCAGCCTCCCAAAGTGCTGAGATTATAGGCATAAGCCACAGTACCTGGCCCTTATTGGCCATTTGTATGTCTTCTTTGGAGAAATATCTGTTCAGATCTTTTGTCCATTTTAAAATTGGGTTCTATCCTTTTTATTATCAAGTTGTAAGAGTTCTTTATGTATTCTAGATCCAAGTCCATTGTCAGATACGGTAATCCCCCTTATGCTTTCTGCAGTTTCAGTTACCTGCAGGCAGCTGCAATCCCAAATATTACAGTATTTTGAGAGACAGAGAGAAAAAACTATTCATGTAACTGATATTAAAGTATATTCTAGCCTGGCATGGTGGCTCACACCTGTAATCCCAGCACTTTGGGAGGCTGAGGCAGGAGAATCACTTGAACCCGCGAGGAGGAGGTTGCAGTGAGCCGAGATGGCGCCATGGCACTCCAGCCTGGGCAACAGAGCAAGACTCCATCTCAGAAAAAAAAGTATATTTCTATATTATTAGTTATTATTGTTACTGTATTACAGTGCCTAATTTATAAATTAAACTTTATCATAGGTATGTGTAGGAAAAAAATACAGTATAGAGTTTGGTACTACCTGCAGTTTCAGGTATACACTGGAAGTCTTGGAACATATTTTGTTACATATATATGTATATATCTATACATACTTATAGGGTCTTGGTTTAAAAAAGACCAAGACCGTATCTAATATATATATCTAATATATTATATTATCTTAGATATATATCTAAGATATATATATTAGATACGGTCTTGGTCTATTGCCCAGGCTGGGGTACAGTAATGCGATCTTGGCTCACTGCAGCCTGGTGCAGCCTCAATTCCTGGGCTCAAGTGATCCTCCCATCTCAGCCTTCCAAAGTTCTGGGATTACAGGCGTGAGCCACCACGCCCGCACATGCATCAGTTGTTATGATTCCTTGCTTGAACTGATTAACAGTCAACTACTGGTTCCAATAAGGTTGGATGAGGTAGCTTATACTCTACTTATTTGCCGTGCCTCCTCCTTTTTTTTTTTTTGAGTCCTCCAAAGTGAGGCCTCCAAGGTGGTGATTAGATCATGAGTGCTCTGCCCTCGTGAATGAAATTAATGCCCTTATAAAAACGCTTCACATAGCATTTCTTCTTTTTTTTTTTTTGCCTCAGCCTCCTGAGTGGCTGGGATTACAGACGTGTGTCACCATGCATGGCTAATTTTTGTATTTTTGTAGAGACGGGTCTCCCCATGTTGCCCAGGCTGGAGTTCAGTGGTACCATCTTAGCTCATTGCAACCTCTGCCTCCCAGGTTCAAGTGATTCTCCTGCCTCAGCCTCCTGAGTGGCTGGGATTACAGACGTGTGTCACCATGCATGGCTAATTTTTGTATTTTTAGTAGAGACAGGGTTTCACCATATTGGCCAGGCTGGTCTTGAACTCCTGACCTCAAGCGATCCTCCCGCCTTGGCCTCCCAAAGTGTTGGGATTGTAGGTGTGAGCCACCATGCCCAGCTGTCTCCACTTTTTGGCTATTATGAATAATGCTTCTATGAACATTCATGTGTAAGTTTTTGTGTGGACATATGTTTTCATTTCCTTTGGGAATATGATGAAGCCTGGCATTGCCAGGTCATATGGTAACTCTATGTTTAAACTTGGGAGGAACTGCCAGACTGTTTCCAAAGCAGTTCCAACTTCATTGCAAAGCATTTTACATTCCCTCCAGCAACATATGAGTGTTTCAGTTTTTCCACATTCTCTCCAACACTTGTTATTATCTGTCTTTTTATGATGCCATTCTTGTGAGTATGAAGTGGTGTCTTAACATGATTTGGATTTGCACTTCCCTGATGGCTCATGATGTTTCTATGGTTTGAATGTTCGTGTCCTCCAAAATTCATGTTATAACCTAAGACCTAATGTGATGATGTTAAGAAGTGAGGCCTTCAGAAGGTGGTGATTAGGTCATGAGTGCTCTGCCCTCGTGAATGAAATTAATGCCCTTATAAAAAGGCTTCACATAGCATTTCATCTTTTTTTCTCCTTTCTCCTCCTGCCATGTGAAGATGCCACTGCGAGAACAAGAACAATGGAACAGGCCCTCACCAAATGCCAAATGTGCTATCACCTTGATTTTGGATTTCCCAGCCTCTGGAACTGTGAGGAACAAATTTTTTGCTTATAAATTACTCTGTCTCAGGTATTTTGTTATAGCAGCACAAACAGACTAAGACAGAAATTGAGTGTATTTTCTTGTGCTTATTGGCCGTTTATTTTCTTTCTTTTATTTATTTACTTATTTATTTATTTATTTATTTATTTTAGGTAGGGTTTTGCTCTGTTGCCCAGGCTGGAGTTCAGTGGTACCATCTTAGCTCATTGCAACCTCTGCCTCCCAGGTTCAAGTGATTCTCCTGCCTCAGCCTCCTGAGTAGCTGGGACCACAGGCACATGTCACCACATCTGGCTAATTTTTGTATTTTTAGTAGAGACAGGGTTTCACCATATTGGCCAGGCTGGTCTTGAACTCCGAACCTCAGGTGATTGGCCCGCCTCGGTCCCACAAAGTGTGGGAATTGCAGGCGTGAGCCACCACGCCCGGCACATGCATCAGTTGTTATGATTCCTTGCTTGAACTGATTAACAGTCAACTACTGGTTCCAATAAGGTTGGATGAGGTAGCTTATACTCTACTTATTTGCCGTGCCTCCTCCTTTTTTTTTTTTTTTGATACAGGGTTTTTGACGCGCTGGCTGGAGTGCAGTGGTGTGATCTTGACTCACTGCAGCCTGGTGCAGCCTCGAATTCCTGGGCTCAAGCAATCTTCCCACCTCAGTCTCTAAGTAGCTGGAGCTACAGATGTGTGCCCCTATGCCTGGCTAATTTTTGTATTTTTGTAGAGACGGGGTCTCCCCATGTTGCCCAGGCTGGTCTCCAACTCCTGGGCCCAAGAGATCCACCCACCTTGGCCTCCCAAAGTGCTGGGATTACAGGCGTGAGCCACTGTGCCTGGCAACTTGTAACAATTCTTTGTATATTCTTGATACAAGTCAATTGTTAGATATAGTAGTAGTATATAATTAAACGTAATTATATAAAACTATATTTTATATAAGTGCAGCATTATATAAAATAGCAAAAATTTGGAAATAACCAAATGTCTAACAATAGGTGGTTAGCTAAATAAATTGTGAAACATCCATGTAATAAAAGCTATCTAACTATAAAAAATGATCTAGATCTATTTATACTGACATCGACAGATGTCTAACATAAATTACAGGAAAATAGGAAGTGACAAAGAAGAGAGTATGGTATAATCTCATTTGCATTAAAGTAATCAAAAAAACCAACTTATATAATAGATACAGGCTGGGCAGGATGGCTCACGCCTGTAATCCCAGCACTTTGGGAGGTCAGGGCAGGAGGATCACTTAAGCCTAGGATTTTAAGATCAGGCTGGGTAACATACTCAGACCCCATATCTACAAAAACTTTGAAAATTAGCCAAGTGAGCTATGATCATGCCACTGCACTACAGGCTGGGGGATAGAGCAATACTGTCTCTAAATAAAATAAAACAAAATAAAATAAAATAGGCTGGGCATGGCAGCTCATGCTGTAAAAGTGATGTAATCCCAGCACTTTGGGAGGCTGAGGCAAGTGGATCACCTGAGGGCAGGAGTTCAAGACCAGCCTGGCCAACATGGTGAAACCTCGTCTGTACTACAAATACAAAAATTAGCCACGTCTGTAATCCCAGCTACTCAGGAGGCTGAGGCAGAAGAATTGCTTGAACCTGGGAGGCGGAGGTCACAGCGAGCTGAGACCGTACCATTGCACTCCAGCCTGGGCAACAGAGCAAAACTCTGTCTCAAAAAATAAAAATAAAATAAAATAAAGTAAAATAAAATATAATAGATATAGCTACATATGTGTGAAAAGGACAATAACATTAAATTATGAGTGTTTTCTGTTTCTCTTTCTGTCCTCCCTAGGGGGACCTTTCTAAGGGGGAAGCATTCTTCATTTACTTGACGAATCGTCCAACCATGGGGTCACTTAGGCTGAAAACTGAAAATGCCTATAGACTGCTTTACTTATGAATAGGAAAACGTAAAAGGAAAAGAAACAAGATGAAGTAGGTTTAAGACAAGGTAGCGATGAGTTTGGAGGAAGAAAGAAAGGGCAGTTTTGTGAGATGGAGGGAAAATGGCTAACGTGGATATTTTGGAAGTTTTATTGTGACATGCAATGTGATTTTCAGTTATTCATTTTCTCAAAGCTGCAGTGAAATTCTCCATTGCTTTCTAAGGCTTTTGGAGTTGTTGTTGTGTTTTATAAAAACTATATCTGCAGATAGAGACTAACCTCATATATGAATAGAAAAAATCTGAAGAAATAAAAATCATTGATAATGATAATCTTTGAAGAGAAAATTTTCTAGGGAATCTTAATTTTCTCTATTGTGTCTTTCCATAAGGTTAGAAAGCTTCGTATACATTCCTTTAGTTACTAGGAAGTGAAATGTAACACTGTGGGGCTTGTTCCATTATTTCAGGATTAGGGATTAAAGTAGTGAAATAAAAATGGCTTTTAATTCCACCCGATGCATTTAGATCACAGCTTTCTCATTGATAATATTAAAACAAGCAGCTGCTTTTATTTTGGAAGGCACTAACTCAACTTAAGTTTCAATAAAGGTATTTGCTCAAGCACCGTAGTACTTGGGATTGTCTGCTATGTAGGGTGGATGTATGTGTGTGTGTCCACTTGCTGTTTAATACTTTTTATCAACTTTAGTTCCTAAGACTTCTGCAAACATTTTCAATGACTGCCTGCTTGTATATAATTGTATATGCTACAAATTGACCTTAGAAATTGTAGCAAATAATTCAATCAGTTCACTCTGCTATTTACACAGTAGAGTCTAGTTTATTTAATTTGTGGGAACCAAGATTCAGAAAGCAGTAGGAAGGAGCTATCAGTTTTTTTTATCTGAAAGGGCACTTCTTCCTGGATTTTAATGTTTAAAGGAGAAAGTAATAACAATGTTGCCAGATCCTGTTCTTTCTCTGCATTGAGGTCCTGTAACATGGTGGTTATTCGCATTGACTTGAACTTGGTTCATGGCAAGTTCTTGGCTGCATGGGTTCACAGCGTAGTTCTGTGACCTCAAGCAAGCCAGTTCACCTATTTGTGCCTCAGTTTTCTCATATATAAAATGAGGAGATAGGCCGGGCACGGTGGCTCACGCCTGTAATTCCAGCACTTTGGGAGGCCAAGGCAGGTGGATCACCTGAGTTCAGGAGTTCAAGATCAGCTGGGTCAACATGCTGAAACCCCGTCGCTACTAAAAGTACAAAAAATTAGCTGGGTGTGGTGGCAGACACTGTAATCCCAGCTACTTGGGAAGCTGAGGCAGGAGAATCACTTGAACTCAGGAGGCGGCGGTTGCAGTGAGCCAAGATCATGCCGCCACACTCTAGCCTGGGCGACAGAGTGAGACTCCGTCTCAAAAACAAACAAATAAAAAACTGAGGAGCTAATGCCTTCCTTCACTGGGTTGCTATAAACATTAAATAAGAAAATATATATAGGGTTGATAGCAATGCGCCTGGCATAAACTGTGTGCTTAATACATGGAAACTAATAATAGTTTGTTATTATTGAATTTTCTTTTCTCTAGAATTTTGAAACTATTTTAGAAATAACAAAGAGCTGTGAATTTTATGGAAGCCTACACTGAATTCAACCTGATGTAAATCAAGTTGCAATCATGGCAAACTTGAAGTAGTATTGTGAAAAGGTTTTTGTTTGTTTCTTAAATTAAAGGTATGGCCAGGTGCAGTGGCTCACTGCCGTAATCCCAGCACTTTGGGGGGCCAAGGCAGGCGGATCACTTGAGTGCAAGAGTTCAAGACCAGCCTGGGCAACATGGTGAAATCCCATCTCTACAGAAAATGCAAAAATTAGCTGGGCATGAGGGTGCACACCTGTAGTCCCAGCTACTTGGGAGGCTAAGGTGGGAGGATGGCTTGAGCGTGGGAGGCAAAAGTTGCAGTGAACTGAGATCACACTACTGTACTTCAACCTGAGTGGCAGAGTGAAACCCTGTCTCAAAAAAAAGAAAAAAATTAATTAAACAATTATGAAAGGAGTTCAAAGAAGTAATAGAATGAAAGGACCAGGTGCGGTGGGTCACTCCTGTAATCCCAGCACTTTGGGAGGCCAAGGCAGGTGGATCACCTGAGTTCAGGAGTTCCAGATCAGCTGGGTCAACATGCTGAAACCCTGTCGCTACTAAAAGTACAAAAATTAGCTGGGTGTGGTAGCAGACACTGTAATCCCAGCTACTTGGGAAGCTGAGGCAGGAGAATCACTTGAACCTGGGAGGTGGAGGTTGCCATGAGCCAAGATCAAGCCACTGCACTCCAGCCTGGGCAACAGAGCAAAACTCTGTCTCAAAAAATAAAAATAAAATAAAATAAAGTAAAATAAAATATAATAGATACAGCTACATATGCGTGAAAAGGACAATAACATTAAATTATGAGTGTTTTCTGTTTCTCTTTCTGTCCTCCCTAGGGGGACCTTTCTAAGGGGGAAGCATTCTTCATTTACTTGACGAATCGTCCAACCATGGGGTCACTTAGGCTGAAAACTGAAAATGCCTATAGACTGCTTTACTTATGAATAGGAAAACGTAAAAGGAAAAGAAACAAGATGAAGTAGGTTTAAGACAAGGTAGCGATGAGTTTGGAGGAAGAAAGAAAGGGCAGTTTTGTGAGATGGAGGGAAAATGGCTAACGTGGACATTTTGGAAGTTTTATTGTGACATGCAATGTGATTTTCAGTTATTCATTTTCTCAAAGCTGCAGTGAAATTCTCCATTGCTTTCTAAGGCTTTTGGAGTTGTTGTTGTGTTTTATAAAAACTATATCTGCAGATAGAGACTAACCTCATATATGAATAGAAAAAATCTGAAGAAATAAAAATCATTGATAATGATAATCTCTGGAGAGAAAATTTTCTGGGGAACTTTCATTTTCTGTATTGTGTATTTCCGTAAAGTTAGAAAGTTTTGTTATGAGTATACATTCCTTTAGTTACTAGGAAGTGAAATGTAACACTGTGGGGCTTGTTCCATTATTTCCGGACTGGGGATTAAAGTAGTGAAATAAAAACGACTTTTAATTCCACCCGATGCATTTAGATCACAGCTTTCTCATTGATAATATTAAAACAAGCAGCTGCTTTTATTTTGGAAGGCACTAACTCAACTTAAGTTTCAATAAAGGTATTTGCTCAAGCACCGTAGTACTTGGGATTGTCTGCTATGTAGGGTGGATGTATGTGTGTGTGTCCACTTGCTGTTTAATACTTTTTATCAACTTTAGTTCCTAAGACTTCTGCAAACATTTTCAATGACTGCCTGCTTGTATATAATTGTATATGCTACAAATTGACCTTAGCAATTGTAGCAAATAATTCAATCAGTTCACTCTGCTATTTACACAGTAGAGTCTAGTTTATTTAATTTGTGGGAACCAAGATTCAGAAAGCAGTAGGAAAGAGCTATCAGGTTTTTTTTTTTTTTTTTTTTTAATCTGAAAGGGCACTTCTTCCTGGATTTTAATGTTTAAAGGAGAAAGTAATAACAATGTTGCCAGATCCTGTTCTTTCTCCGCATTGAGGTCCCCTAACATGGTGGTTATTCGCATTGACTCTTGGTTCACGGCAAGTTCTTGGCTGCATGGGTTCACAACGTAGTTCTGTGACCTCAAGCAAGCCAGTTCACCTATTTGTGCCTCAGTTTCCTCATATATAAAATGAAGAGATAGGCCGGGCATGGTGGCTCACGCCTGTAATCCCAGCACTTTGGGAGGCCAAGGCAGGTGGATCACCTGAGTTCAGGAGTTCCAGATCAGCTGGGTCAACATGCTGAAACCCTGTCGCTACTAAAAGTACAAAAAATTAGCTGGGTGTGGTAGCAGACACTGTAATCCCAGCTACTTGGGAAGCTGAGGCAGGAGAATCACTTGAACTCAGGAGGTGGAGGTTTCAGTGAGCCAAGATCATGCCGCCACACTCTAGCCTGGGCGACAGAGTGAGACTCCGTCTCAAAAACAAACAAATAAAAAACTGAGGAGCTAATGCCTTCCTTCACTGGGTTGCTATAAACATTAAATAAGAAAATATATATAGGGTTGATAGCAATGCGCCTGGCATAAACTGTGTGCTTAATACATGGAAACTAATAATAGTTTGTTATTATTGAATTTTCTTTTCTCTAGAATTTTGAAACTATTTTAGAAATAACAAAGAGCTGTGAATTTTATGGAAGCCTACACTGAATTCAACCTGATGTAAATCAAGTTGCAATCATGGCAAACTTGAAGTAGTATTGTGAAAAGGTTTTTGTTTGTTTCTTAAATTAAAGGTATGGCCAGGTGCAGTGGCTCACTGCCGTAATCCCAGCACTTTGGGGGCCAAGGCAGGTGGATCACCTGAGTTCAGGAGTTCAGATCAGCTGGGTCAACATGCTGAAACCCTGTCGCTACTAAAAGTACAAAAATTAGCTGGGTGTGGTAGCAGACACTGTAATCCCAGCTACTTGGGAAGCTGAGGCAGGAGAATCACTTGAACTCAGGAGGTGGAGGTTTCAGTGAGCCAAGATCATGCCGCCACACTCTAGCCTGGGCGACAGAGTGAGACTCCGTCTCAAAAACAAACAAACAAAAAACTGAGGAGCTAATGCCTTCCTTCACTGGGTTGCTATAAACGTTAAATAAGAAAATATATATAGGGTTGATAGCAATGCACCTGGCATAAACTGTGTGCTTAATACATGGAAACTAATGATAGTTTGTTATTATTGAATTTTCTTTTCTCTAGAATTTTGAAACTATTTTAGAAATAACAAAGAGCTGTGAATTTTATGGAACCTACACTGAATTCAACCTGATGTAAATCAAGTTGCAATCATGGCAAACTTGAAGTAGTATTGTGAAAAGGTTTTTGTTTGTTTGTTTCTTAAATTAAGGGTTATGGCCGGGTGCAGTGTCTCACTGCTGTAATCCCAGCACTTTGGGGGGCCAAGGCAGGCGGATCACTTGAGTGCAAGAGTTCAAGACCAGCCTGGGAAACATGGTGAAATCCCATCTCTACAGAAAATGCAAAAATTAGCTGGGCATGAGGGTGCACACCTGTAGTCCCAGCTACTTGGGAGGCTAAGGTGGGAGGATGGCTTGAGCCTGGGAGGCAAAAGTTGCAGTGAACTGAGATCACACTACTGTACTTCAACCTGAGTGGCAGAGTGAAACCCTGTCTCAAAAAAAAGAAAAAAATTAATTAAACAATTATGAAAGGAGTTCAAAGAAGTAATAGAATGAAAGGACCAGGTGCGGTGGGTCACTCCTGTAATCCCAGCACTTTGGGATGCTGAGGTGGGTCGATCACCTGAGGTCAAGAGTTTTATACCAGACTGGCCAAAATTGCAAAGCTCCATCTCTACTAAAAATACAAAAAAAAAAATTAGTGGATCATGGTGGCTGGCACCTGTAATCCCAGCTACTCAGGAGGCAAGGCAGGAGAATCACTTGAACCTGGGAGGTGGAGGTTGCCGTGAGCCAAGATCAAGCCACTGCACTCCAGCCTGGGTGACAGAGCAAGACTCCATTTAAAAAAATAAAAAAAAAATTAAAAAAAAAAAGAAAGAAAGAAAAGAAAAAGGTATATTTAGGTGGTGGAACGATATTCTCTTCCGTCTACACCTCCATTCCCCTGCTGCCATCAGCATTCACTGCTTCAAGGAAAGGATGATACAGGGGAAAAGCTTTTGTGTTATAAGAACCAACCTGGCCTTCTGAGTTTCACATACCCAAGGCCTAGAAGATTCATGGTATAAAGTTCATGCCATCAACAGTGATTTGGAGGAACAGATGGAGATCCAGGCTGCCTATTCCAATCTGGACTAAGGGGTGTCTCTGGACCCAGCAAGATGTGGGTACAAAGGAAGAGAGTACATGAGTGTGGATCGCAGGGTGCAGGCCACACTCCTGAGACAGGGCGCGGAGGCTGTCTGCCCACCCTGCC
>JAKFHT010000917.1:0-43697 GCA_023783455.1 Erythrocebus patas | reverse complement strand
AGTGATATTTGTAAGCCCATAGAGGCTATGGTGAAAAAGGAAATATCTTCCATTAAAAACTGGAAAGAAGCTTGAGAAACTGCTTTGTGTTCTGTTAATTCATCTCACAGAGTTACAGCTTTCCCTTCAAGAAGCCTTTCTAAGACTGTTCTTGTGGAATTTGCAAAGTGATATTTGAAGCCCATAGAGGCTATGGTGAAAAGGAAATATCTTCAATTAAAACTGGAAAGAACCTTTCTGAGAAACTGCTTTGTGTTCTGTTAATTCATCTCACAGAGTTACAGCTTTCCTCAAGAAGCCTTTCTAAGACTGTTCTTGTGGAATTGGCAAAGTGATATTTGAAGCCCATAGAGGCTATGGTGAAAAGGAAATATCTTCCTTAAAAACTGGAAAGAACCTTTCTGAGAAACTGCTTTGTGTTCTGTTAATTCATCTCACAGAGTTACAGCTTTCCTCAAGAAGCCTTTCGCTAAGACTGTTCTTGTGGAATTTGCAAAGTGATATTTGGAAGCCCATAGAGGGCAATGGTGAAAAGGAAATATCTTCTTAAAACTGGAAAGAAACTTTCTGAGAAACTGCTTTGTGTTCTGTTAATTCATCTCACAGAGTTACAGCTTTCCCTCAAGAAGCCTTTCGCTAAGGCTGTTCTTGTGGAATTGGCAAAGTGATATTTGAAGCCCATAGAGGCTATGGTGAAAAGGAAATATCTTCAATTAAAACTGGAAAGAATCTTTCTGAGAAACTGCTGTGTGTTCTGTTAATTCATCTCACAGAGTTACAGCTTTCCCTCAAGAAGCCTTTCTAAGACTGTTCTTGTGGAATTGGCAAAGTGATATTTGAAGCCCATAGAGGCTATGGTGAAAAGGAAATATCTTCCGTTAAAAACTGGAAAGAAACTTTCTGAGAAACTGCTTTGTGTTCTGTTAATTCATCTCACAGAGTTACAGCTTTCCTCAAGAAGCCTTTCGCTAAGGCTGTTCTTGTGGAATTTGCAAAGTGATATTTGAAGCCCATAGAGGGCAATGGTGAAAAGGAAATATCTTCAATTAAAACTGGAAAGAAACTTTCTGAGAAACTGCTGTGTGTTCTGTTAATTCATCTCACAGAGTTACAGCTTTCCCTCAAGAAGCCTTTCGCTAAGGCTGTTCTTGTGGAATTGGCAAAGTGATATTTGGAAGCCCATAGAGGGCTATGGTGAAAAGGAAATATCTTCCTTAAAAACTGGAAAGAAGCTTTCTGAGAAACTGCTTTGTGTTCTGTTAATTCATCTCACAGAGTTACAGCTTTCCTTCAAGAAGCCTTTCGCTAAGTCTGTTCTTGTGGAATTGGCAAAGTGATATTTGAAGCCCATAGAGGGCTATGGTGAAAAGGAAATATCTTCCGTTAAAAACTGGAAAGAAGCTTTCTGAGAAACTGCTTTGTGTTCTGTTAATTCATCTCACAGAGTTACATCTTTCCTTCAAGAAGCCTGTCGCTAAGTCTGTTCTTGTGGAATTGGCAAAGTGATATTTGAAGCCCATAGAGGGCTATGGTGAAAAGGAAATATCTTCGTTAAAAACTGGAAAGAAGCTTTCTGAGAAACTGCTTTGTGTTCTGTTAATTCATCTCACAGAGTTACATCTTTCCTTCAAGAAGCCTTTCGCTAAGACTGTTCTTGTGGAATTGGCAAAGTGATATTTGGAAGCCCATAGAGGGCTATGGTGAAAAGGAAATATCTTCCGTTAAAAACTGGAAAGAAGCTTTCTGAGAAACTGCTTTGTGTTCTGTTAATTCATCTCACAGAGTTACAGCTTTCCTCAAGAAGCCTTTCTCTAAGACTGTTCTTGTGGAATTTGCAAAGTGATATTTGGAAGCCCATAGAGGGCTATGGTGAAAAGGAAATATCTTCCGTTAAAAACTGGAAAGAAGCTTTCTGAGAAACTGCTTTGTGTTCTGTTAATTCATCTCACAGAGTTACAGCTTTCCCTCAAGAAGCCTTTCTCTAAGACTGTTCTTGTGGAATTGGCAAAGTGATATTTGGAAGCCCATAGAGGGCTATGGTGAAAAGGAAATATCTTCCGTTAAAAACTGGAAAGAAGCTTTCTGAGAAACTGCTTTGTGTTCTGTTAATTCATCTCACAGAGTTACATCTTTCCTTCAAGAAGCCTTTCGCTAAGTCTGTTCTTGTGGAATTGGCAAAGTGATATTTGGAAGCCCATAGAGGGCTATGGTGAAAAGGAAATATCTTCCGTTAAAAACTGGAAAGAATCTTTCTGAGAAACTGCTTTGTGTTCTGTTAATTCATCTCACAGAGTTACATCTTTCCTTCAAGAAGCCTTTCGCTAAGGCTGTTCTTGTGGAATTGGCAAAGTGATATTTGGAAGCCCATAGAGGGCTATGGTGAAAAGGAAATATCTTCCGTTAAAAACTGGAAAGAAGCTTTCTGAGAAACTGCTTTGTGTTCTGTTAATTCATCTCACAGAGTTACAGCTTTCCCTCAAGAAGCCTTTCTAAGACTGTTCTTGTGGAATTGGCAAAGTGATATTTGGAAGCCCATAGAGGGCTATGGTGAAAAGGAAATATCTTCCGTTAAAAACTGGAAAGAAGCTTTCTGAGAAACTGCTTTGTGTTCTGTTAATTCATCTCACAGAGTTACAGCTTTCCCTCAAGAAGCCTTTCTCTAAGACTGTTCTTGTGGAATTGGTAAAGTGATATTTGAAGCCCATAGAGGGCTATGGTAAAAAGGAAATATCTTCAATTAAAAACTGGAAAGAAGCTTTCTGAGAAACTGCTTTGTGTTCTGTTAATTCATCTCACAGAGTTACATCTTTCCCTTCAAGAAGCCTTTCGCTAAGCTGTTCTTGTGGAATTTGCAAAGTGATATTTGGAAGCCCATAGAGGGCAATGGTGAAAAGGAAATATCTTCCTTAAAACTGGAAAGAAGCTTTCTGAGAAACTGCTTTGTGTTCTGTTAATTCATCTCACAGAGTTACAGCTTTCCTTCAAGAAGCCTTTCGCTAAGGCTGTTCTTGTGGAATTGGCAAAGTGATATTTGGAAGCCCATAGAGGGCTATGGTGAAAAGGAAATATCTTCCATTAAAAACTGGAAAGAAGCTTTCTGAGAAACTGCTTTGTGTTCTGTTAATTCATCTCACAGAGTTACATCTTTCCTTCAAGAAGCCTGTCGCTAAGTCTGTTCTTGTGGAATTGGCAAAGTGATATTTGGAAGCCCATAGAGGGCTATGGTGAAAAAGGAAATATCTTCGTTAAATACTGGAAAGAAGCTTTCTGAGAAACTGCTGTGTGTTCTGTTAATTCATCTCACAGAGTTACATCTTTCTCTTCAAGAAGCCTTTCGCTAAGGCTGTTCTTGTGGAATTGGCAAAGTGATATTTGTAAGCCCATAGAGGGCTATGGTGAAAAAGGAAATATCTTCCGTTAAAAACTGGAAAGAAGCTTTCTGAGAAACTGCTTTGTGTTCTGTTAATTCATTTCACAGAGTTACAGCTTTGACCTCAAGAAGCCTTTCTCTAAGACTGTTCTTGTGGAATTTGCAAAGTGATATTTGGAAGCCCATAGAGGGCTATGGTGAAAAAGGAAATATCTTCCGTTAAATACTGGAAAGAAGCTTTCTGAGAAACTGCTTTGTGTTCTGTTAATTCATCTCACAGAGTTACAGCTTTCCCCTCAAGAAGCCTTTCTCTAAGACTGTTCTTGTGGAATTGGCAAAGTGATATTTGGAAGCCCATAGAGGGCTATGGTGAAAAAGGAAATATCTTCCGTTAAAAACTGGAAAGAAGCTTTCTGAGAAACTGCTTTGTGTTCTGTTAATTCATCTCACAGAGTTACAGCTTTCCTTCAAGAAGCCTGTCGCTAAGTCTGTTCTTGTGGAATTGGCAAAGTGATATTTGGAAGCCCATAGAGGGCTATGGTGAAAAAGGAAATATCTTCCGTTAAAAACTGGAAAGAATCTTTCTGAGAAACTGCTTTGTGTTCTGTTAATTCATCTCACAGAGTTACATCTTTCCCTTCAAGAAGCCTTTCGCTAAGGCTGTTCTTGTGGAATTGGCAAAGTGATATTTGAAGCCCATAGAGGGCTATGGTGAAAAGGAAATATCTTCCTTAAAAACTGGAAAGAAGCTTTCTGAGAAACTGCTTTGTGTTCTGTTAATTCATCTCACAGAGTTACAGCTTTCCTTCAAGAAGCCTGTCGCTAAGTCTGTTCTTGTGGAATTGGCAAAGTGATATTTGGAAGCCCATAGAGGGCAATGGTGAAAAGGAAATATCTTCTGTTAAATACTGGAAAGAACCTTTCTGAGAAACTGCTTTGTGTTCTGTTAATTCATCTCACAGAGTTACAGCTTTCCTTCAAGAAGCCTTTCTAAGACTGTTCTTGTGGAATTGGCAAAGTGATATTTGGAAGCCCATAGAGGGCTATGGTGAAAAAGGAAATATCTTCCGTTAAATACTGCAAAGAAGCTTTCTGAGAAACTGCTTTGTGTTCTGTAATTTCATTTCACAGAGTTACAGCTTTCACCTCAAGAAGCCTTTCTCTAAGGCTGTTCTTGCGGAATTTGCAAAGTGATATTTGGAAGCCCATAGAGGGCAATGGTGAAAAAGGAAATATCTTCCGTTAAATACTGGAAAGAAGTTTTCTAAGAAACTGTTTGTGTTCTGTTATTTCATCTCACACAGTTACAGCTTTCCCCTCAAGAAGCCTTTCTCTAAGACTGTTCTTGTGGATTTGGCAAAGTGGTATTTGCAAGCCCGTAGATCTCTACTGTGAAAAAGGAAATATCTTCCATGAAAAACTGGAAAGAACCTTTCTGAGAAACTGCTTTGTGTTCTGTTAATTCATCTCACAGAGTTACATCTTTCCCTTCAAGAAGCCTGTCGCTAAGTCTGTTCCTGTGGAATTGGCAAAGTGATATTTGGAAGCCCATAGAGGGCTATGGTGAAAAAGGAAATATCTTCCATTAAAAACTGGAAAGAAGCTTTCTGAGAAACTGCTTTGTGTTCTGTTAAGTCATCTCACAGAGTTACAGCTTTCCCTTCAAGAAGCTTTTAACTCAGGCTGTTCTTGTGGAATTGCAAAGTGATATTTGGAAGCCCATAGAGGGCTATGGTTAAAAAGGAAATATCTTCCTTTAAAAACTGGAAAGAAGCTTTCTGAGAAACTGCTTTGTGTTCTGTTAATTCATCTCACAGAGTTACATCTTTCCCTTCAGGAAGCCTGTCGCTACGTCTGTTCTTGTGGAATTGGCAAAGTGATATTTGGAAGCCCATAGAGGGCAATGGTGAAAAGGAAATATCTTCCATTAAAAACTGGAAAGAAGTTTTCTGAGAAACTGCTTTGTGTTCTGTTAAGTCATCTCACAGAGTTACAGCTTTCCTTCAAGAAGCCTTTCGCTAAGGCTGTTCTTGTGGAATTGCAAAGTGATATTTGGAAGCCCATAGAGGGCTATGGTGAAAAAGGAAATATCTTCCATTAAAACTGGAAAGAACCTTTCTGAGAAACTGCTTTGTGTTCTGTTAATTCATCTCACAGAGTTACATCTTTCCCTTTAGGCAGCCTGTCGCTACGTCTGTCCTTGTGGAATTGGCAAAGTGATATTTGGAAGCCCATAGAGGGCAATGGTGAAAAAGGAAATATCTTCCGTTAAAAACTGGAAAGAAGCTTTCTGAGAAACACTTTGTGTTCTGCTAAGTCATCTCACAGAGTTACAGCTTTCCCTTCATAAGCCTTTCGCTAATGCTGTTCTTGTGGAATTGGCAAAGTGATATTTGGAAGCCCATAGAGGGCTATGGTGAAAAAGGAAATATCTTCCGTTAAATACTGGAAAGAAGGTTTCTGAGAAACTGCTTTGTGTCCTGTTAATTCATCCCACAGAGTTACAGCTCTCCCCTCAAGAAGCCTTTCTCTAAGACTGTTCTTGTGGAATTGGCAAAGTTATATTTGGAAGCCCCTAGAGGGCTACGGTGAAAAAGGAAATATCTTCCATTAAAAACTGGAAAGAAGCTTTCTGAGAAACTGCTTTGTGTTCTGTTAATTCATCTCACAGAGTTACATCTTTCCCTTCAAGAAGCCTGTCGCTAAGTCTGTTCTTGTGGAATCGGCAAAGTGATATTTGGAAGCCCATAGAGGGCTATGGTGAAAAAGGAAATATCTTCCGTTAAAAACTGGAAAGAAGCTTTCTGAGAAACTGCTTTGTGTTCTGTTAATTCATCTCACAGAGTTACAGCTTTCCCTTCAAGAAGCCTTTCGCTAAGACTGTTCTTGTGGAATTGGCAAAGTGATATTTGGAAGCCCATAGAGGGCTATGGTGAAAAAGGAAATATCTTCCTTTTAAAACTGGAAAGAATCTTTCTAAGAAACTGCTTGTGTTCTGATAATTCATCTCACAGATTTACACCTTTCCTTCAATAAGCCTTTCGCTAAGGCTGTTCTTGTGGAATTGGAAAAGTGATATTTGGAAGCCCATAGAGGGCTATGGTGAAAAAGGAAATATCTTTAATTAAAAACTGGAAAGAACCTTTCTGAGAAACTGCTTTGTGTTCTGTTAAGTCATCTCACAGAGTTACAGCTTTCCCTTCAAGAAGCCTTTCGCTTATGCTGTTCTTGTGGAATTTGCAAAGTGATATTTGGAAGCCCATAGAGGGCTATGGTGAAAAAGGAAACATCTTCTGTTAAATACTGGAAAGAAGCTTTCTGAGAAACTGCTTTGTGTTCTGTTAAGTCATCTCACAGAGTTACAGCTTTCCTTCAAGAAGCCTTTCGCTAATGCTGTTCTTGTGGAATTGGCAAAGTGATATTTGGAAGCCCATAGAGGCTATGGTGAAAAGGAAATATCTTCCGTTAAATACTGGAAAGAAGCTTTCTGAGAAACTGCTTTGTGTTCTGTTAATTCATCTCACAGAGTTACAGCTTTCCTTCAAGAAGCCTTTCTCTAAGACTGTTCTTGTGGAATTGGCAAAGGATATTTGGAAGCCCATAGAGGCTATGGTGAAAAAGGAAATATCTTCCATTAAAAACTGGAAAGAACCTTTCTGAGAAACTGCTTTGTGTTCTGTTAATTCATCTCACAGAGTTACATCTTTCCCTTCAAGAAGCCTGTCGCTAAGTCTGTTCTTGTGGAATCGGCAAAGTGATATTTGGAAGCCCATAGAGGGCAATGGTGAAAAAGGAAATATCTTCCGTTAAATACTGGAAAGAAGCTTTCTGAGAAACTGCTTTGTGTTCTGTTAATTCATCTCACAGAGTTACAGCTTTCCCCTCAAGAAGCCTTTCTCTAAGACTGTTCTTGTGGAATTGGCAAAGTGATATTTTGAAGCCCATAAAGGGCTATGGTAAGAAGGAAATATCTTCAATTAAAAACTGGAAAGAACCTTTCTGAGAAACTGCTTTGTGTTCTGTTAATTCATCTCACAGAGTTACATCTTTCCCTTCAAGAAGCCTGTCGCTAAGTCTGTTCTTGTGGAATTGGCAAAGTGATATTTGGAAGCCCATAGAGGGCAATGGTGAAAAGGAAATATCTTCCGTTAAAAACTGGAAAGAAGCTTTCTGAGAAACTGCTTTGTGTTCTGTTAATTCATCTCACAGAGTTACAGCTTTCCTTCAAGAAGCCTTTCGCTAAGGCTGTTCTTGTGGAATTGGCAAAGTGATATTTGGAAGCCCATAGAGGCTATGGTGAAAAGGAAATATCTTCCTTAAAAACTGGAAAGAAGCTTTCTGAGAAACTGCTTTGTGTTCTGTTAATTCATCTCACAGAGTTACAGCTTTCCTTCAAGAAGCCTTTCGCTAAGTCTGTTCTTGTGGAATTGGCAAAGTGATATTTGGAAGCCCATAGAGGGCTATGGTGAAAAGGAAATATCTTCCTTAAAAACTGGAAAGAATCTTTCTGAGAAACTGCTTTGTGTTCTGATAATTCATCTCACAGAGTTACATCTTTCCTTCAATAAGCCTTTCGCTAAGGCTGTTCTTGTGGAATTGGAAAAGTGATATTTGGAAGCCCATAGAGGGCTATGGTGAAAAAGGAAATATCTTCAATTACAAACTGCAAAGAACCTTTCTGAGAAACTGCTTTGTGTTCTGTTAAGTCATCTCACAGAGTTACAGCTTTCCCTTCAAAAGCCTTTCGCTAATGCTGTTCTTGTGGAATTGCAAAGTGATATTTGGAAGCCCATAGAGGGCTATGGTGAAAAGGAAATATCTTCTGTTAAATACTGGAAAGAAGCTTTCTGAGAAACTGCTTTGTGTTCTGTTAATTCATCTCACAGAGTTACAGCTTTCCCTTCAAAAGCCTTTCGCTAATGCTGTTCTTGTGGAATTGGCAAAGTGATATTTGGAAGCCCATAGAGGGCTATGGTGAAAACGGAAATATCTTCCGTTAAATACTGGAAAGAAGCTTTCTGAGAAACTGCTTTGTGTTCTGTTAAGTCATCTCACAGAGTTACAGCTTTCCCTCAAGAAGCCTTTCTCTAAGACTGTTCTTGTGGAATTTGCAAAGTGATATTTGGAAGCCCATAGAGGGCTATGGTGAAAAAGGAAATATCTTCCGTTAAATACTGGAAAGAAGCTTTCTGAGAAACTGCTTTGTGTTCTGTTAATTCATCTCACAGAGTTACAGCTTTCCCTTCAAGCAGCCTCCCGCTAAGTCTGTTCTTGTGGAATTGGCAAGGTGATATTTGGAAGCCCATAGAGGGCAATGGTGAAAAAGGAAATATCTTCCGTTAAAACTGGAAAGAAACTTTCTGAGAAACTGCTTTGTGTTCTGTTAATTCATCTCACAGAGTTACAGCTTTCCTTCAAGAAGCCTTTCGCTAAGTCTGTTCTTGTGGAATTGGCAAAGTGATATTTGGAAGCCCATAGAGGCTATGGTGAAAAAGGAAATATCTTCCTTAAAACTGGAAAGAAGCTTTCTGAGAAACTGCTTTGTGTTCTGTTAATTCATCTCACAGAGTTACAGCTTTCCTTCAAGAAGCCTTCGCTAAGTCTGTTCTTGTGGAATTGGCAAAGTGATATTTGGAAGCCCATAGAGGGCTATGGTGAAAAAGGAAATATCTTCCTTTAAAACTGGAAAGAAGCTTTCTGAGAAACTGCTTTGTGTTCTGTTAATTCATCTCACAGAGTTACAGCTTTCCTTCAAGAAGCCTTTCGCTAAGGCTGTTCTTGTGGAATTGGAAAAGTGATATTTGGAAGCCCATAGAGGCTATGGTGAAAAAGGAAATATCTTCCTTTAAAACTGGAAAGAACCTTTCTGAGAAACTGCTTTGTGTTCTGTTAATTCATCTCACAGAGTTACAGCTTTCCTTCAAGAAGCCTTTCGCTAAGGCTGTTCTTGTGGAATTGCAAAGTGATATTTGGAAGCCCATAGAGGGCTATGGTGAAAAAGGAAATATCTTCAATTAAAACTGGAAAGAAGCTTTCTGAGAAACTGCTTTGTGTTCTGTTAATTCATCTCACAGAGTTACAGCTTTCCTTCAAGAAGCCTTCGCTAAGGCTGTTCTTGTGGAATTGCAAAGTGATATTTGGAAGCCCATAGAGGCTATGGTGAAAAGGAAATATCTTCTTAAAAACTGGAAAGAAGCTTTCTGAGAAACTGCTTTGTGTTCTGTTAATTCATCTCACAGAGTTACAGCTTTCCTTCAAGAAGCCTTTCGCTAAGTCTGTTCTTGTGGAATTGGCAAAGTGATATTTGGAAGCCCATAGAGGCTATGGTGAAAAGGAAATATCTTCCTTTAAAACTGGAAAGAATCTTTCTGAGAAACTGCTTTGTGTTCTGATAATTCATCTCACAGAGTTACAGCTTTCCTTCAAGAAGCCTTTCGCTAAGTCTGTTCTTGTGGAATTGGAAAAGTGATATTTGGAAGCCCATAGAGGGCTATGGTGAAAAGGAAATATCTTCCTTTAAAACTGGAAAGAACTTTCTGAGAAACTGCTTTGTGTTCTGTTAATTCATCTCACAGAGTTACAGCTTTCCTTCAAGAAGCCTTTCGCTAATGCTGTTCTTGTGGAATTGCAAAGTGATATTTGGAAGCCCATAGAGGGCTATGGTGAAAAAGGAAATATCTTCCGTTAAAAACTGGAAAGAACCTTTCTGAGAAACTGCTTTGTGTTCTGTTAATTCATCTCACAGAGTTACAGCTTTCCCTAAAGAAGCCTTTCGCTAATGCTGTTCTTGTGGAATTGGCAAAGTGATATTTGGAAGCCCATAGAGGGCTATGGTGAAAAGGAAATATCTTCTGTTAAAACTGGAAAGAAGCTTTCTGAGAAACTGCTTTGTGTTCTGTTAATTCATCTCACAGAGTTACAGCTTTCCCTAAAGAAGCCTTTCTAAGACTGTTCTTGTGGAATTGGCAAAGTGATATTTGGAAGCCCCTAGAGGGCTATGGTGAAAAGGAAATATCTTCCATTAAAAACTGGAAAGAAGCTTTCTGAGAAACTGCTTTGTGTTCTGTTAATTCATCTCACAGAGTTACATCTTTCCTTCAAGAAGCCTTTCGCTAAGTCTGTTCTTGTGGAATTGGCAAAGTGATATTTGGAAGCCCATAGAGGGCTATGGTGAAAAGGAAATATCTTCCGTTAAAAACTGGAAAGAAGCTTTCTGAGAAACTGCTTTGTGTTCTGTTAATTCATCTCACAGAGTTACAGCTTTCCTTCAAGAAGCCTTTCGCTAATGCTGTTCTTGTGGAATTGGCAAAGTGATATTTGGAAGCCCATAAAGGGCGATGGTGAAAAGGAAATATCTTCCGTTAAAAACTGGAAAGAAGCTTTCTGAGAAACTGCTTTGTGTTCTGTTAATTCATCTCACAGAGTTACAGCTTTCCCTTCAAGAAGGCTTTCGCTAAGGCTGTTCTTGTGGAATTGGCAAAGTGATATTTGGAAGCCCATAGAGGGCTATGGTGAAAAAGGAAATATCTTCCTTTAAAAACTGGAAAGAAGCTTTCTGAGAAACTGCTTTGTGTTCTGTTAATTCATCTCACAGAGTTACATCTTTCCCTTCAAGAAGCCTGTCGCTAAGTCTGTTCTTGTGGAATTGGCAAAGTGATATTTGGAAGCCCATAGAGGGCTATGGTGAAAAAGGAAATATCTTCCGTTAAAAACTGGAAAGAAGCTTTCTGAGAAACTGCTTTGTGTTCTGTTAATTCATCTCACAGAGTTACAGCTTTCCCCTCAAGAAGCCTTTCTCTAAGACTGTTCTTGTGGAATTGGTAAAGTTATATTTTGAAGCCCATAGAGGGCTATGGTAAAAAAGGAAATATCTTCAATTAAAAACTGGAAAGAACCTTTCTGAGAAACTGCTTTGTGTTCTGTTAATTCATCTCACACAGTTACATCTTTCCTTTAGGAAGCCTTTCGCTAAGGCTGTTCTTGTGGAATTGGCAAAGTGATATTTGGAAGCCCATAGAGGGCAATGGTGAAAAAGGAAATATCTGCCGTTAAAAACTGGAAAGAAGCTTTCTGAGAAACTGCTTTGTGTTCTGTTAATTCATCTCACAGAGTTACAGCTTTCCCTTCAAGAAGCCTTTCTCTAAGACTGTTCTTGTGGAATTGGTAAAGTTATATTTTGAAGCCCATAGAGGGCTATGGTAAAAAAGGAAATATCTTCAATTAAAAACTGGAAAGAACCTTTCTGAGAAACTGCTTTGTGTTCTGTTAATTCATCTCACAGAGTTACAGCTTTCCCTTCAAGAAGGCTTTCGCTAAGGCTGTTCTTGTGGAATTGGCAAAGTGATATTTGGAAGCCCATAGAGGGCTATGGTGAAAAAGGAAATATCTTTCTTTAAAAACTGGAAAGAAGCTTTCTGAGAAACTGCTTTGTGTTCTGATAGTTCATCTCACAGAGTTACATCTTTCCCTTCAAGAAGCCTTTCGCTAATGCTGTTCTTGTGGAATTGGCAGAGTGATATTTGGAAGCCTATAGAGGGCTACAGTGAAAAAGGAAGTATCTTCCATTAAAAACTGGAAAGAAGCTTTCTGAGAAACTGCTTTGTGTTCTCTTAATTCATCTCACAGAGTTACAGCTTTCCCCTCAAGAAGCCTTTCGCTAAGGCTGTTCTTGTGGAATTGGCAAAGTGATATTTGGAAGCCCATAGAGGGCTATGGTGAAAAAGGAAATATCTTCCGTTAAAAACTGGAAAGAAGCTTTCTGAGAAACTGCTTTGTGTTCTGTTAATTCATCTCACAGAGTTACATCTTTCCCTTCAAGAAGCCTGTCGCTAAGTCTGTTCTTGTGGAATTGGCAAAGTGATATTTGGAAGCCCATAGAGGGCTATGGTGAAAAAGGAAATATCTTCCATTAAAAACTGGAAAGAAGCTTTCTGAGAAACTGCTTTGTGTTCTGTTAAGTCATCTCACAGAGTTACAGCTTTCCCTTCAAGAAGCCTTTCGCTAATGCTGTTCTTGTGGAATTGGCAAAGTGATATTTGGAAGCCCATAGAGGGCTATGGTGAAAAAGGAAATATCTTCTGTTAAATACTGGAAAGAAGCTTTCTGAGAAACTGCTTTGTGCTCTGTTAATTCATCTCACAGGGTTACAGCTTTCCCCTAAAGAAGCCTTTCTCTAAGACTGTTCTTGTGGATTTGGCAAAGTGATATTTGGAAGCCCCTAGAGGGCTATTGTGAAAAAGGAAATATCTTCCATGAAAAACTGGAAAGAAGCTTTCTGAGAAACTGCTTTGTGTTCTGTTAATTCATCTCACAGAGTTACATCTTTCCCTTCAAGAAGCCTGTCGCTAAGTCTGTTCTTGTGGAATTGGCAAAGTGATATTTGGAAGCCCTTAGAGGGCAATGGTAAAAAGGAAATATCTTCCGTTAAAAACTGGAAAGAAGCTTTCTGAGAAACTGCTTTGTGTTCTGTTAAGTCATCTCACAGAGTTACAGCTTTCCCTTCATAAGCCTTTCGCTAATGCTGTTCTTGTGGAATTGGCAAAGTGATATTTGGAAGCCCATAGAGGGCTATGGTGAAAAAGGAAATATCTTCCATTAAAACTGGAAAGAAGCTTTCTGAGAAACTGCTTTGTGTTCTGTTAATTCATCTCACAGAGTTACATCTTTCCTTCAAGAAGCCTTTCGCTAATGCTGTTCTTGTGGAATTGGCAAAGTGATATTTGGAAGCCCTTAGAGGGCTATGGTAAAAAGGAAATATCTTCCGTTAAATACTGGAAAGAAGCTTTCTGAGAAACTGCTTTGTGTTCTGTTAAGTCATCTCACAGAGTTACAGCTTTCCTTCAAAAGCCTTTCGCTAATGCTGTTCTTGTGGAATTGGCAAAGTGATATTTGGAAGCCCTAGAGGGCTATGGTGAAAAGGAAATATCTTCCATTAAAACTGGAAAGAAGCTTTCTGAGAAACTGCTTTGTGTTCTGTTAATTCATCTCACAGAGTTACATCTTTCCTTCAAGAAGCCTGTCGCTAAGTCTGTTCTTGTGGAATTGGAAAAGTGATATTTGGAAGCCCATAGAGGGCTATGGTGAAAAAGGAAATATCTTCCGTTAAAAACTGGAAAGAAGCTTTCTGAGAAACTGCTTTGTGTTCTGTTAATTCATCTCACAGAGTTACAGCTTTCACCTCAAGAAGCCTTTCTCTAAGACTGTTCTTGTGGAATTTGCAAAGTGATATTTGGAAGCCCATAGAGGGCTATGGTGAAAAAGGAAATATCTTCCTTTTAAAACTGGAAAGAATCTTTCTGAGAAACTGCTTTGTGTTCTGTTAATTCATCTCACAGAGTTACATCTTTCCCTTCAAGAAGCCTTTCGCTAAGGCTGTTCTTGTGGAATTGGAAAAGTGATATTTGGAAGCCCATAGAGGGCTATGGTGAAAAAGGAAATATCTTCAATTAAAAACTGGAAAGAACCTTTCTGAGAAACTGCTTTGTGTTCTGTTAAGTCATCTCACAGAGTTACAGCTTTCCCTTCAAGAAGCCTTTCGCTAATGCTGTTCTTGTGGAATTTGCAAAGTGATATTTGGAAGCCCATAGAGGGCTATGGTGAAAAAGGAAACATCTTCTGTTAAATACTGGAAAGAAGCTTTCTGAGAAACTGCTTTGTGCTCTGTTAATTCATCTCACAGGGTTACAGCTTTCCCCTAAAGAAGCCTTTCTCTAAGACTGTTCTTGTGGATTTGGCAAAGTGATATTTGGAAGCCCCTAGAGGGCTACTGTGAAAAAGGAAATATCTTCCATGAAAAACTGGAAAGAAGCTTTCTGAGAAACTGCTTTGTGTTCTGTTAATTCATCTCACAGAGTTACATCTTTCCCTTCAAGAAGCCTGTCGCTAAGTCTGTTCTTGTGGAATCGGCAAAGTGATATTTGGAAGCCCATAGAGGGCAATGGTGAAAAGGAAATATCTTCCATTAAAACTGGAAAGAAGCTTTCTCAGAAACTGCTTTGTGTTCTGTTAATTCATCTCACAGAGTTACAGCTTTCCTTCAAGAAGGCTTTCGCTAAGGCTGTTCTTGTGGATTTGGCAAAGTGATATTTGGAAGCCCATAGAGGGCTATGGTGAAAAGGAAATATCTTCCATGAAAAACTGGAAAGAAGCTTTCTGAGAAACTGCTTTGTGTTCTGTTAATACATCTCACAGAGTTACATCTTTAGCTTCAAGAAGCCTGTCGCTAAGTCTGTTCTTGTGGAATCGGCAAAGTGATATTTGGAAGCCCATAGAGGACAATGGTGAAAAAGGAAATATCTTCCGATAAAAACTGGAAAGAAGCTTTCTGAGAAACTTCTTTGTGTTCTGTTAATTCATCTCACAGAGTTACGGCTTTCCCTTCAAGAAGGCTTTCGCTAAGGCTGTTCTTGTGGAATTGGCAAAGTGATATTTGGAAGCCCATAGAGGGCAATGGTGAAAAAGGAAATATCTTTCTTTAAAAACTGGAAAGAAGCTTTCTGAGAATCTGCTTTGTGTTCTGTTAAGTCATCTCTCAGAGTTACAGCTTTCCCTTCATAAGCCTTTCGCTAATGCTTTTCTTGTGGAATTGGCAAAGTGATATTTGGAAGAACATAGACGGCTACGGTGAAAAAGGAAATATCTTCCATTAAAAACTGGAAAGAAACTTTCTGAGATAGTGCTTTGTGTTCTGTTAATTCATCTCACAGAGTTACATCTTTCCCTTCCAGAAGCCTGTCGCTAAGTCTGTTCTTGTGGAATCGGCAAAGTGATATTTGGAAGCCCATTGAGGGCAAAGGTGAAAAAGGAAATATCTTCCGTTAAAAACTGGAAAGAAGCTTTCTGAGAAACTGCTTTGTGTTCTGTTAATTCATTTCACAGATTTACGGCTTTCACCTCAAGAGTCCTTCCTCTAAGACTGTTCTTTTGGAATTGGCAACGTGATATTTGGAAGCCCATAGAGGGCTATGGTGAAAAAGGAAATATATTCCTTTTAAAACTGGAAAGAATCTTTCTGAGAAACTGCTTTGTGCTCTGATAATTCATCTCACAGAGTTACATCTTTCCCTTCAATAAGCCTTTCGCAAAAGCTGTTCTTGTGGAATTGGAAAAGTGATATTTGGAAAACCATAGAGGGCTATGCTGAAAAAGGAAGTATCTTCAATTAAAAACTGGAAAGAACCTTTCTGAGAAACTGCTTTGTGTTCTGTTAAGTCATCTCACAGAGTTACAGCTTTCCCCTCAAGAAGCCTTTCGCTAAGGCTGTTCTTGTGGAATTGGCAAAGTGATATTTGGAAGCCCATAGAGGGCTACAGTGAAAAAGGAAGTATCTTCCGTTAAAAACCGGAAAGAAGCTTTCTGAGAAACTGCTTTGTGTTCTGTTAATTCATCTCACAGACTTACAGCTTTCACATCAAGAAGCCTTTCTCTAAGACTGTTCTTGTGGAAATGGCATGGTGATATTTGGAAGCCCATAGCGGGCTCTGTTGAAAAAGGAAATATCTTCCGTTAGATACTGGAAAGAAGCTTTCTGAGAAACTGCTTTGTGTTCTGTTAATTCATCTCACAGATTTACATCTTTCCCTTCAAGAAGCCTTTCCCTAATGCTGTTCTTGTGGAATTGGCAAAGTGATATTTGGAAGCCCATAGAGGGCTACGGTGAAAAAGGAAATATCTTCCGTTAAATACTGGAAGGAAGCTTTCTGAGAAACTGCTTTGTGTTCTGTTACTTCATCTCACCGAGTTACAGCTTTCCCTTCAAGAAGCCTTTAACTAAGGCTGTTCTTGTGGAATTGGCAAAGTGATATTTGGAAGCCCCTAGAGGGCTATTGTGAAAAAGGAAATATCTTCCATGTAAAACTCGAAAGAAGCTTTCTGAGAAACTGCTTTGTGTTCTGTTAATTCATCTCACAGAGTTACATCTTTCCCTTCAAGGAGCCTTTCTCTAAGACTGTTCTTGTGGAATTTACAAAGTGATAATTGGAAGCCCATAGAGGGCAATGTTGAAAAAGGAAATATCTTCCGTTAAATACTGGAAAGAAGCTTTCTGAGAAACTGCTTTGTGTTCTGTTAATTCATCTCACAGAGTTACAGCTCTCCCTTCAAGAAGCCTTTCGCAAAGGCTGTTCTTGTGGAATTGGCAAAGTGATATTTGGAAGCCCATAGAGGGCTATGGTGAAAAAGGAAATATATTTCGTTAAATACTGGAAAGAAGCTTTCTGAGAATCTGCTTTGTGTTCTGTTAATTTATCTCACAGAGTTACAGCTTTCCCCAAAAGAGGCCTTTCTCTAAGACTGTTCTTGTGGAATTGGCAAAGTGATATTTGGAAGCCCATAGAGGGCTAAGGTGAAAAAGGAAATATCTTCCATGAAATACTGGAAAGAAGCTTTCTGAGAAACTGCTTTGTGTTCTGTTAATTCACCTCACAGCGTTTCAGCTTTCCCTTCAAGAAGGCTTTCGCTGAGGCTGTTCTTGTGGAATTGGCAAAGTGATATTTGGAAGCCCATAGAGGGCTATGGTGAAAAAGGAAATATCTTCCGTTATAAACTGGAAAGAAGCTTTCTGAGACACTGCTTTGTGTTCTGTTAATTCATCTCACAGAGTTACATATTTCCCTTCAAGAAGCCTGTTGCTAAGTCTGTTCTTGTGGAATTGGCAAAGTGTATTTGGAAGCCCGTAGAGGGCTATGGTGAAAAAGGAAATATCTTCCGTTCAATACTGGAAAGAAGCTTTCTGAGAAACTGCTTTGTGTTCTGTTAATTCACCTCACAGAGTTACAGCTTTCCGTTCAAGAAGCCTTTCGCTAAGGCTTTTCTTGTGGAATTTGCAAAGTGATATTTGGAAGCCCATAGAGGGCTATGGTGAAAAAGGAAATAACTTCCATTAAAAACTGGAAGGAAGCTTTCTGAGAAACTGCTTTGTTTTCTCTTATTTCATCTCACAGAGTTACACCTTTCCCTTCAAGAAGCCTTTCGCTAATGCTGTTCTTGTGGAATTGGAAAAGTGATATTTGGATGCCACGACAGGGCTATGGTGAAAAAGGAAATATCTTCCATGAAATACTGGAAAGAAGCTTTCTGAGAAACTGCTTTGTGTTCTGTTACTTCATCTCACAGAGTTACAGCTTTGCCTTCAAGAAGCCTTTCGCTAAGGCTGTTCTTGTGGAATTTGCAAAGTGATATTTGGAAGCCCATAGAGGGCTATGGTGAAAAAGGAAATATCTTCCGTTAAATACTGGAAAGAATCTTTCTGAGAAACTGCTTGGTGTTCTGTTCATTCATATCACAGAGTTACAGCTTTCCCTTCAAGAAGCCTGTCGCTAAGTCTGTTCTTGTGGAATTGGCAAAGTGATATTAGGAAGCCCTTAGAGGGCTATGGTAAAAAAGGAAATATCTTCCGTTAAAAACTGGAAAGAAGCTTTCTGAGAAACTGCTTTGTGTTCTGTTAATTCATCTCACAGAGTTACAACTTTCACCTCAAGAAGCCTTTCTCTAAGACTGTTCTTGTGGAATTGGCAAAGTGATATATTGGAACCAAATTGAGGGCTATGGTGAAAAAGGAAATATCTTCCTTTAAAAACTGGAAAGAAGCTTTATGAGAAACTGCTTTGTGTTCTGTTAAGTCATCTCACAGAGTTACAGCTTTCCCTTCAAGAAGCCTGTCGCTAATGCTGTTCTTGTGGAATTGGCAAAGTGATATTTGGAAGCCCAAAGAGGGCTATGGTGAAAAAGGAAATATCTTCTGTTAAATACTGGAAAGAAGCTTTCTGAGAAACTGCTTTGTGTTCTGCTAATTCATTTCACAGAGTTACAGCTTTCCTTCAAGAAGCCTTTCTAAGACTGTTCTTGTGGAATTGGCAAAGCAATATTTGGAAGCCCATAGATGGCTATGGTGAAAAGGAAATATCTTCCGTTAAATACTGGAAAGAAGCTTTCTGAGAAACTGCTTTGTGTTCTGTTAATTCATTTCACAGAGTTACAGCTTTCACCTCAAGAAGCCTTTCTCTAAGACTGTTCTGGTGGAATTTGCAAAGTGATATTTGGAAGCCCATAGAGGGCAATGGTGAAAAAGGAAATATCTTCCGTTAAATACTGGAAAGAAGCTTTCTGAGAAACTGCTTTGTGTTCTGTTAATTCATCTCACAGAGTTACAGCTTTCCCCTCAAGAAGCCTTTCTCTAAGTGTGTTCTTGTGGAATTTGCAAAGTGATATTTGGAAGCCCTTAGAGGGATATGGTGAAAAAGGAAATATCTTCAATTAAAAACTGGAAAGAACCTTTCTGAGACATTGCTTTGTGTTCTGTTAATTCATCTCACAGAGTTACATCTTTCCCTTCAAGAAGCCTGTCGCTACGTCTGTTCTTGTGGAATTGGCAAAGTGATATTTGGAAGCCCATAGAGGGCGATGGTGAAAAAGGAAATATCTTCCGTTAAATACTGGAAAGAAGCTTTCTGAGAAACTGCTTTGTGTTCTGTTAAGTCATGTCACAGAGTTACAGCTTTCCCTTCAAGAAGCCTTTCGCTAATGCTGTTCTTGTGGAATTGGCAATGTGATATTTGGAAGCCCATAGAGGGCTATGGTGAAAAAGGAAATATCTTCCGTTAAAAACTGGAAAGAAACTTTCTGAGAAACTGCTTTGTGTTCTGTTAATTCATCTCACAGATTTACAGCTTTCACCTCAAGAAGCCTTTCGCTAATACTGTTCTTGTGGAATTGGCAAAGTGATATTTGGAAGCCCATAGAGGGCAATGGTGAAAAAGGAAATATCTTCCATTAATTACTGGAAAGAAGCTTTCTGAGAAACTGCTTTGTGTTCTGTTAATTCATCTCACAGAGTTACATCTTTCCCTTCAAGAAGCCTGTCGCTAAGTCTGTTCCTGTGAAATTGGCAACGTGATATTTGGAAGCCCATAGAGGGCTATGGTGAAAAAGGAAATATCTTCCGTTAAAAACTGGAAAGAAACTTTCTGAGAAACTGCTTTGTGTTCTGTTAATTCATCTCACAGAGTTACATCTTTCCCTTCAAGAAGCCTGTCGCTACGTCTGTTCTTGTGGAATTGGCCAAGTGATATTTGGAAGCCCATAGAGGGCAATGGTGAAAAAGGAAATATCTTCCGTTAAAAACTGGAAAGAAACTTTCTGAGAAACTGCTTTGTGTTCTGTTAATTCATCTCACAGAGTTACATGTTTCCCTTCAAGTAGTCTGTCGCTAAGTCTGTTCTTGTGGAATCGGCAAAGTGATATTTGGAAGCCCAAAGAGGGCAATGGTGAAAAAGGAAATATCTTCCGTTAAAAACTTGAAAGAAGCTGTCTGAGAAACTGCTTTGTGTTCTGTTAATTCATCTCACAGAGTTACAGCTTTCCCTTCAAGAAGCCTTTCGCTACGCCTGTTCTTGTGGAATCGGCAAAGTGATATTTGGAAGCCCATAGTGGGCTATGGTGAAAAAGGAAATATCTTCCGTTAAAAACTGGAAAGAAACTTTCTGAGAAACTGCTTTGTGTTCTGTTAATTCATCTCACAGAGTTACAGGATTCCCCTCAAGAAGCCTTTCTCTAAGATTGTTCTTGTGGAATTTGCAAAGTGATATTTGGAAGCCCATAGAGGGAAATGGTGAAAAAGGAAATATCTTCCGTTAAAAACTAGAAAGAAGCTTTCTGAGAAACTGCTTTGTGTTCTGTTAATTCATCTCAGAGAGTTAGAGCTTTCCCTTAAGGAAGTCTTTCGCTAAGGCTGTTCTTGTGGAATTGGCAAAATGATATTTGGAAGCCCATCGTGGGCTATGGTGAAAAAGGAAATATCTTCCGTTAAATACTGGAAAGAAGCTTTCTGAGAAACTCCTATGTGTTCTGTTAATTCATCTCACAGAGTTACAGCTTTCCCCTCAAGAAGCCTTTCTCTAAGACTGTTCTTGTGGAATTGGCAAAGTGATATTAGGAAGCCCATAGAGGGCTATGGTGAAAAAGGAAATATCCTCGGTTAAAAACTGGAAAGAAGCTTTCTGAGAAACTGCTTTGTGTTCTGTTAATTCATCTCACAGAGTTACATCTTTCCCTTCAAGAAGCCTGTCGCTACGTCTGTTCTTGTGGAATTGGCCAAGTGATATTTGGAAGCCCATAGAGGGCAATGGTGAAAAAGGAAATATCTTCCGTTAAAACTGGAAAGAAACTTTCTGAGAAACTGCTTTGTGTTCTGTTAATTCATCTCACAGAGTTACATGTTTCCTTCAAGAAGCCTTCGCTAAGTCTGTTCTTGTGGAATTGGCAAAGTGATATTTGGAAGCCCATAGAGGGCAATGGTGAAAAGGAAATATCTTCCGTTAAAACTGGAAAGAAGCTGTCTGAGAAACTGCTTTGTGTTCTGTTAATTCATCTCACAGAGTTACAGCTTTCCTTCAAGAAGCCTTCACCACGCCTGTTCTTGTGGAATTGGCAAAGTGATATTTGGAAGCCCATAGAGGCTATGGTGAAAAGGAAATATCTTCCGTTAAAACTGGAAAGAAACTTTCTGAGAAACTGCTTTGTGTTCTGTTAATTCATCTCACAGAGTTACTCAAGAAGCCTTTCTCTAAGATTGTTCTTGTGGAATTTGCAAAGTGATATTTGGAAGCCCATAGAGGGAAATGGTGAAAAGGAAATATCTTCCGTTAAAACTAGAAAGAAGCTTTCTGAGAAACTGCTTTGTGTTCTGTTAATTCATCTCAGAGAGTTAGAGCTTTCCCCAAGAAGTCTTTCGCTAAGGCTGTTCTTGTGGAATTGGCAAATGATATTTGGAAGCCCATAGAGGGCTATGGTGAAAAGGAAATATCTTCCGTTAAATACTGGAAAGAAGCTTTCTGAGAAACTCCTATGTGTTCTGTTAATTCATCTCACAGAGTTACAGCTTTCCTCAAGAAGGCTTTCGCTGAGGCTGTTCTTGTGGAATTGGCAAAGTGATATTTGGAAGCCCATAGAGGGCTATGGTGAAAAGGAAATATCTTCCGTTAAAACTGGAAAGAAGCTTTCTGAGAAACTGCTTTGTGTTCTGTTAATTCATCTCACAGAGTTACATATTTCCTTCAAGAAGCCTGTCGCTAAGTCTGTTCTTGTGGAATTGGCAAAGTGATATTTGGAAGCCCCTAGAGGGCTATGGTGAAAAGGAAATATCTTCCGTTAAATACTGGAAAGAAGCTTGAGAAACTGCTTTGTGTTCTGTTAATTCATCTCACAGAGTTACAGCTTTCCTTCAAGAAGCCTTTCGCTAAGGCTGTTCTTGTGGAATTTGCAAAGTGATATTTGGAAGCCCATAGAGGGCTATGGTGAAAAGGAAATATCTTCCATTAAAACTGGAAAGAAGCTTTCTGAGAAACTGCTTTGTGTTCTCTTATTTCATCTCACAGAGTTACACCTTTCCCTTCAAGAAGCCTTTCGCTAATGCTGTTCTTGTGGAATTGGAAAAGTGATATTTGGATGCCACGACAGGGCTATGGTGAAAAAGGAAATATCTTCCATGAAATACTGTAAAGAAGCTTTCTGAGAAACTGCTTTGTGTTCTGTTACTTCATCTCACAGAGTTACAGCTTTGCCTTCAAGAAGCCTTTCGCTAAGGCTGTTCTTGTGGAATTTGCAAAGTGATATTTGGAAGCCCATAGAGGGCTATGGTGAAAAAGGAAATATCTTCCGTTAAATACTGGAAAGAAGCTTTCTGAGAAACTGCTTGGTGTTCTGTTCATTCATATCACAGAGTTACAGCTTTCCCTTCAAGAAGCCTGTCGCTAAGTCTGTTCTTGTGGAATTGGCAAAGTGATATTAGGAAGCCCTTAGAGGCTATGGTGAAAAGGAAATATCTTCCGTTAAAACTGGAAAGAAGCTTTCTGAGAAACTGCTTTGTGTTCTGTTAATTCATCTCTTACAGCTTTCACCTCAAGAAGCCTTTCTCTAAGACTGTTCTTGTGGAATTGGCAAAGTGATATATTGGAACCAAATTGAGGGCTATGGTGAAAAAGGAAATATCTTCCTTTAAAAACTGGAAAGAAGCTTTATGAGAAACTGCTTTGTGTTCTGTTAAGTCATCTCACAGAGTTACAGCTTTCCCTTCAAGAAGCCTGTCGCTAATGCTGTTCTTGTGGAATTGGCAAAGTGATATTTGGAAGCCCAAAGAGGGCTATGGTGAAAAAGGAAATATCTTCTGTTAAATACTGGAAAGAAGCTTTCTGAGAAACTGCTTTGTGTTCTGCTAATTCATTTCACAGAGTTACAGCTTTCCCTTCAAGAAGCCTTTCTCTAAGACTGTTCTTGTGGAATTGGCAAAGCAATATTTGGAAGCCCATAGATGGCTATGGTGAAATAGGAAATATCTTCCGTTAAATACTGGAAAGAAGCTTTCTGAGAAACTGCTTTGTGTTCTGTTAATTCATTTCACAGAGTTACAGCTTTCACCTCAAGAAGCCTTTCTCTAAGACTGTTCTGGTGGAATTTGCAAAGTGATATTTGGAAGCCCATAGAGGGCAATGGTGAAAAAGGAAATATCTTCCGTTAAATACTGGAAAGAAGCTTTCTGAGAAACTGCTTTGTGTTCTGTTAATTCATCTCACAGAGTTACAGCTTTCCCCTCAAGAAGCCTTTCTCTAAGTGTGTTCTTGTGGAATTTGCAAAGTGATATTTGGAAGCCCTTAGAGGGATATGGTGAAAAAGGAAATATCTTCAATTAAAAACTGGAAAGAACCTTTCTGAGACATTGCTTTGTGTTCTGTTAATTCATCTCACAGAGTTACATCTTTCCCTTCAAGAAGCCTGTCGCTACGTCTGTTCTTGTGGAATTGGCAAAGTGATATTTGGAAGCCCATAGAGGCGATGGTGAAAAGGAAATATCTTCCGTTAAATACTGGAAAGAAGCTTTCTGAGAAACTGCTTTGTGTTCTGTTAAGTCATGTCACAGAGTTACAGCTTTCCCTTCAAGAAGCCTTTCGCTAATGCTGTTCTTGTGGAATTGGCAATGTGATATTTGGAAGCCCATAGAGGGCTATGGTGAAAAAGGAAATATCTTCCGTTAAAAACTGGAAAGAAACTTTCTGAGAAACTGCTTTGTGTTCTGTTAATTCATCTCACAGAGTTACAGCTTTCACCTCAAGAAGCCTTTCGCTAATACTGTTCTTGTGGAATTGGCAAAGTGATATTTGGAAGCCCATAGAGGGCAATGGTGAAAAAGGAAATATCTTCCATTAATTACTGGAAAGAAGCTTTCTGAGAAACTGCTTTGTGTTCTGTTAATTCATCTCACAGAGTTACATCTTTCCCTTCAAGAAGCCTTTCGCTAAGTCTGTTCCTGTGGAATTGCAAAGTGATATTTGGAAGCCCATAGAGGGCTATGGTGAAAAGGAAATATCTTCCGTTAAAAACTGGAAAGAAACTTTCTGAGAAACTGCTTTGTGTTCTGTTAATTCATCTCACAGAGTTACATCTTTCCCTTCAAGAAGCCTGTCGCTACGTCTGTTCTTGTGGAATTGGCAAAGTGATATTTGGAAGCCCATAGAGGCAATGGTGAAAAGGAAATATCTTCCGTTAAAACTGGAAAGAAACTTTCTGAGAAACTGCTTTGTGTTCTGTTAATTCATCTCACAGAGTTACATCTTTCCTTCAAGTAGTCTGTCGCTAAGTCTGTTCTTGTGGAATTGGCAAAGTGATATTTGGAAGCCCAAAGAGGGCAATGGTGAAAAGGAAATATCTTCCGTTAAAACTGGAAAGAAGCTGTCTGAGAAACTGCTTTGTGTTCTGTTAATTCATCTCACAGAGTTACAGCTTTCCTTCAAGAAGCCTTTCGCTCGCCTGTTCTTGTGGAATTGGCAAAGTGATATTTGGAAGCCCATAGAGGGCTATGGTGAAAAAGGAAATATCTTCCGTTAAAAACTGGAAAGAAACTTTCTGAGAAACTGCTTTGTGTTCTGTTAATTCATCTCACAGAGTTACAGCTCTCAAGAAGCCTTTCTAAGATTGTTCTTGTGGAATTGCAAAGTGATATTTGGAAGCCCATAGAGGGAAATGGTGAAAAAGGAAATATCTTCCGTTAAAACTGAAAGAAGCTTTCTGAGAAACTGCTTTGTGTTCTGTTAATTCATCTAGAGTTAGAGCTTTCCTTCAAGAAGCTTTCGCTAAGGCTGTTCTTGTGGAATTGGCAAAGTGATATTTGGAAGCCCATCGTGGGCTATGGTGAAAAAGGAAATATCTTCCGTTAAATACTGGAAAGAAGCTTTCTGAGAAACTGCTTTGTGTTCTGTTAATTCATCTCACAGAGTTACAGCTTTCCTCAAGAAGCCTTTCTCAAGACTGTTCTTGTGGAATTGGCAAAGTGATATTTGGAAGCCATAGAGGGCTATGGTGAAAAAGGAAATATCCTCGGTTAAAAACTGGAAAGAAGCTTTCTGAGAAACTGCTTTGTGTTCTGTTAATTCATCTCACAGAGTTACATCTTTCCCTTCAAGAAGCCTGTCGCTAAGTCTGTTCTTGTGGAATTGGCCAAGTGATATTTGGAAGCCCATAGAGGGCAATGGTGAAAAAGGAAATATCTTCCGTTAAAAACTGGAAAGAAGCTTTCTGAGAAACTGCTTTGTGTTCTGTTAATTCATCTCACAGAGTTACATGTTTCCCTTCAAGTAGTCTGTCGCTAAGTCTGTTCTTGTGGAATCGGCAAAGTGATATTTGGAAGCCCATAGAGGGCAATGGTGAAAAAGGAAATATCTTCCGTTAAAAACTTGAAAGAAGCTGTCTGAGAAACTGCTTTGTGTTCTGTTAATTCATCTCACAGAGTTACAGCTTTCCCTTCAAGAAGCCTTTCGCTACGCCTGTTCTTGTGGAATCGGCAAAGTGATATTTGGAAGCCCATAGTGGGCTATGGTGAAAAAGGAAATATCTTCCGTTAAAAACTGGAAAGAAGCTTTCTGAGAAACTGCTTTGTGTTCTGTTAATTCATCTCACAGAGTTACAGAGTTTCCTTCAAGAAGCTTTCTCTAAGATTGTTCTTGTGGAATTGGCAAAGTGATATTTGGAAGCCCACTATGGTGAAAAAAAGGAAATATCTTCGTTAAAACTAGAAAGAAGCTTTCTGAGAAACTGCTTTGTGTTCTGTTAATTCATCTCACAGAGTTACAGCTTTCCCTCAAGGAAGCCTTTCGCTAAGGCTGTTCTTGTGGAATTGGCAAATGATATTTGGAAGCCCATAGAGGGCTATGGTGAAAAGGAAATATCTTCCGTTAAATACTGGAAAGAAGCTTGAGAAACTCCTATGTGTTCTGTTAATTCATCTCACAGAGTTACAGCTTCAAGAAGCCTTTCTAAGACTGTTCTTGTGGAATTGGCAAAGTGATATTAGGAAGCCCATAGAGGGCTATGGTGAAAAAGGAAATATCTTCCGTTAAAAACTGGAAAGAAGCTTTCTGAGAAACTGCTTTGTGTTCTGTTAATTCATCTCACAGAGTTACATCTTTCACCTCAAGAAGACTTTCTCTAAGACTGTTCTTGTGGAATTGGCAAAGTGATATTTGGAAGCCCATAGAGGGCTATGGTGAAAAAGGAAATATCTTCCGTTAAAAACTGGAAAGAAGCTTTCTGAGAAACTGCTTTGTGTTCTGTTTATTCATCTCACAGAGTTACAGCTTTCCTTCAAGAAGCCTTTCTCTAAGACTGTTCTTGTGGAATTGGTAAATGATATTTGGAAGCCCATAGAGGGCTATGGTGAAAAGGAAATATCTTCCTTTAAAAACTGGAAAGAAGCTTTATGAGAAACTGCTTTGTGTTCTGTTAATTCATCTCACAGAGTTACAGCTTTCCCTTGAAGAAGCCTTTCGCTAATGCTGTTCTTGTGGAATTGGCAAAGTGATATTTGGAAGCCCATAGAGGGCAATGGTGAAAAGGAAATATCTTCTGTTAAATACTGGAAAGAAGCTCTCTGAGAAACTGCTTTGTGTTCTGTTAATTCATCTCACAGAGTTACAGCTTTCCCTTCAAGAAGCCTGTCGCTAAGTCTGTTCTTGTGGAATTGGCAAAGTGATATTTGGAAGCCCATAGAGAGGGCAATGGTGAAAAGGAAATATCTTCCTTAAATACTGGAAAGAAGCTTTCTGAGAAACTGCTGTGTGTTCTGTTAATTCATCTCACAGAGTTACATCTTTCCTTCAAGAAGCCTTTCGCTAAGGCTGTTCTTGTGGAATTGCAAAGTGATATTTGGAAGCCCATAAAGGGCTATGGTGAAAAGGAAATATCTTCCGTTAAATACTGGAAAGAAGCTTTCTGAGAAACTGCTTTGTGTTCTCATAATCATCTCACAGAGTTACAGCTTTCCTTCAAGAAGCCTTTCGCTAATGCTGTTCTTGTGGAATTGGCAAAGTGATATTTGGAAGCCCACAGAGGGCTAAGGTTAAAAGGAAATATCTTCCATAAAACTGGAAAGAAGCTTTCTGAGAAACTGCTTTGTGTTCTGTTAATTTATCTCACAGTGTTACAGCTTTCCTTCAAGAAGTCCTTTCTCTAAGACTGTCTTGTGGAATTGGAAAAGTGATATTTGGAAGCCTATAGAGGCTATCGTGAAAAGGAAATATCTTCCTAAAACTGGAAAGAAGCTTTCTGAGAAACTGCTTTGTGTTCTGTTAAGTCATCTCACAGAGTTACAGCTTTCCTTCAAGAAGCCTTTCGCTAATGCTGTTCTTGTGGAATTGCAAAGTGATATTTGGAAGCCCATAGAGGGCTAATGGTGAAAAAGGAAATATCTTCCATTAAAACTGGAAAGAAGCTTTCTGAGAAACTGCTTTGTGTTCTGTTAATTCATCTCACAGAGTTACAGCTTTCCTTCAAGAAGCCTTCGCTAAGCTGTTCCTGTAGAATTGGCAAAGTGATATTTGGAAGCCCTAGAGGGCTGGTGAAAAGGAAATATCTTCCGTTAAAAACTGGAAAGAAGCTTTCTGAGAAACTGCTTTGTGTTCTGTTAATTCATCTCAGAGTTACATCTTTCACCTCAAGAAGCCTTTCTAAGTCTGTTCTTGTGGAATTTGCAAAGTGATATTTGGAAGCCCATAGAGGGCTATGGTGAAAAAGGAAATATCTTACTTTAAAACTGGAAAGAAGGTTTCTGAGAAACTGCTTTGTGTTCTGTAATTCATCTCACAGAGTTACATCTTTCCCTTCAAGAAGCCTTTCGCTAATGTCTGTTCTTGTGGAATTGGCCAAGTGATATTTGGAAGCCCATAGAGGGCAATGGTGAAAAGGAAATATCTTCATTAAAAACTGGAAAGAAGCTTTCTGAGAAACTGCTTTGTGTTCTGTTAATTCATCTCACAGAGTTACATCTTTCCCTTCAAGAAGCCTGTCGCTAAGTCTGTTCTTGTGGAATTGGCAAAGTGATATTTGGAAGCCCATAGAGGGCAATGGTGAAAAAGGAAATATCTTCCGTTAAAACTGGAAAGAAGCTTTCTGAGAAACTGCTTTGTGTTCTGTTAATTCATCTCACAGAGTTACAGCTTTCCTTCAAGAAGCCTTCGCTAACGCTGTTCTTGTGGAATCGGCAAGTGATATTTGGAAGCCCATAGAGGGCTATGGTGAAAAGGAAATATCTTCCGTTAAAAACTGGAAAGAAGCTTTCTGAGAAACTGCTTTGTGTTCTGTTAATTCATCTCACAGAGTTACAGCTTTCCCCTCAAGAAGCCTTTCTCTAAGACTGTTCTTGTGGAATTTGCAAAGTGATATTTGGAAGCCCATAGAGGGCAATGGTGAAAAAGGAAATATCTTCCGTTAAAAACTGGAAAGAAGCTTTCTGAGAAACTGCTTTGTGTTCTGTTAATTCATCTCACAGAGTCTTTCCCTTCAAGAAGTCCTTTCGCTAAGCTGTTCTTGTGGAATTGGCAAAGTGATATTTGGAAGCCCATAGAGGGCTATGGTGAAAAAGGAAATATCTTCCGTTAAATACTGAAAGAAGCTTTCTGAGAAACTGCTTGTGTTCTGTTAATTCATCTCACAGAGTTACAGCTTTCCTTCAAGAAGCCTTTCTCCTGTTCTTGTGGAATTGGCAAAGTGATATTTGGAAGCCCATAGAGGGATATGGTGAAAAGGAAATATCTTCCGTTAAATACTGGAAAGAAGCTTTCTGAGAAACTGCTTTGTGTTCTGTTAATTCATCTCACAGAGTTACAGCTTTCTCAAGAAGCCTTTCTCTAAGACTGTTCTTGTGGAATTGGCAAAGTGATATTTGGAAGCCCATAGAGGGCTATGGTGAAAAGGAAATATCTTCCATGAAAAACTGGAAAGAAGCTTTCTGAGAAACTGCTTTGTGTTCTGTTAATTCATCTCACAGAGTTACATCTTTCCTTCAAGGAAGTTTCGCTAAGTCTGTTCTTGTGGAATTGGCAAAGTGATATTTGGAAGCCCATAGAGGCTATGGTGAAAAGGAAATATCTTCCGTTAAAAACTGGAAAGAAGCTTTCTGAGAAACTGCTTTGTGTTCTGTTAATTCATCTCACAGAGTTACAGCTTTCCTTCAAGAAGCCTTTCGCTAAGGCTGTTCTTGTGGAATTGGCAAAGTGATATTTGGAAGCCCATAGAGGCTATGGTGAAAAAGGAAATATCTTCCGTTAAAACCGAAAGAAGCTTTCTGAGAACTGCTTTGTGTTCTGTTAATTCATCTCACAGAGTTACAGCTTTCCTCAAGAAGCCTTTCTCTAAGCTGTTCTTGTGGAATTGGCAAAGTGATATTTGGAAGCCCATAGAGGGCTATGGTGAAAAAGGAAATATCTTCTGTTAAAAACTGGAAAGAACCTTTCTGAGAAACTGCTTTGTGTTCTGTTAATTCATCTCACAGAGTTACAGCTTTCCTTCAAGAAGCCTTCGTCGCTAAGTCTGTTCTTGTGGAATTGGCAAAGTGATATTTGGAAGCCCTAGAGGGCTATGGTGAAAAGGAAATATCTTCGTTAAAAACTGGAAAGAAGCTTTCTGAGAAACTGCTTTGTGTTCTGTTAAGTTCATCTCACAGAGTTACAGCTTTCCTTCAACCTTTCTAAGAGCTGTTCTTGTGGAATTGGCAAAGTGATATTTGGAAGCCCATAGAGGCAATGGTGAAAAGGAAATATCTTCCATTAAAACTGGAAAGAAGCTTTCTGAGAAACTGCTTTGTGTTCTGTAATTCATCTCACAGAGTTACATCTTTCCTTCAAGAAGCCTGTCGCTAAGTCTGTTCCTTGTGGAATTGGCAAAGTGATATTTGGAAGCCCATAGAGGGCTATGGTGAAAAGGAAATATCTTCCGTTAAAACTGGAAAGAAGCTTGAGAAACTGCTGTGTTCTGTTAATTCATCTCACAGAGTTACAGGTTTTCCCTTCAAGAAGCCTTTCTAAGACTGTTCTTGTGGAATTGGCAAAGTGATATTTGGAAGCCCATAGAGGGCTATGGTGAAAAAGGAAATATCTTCTTAAAAACTGGAAAGAAGCTTTCTGAGAAACTGCTTTGTGTTCTGTTAATTCATCTCACAGAGTTACATCTTTCACCTCAAGAAGCCTTTCTAAGACTGTTCTTGTGGAATTTGCAAAGTGATATTTGGAAGCCCATAGAGGGCTATGGTGAAAAGGAAATATCTTCTTTAAAAACTGGAAAGAAGCTTTCTGAGAAACTGCTTTGTGTTCTGTTAATTCATCTCACAGAGTTACATCTTTCCTTCAAGAAGCCTTTCGCTAAGTCTGTTCTTGTGGAATTGGCAAGTGATATTTGGAAGCCCATAGAGGGCTATGGTGAAAAAGGAAATATCTTGGTTAAAACTGGAAAGAAGCTTTCTGAGAAACTGCTTTGTGTTCTGTTAATTCATCTCACAGAGTTACAGCTTCCTTCAAGAAGCCTTTCGCTATAAGGCTGTTCTTGTGGAATTGCTGCAAAGTGATATTTGGAAGCCCAAAGAGGGCTATGGTGAAAAGCAAATATCTTCCGTTAAAACTGGAAAGAAGCTTTCTGAGAAACTGCTTTGTGTTCTGTTAATTCATCTCACAGAGTTACAGCTTTCCTTCAAGAAGCCTTTCTCTAAGACTGTTCTTGTGGAATTGGCAAAGTGATATTTGGAAGCCCATAGAGGGCTATGGTGAAAAAGGAAATATCTTCCATTAAAACTGGAAAGAAGCTTTCTGAGAAACTGCTTTGTGTTCTGTTAATTCATCTCACAGAGTTACATCTTTCCTTCAAGAAGCCTTTCGCTAAGTCTGTTCTTGTGGAATTGGCAAAGTGATATTTGGAAGCCCATAGAGGATATGGTGAAAAAGGAAATATCTTCCGTTAAAAACTGGAAAGAAGCTTCTGAGAAACTGCTTTGTGTTCTGTTAATTCATCTCACAGAGTTACAGCTTTCCTTCAAGAAGCCTTCGCTAAGGCTCTGTTCTTGTGGAATTGGCAAAGTGATATTTGAAGCCCATAGGGCTATGGTAAAAAAGGAAATATCTTCCGTTAAAAACTGGAAAGAAGCTTTCTGAGAAACTGCTTTGTGTTCTGTTAATTCATCTCACAGAGTTACAGCTTTCCTTCAAGAAGCCTTTCGCTAAGCTGTTCTTGTGGAATTGGCAAAGTGATATTTGGAAGCCCATAGAGGCAATGGTGAAAAAGGAAATATCTTCTGTTAAAACTGGAAAGAAGCTCTGAGAAACTGCTTTGTGTTCTGCTAATTCATCTCACAGAGTTACAGCTTTCCTTCAAGAAGCCTTTCTCTAAGACTGTTCTTGTGGAATTGGCAAAGTGATATTTGGAAGCCCATAGAGGGCTATGGTGAAAAGGAATATCTTCCGTTAAATACTGGAAAGAAGCTTTCTGAGAAACTGCTTTGTGTTCTGTTAAATCATTTCACAGAGTTACAGCTTTCACCTTCAAGAGCCTTTTCTAAGACTGTTCTTGTGGAATTGCAAAGTGATATTTGGAAGCCCATAGAGGGCAATGGTGAAAAGGAAATATCTTCCGTTAAAAACTGGAAAGAAGCTTTCTGAGAAACTGCTTTGTGTTCTGTTAATTCATCTCACAGAGTTACAGCTTTCACCTCAAGAAGCCTTTCTCTAATACTGTTCTTGTGGAATTGGCAAAGTGATATTTGGAAGCCCATAGAGGGCAATGGTGAAAAGGAAATATCTTCCGTTAAAACTACTGGAAAGAAGCTTTCTGAGAAACTGCTTTGTGTTCTGTTAATTCATCTCACAGAGTTACAGCTCTTTCCTTCAAGAAGCCTTTCGCTAAGCCTGTTCTTGTGGAATTGGCAAAGTGATATTTGGAAGCCCATAGAGGGCTATGGTGAAAAGGAAATATCTTCCGTTAAAAACTGGAAAGAAGCTTTCTGAGAAACTGCTTTGTGTTCTGTTAATTCATCTCACAGAGTTACAGGTTTCCTTCAAGAAGCCTTTCTCTAAGCTGTTCTTGTGGAATTTGCAAAGTGATATTTGGAAGCCCTTAGAGGGCTATGGTGAAAAGGAAATATCTTCCGTTAAAAACTGGAAAGAAGCTTTCTGAGAAACTGCTTTGTGTTCTGTTAATTCATCTCACAGAGTTACAGCTTTCCCTTCAGAAGCCTTTCGCTAAGACTGTTCTTGTGGAATTGGCAAAGTGATATTTGGAAGCCCATAGAGGGCTATGGTGAAAAGGAAATATCTTCCGTTAAATACTGGAAAGAAGCTTTCTGAGAAACGCTGTGTTCTGTTAATTCATCTCACAGAGTTACCTTTCCCTTCAAGTAGCCTTTTCGCTAAGACTGTTCTTGTGGAATTGGCAAAGTGATATTTGGAAGCCCATAGAGGGCTATGGTGAAAAGGAAATATCTTCCGTTAAATACTGGAAAGAAGCTTGAGAAACTGCTTTGTGTTCTGTTAATTCATCTCACAGAGTTACAGCTTTCTCAAGAAGCCTTTCTAAGACTCTTCTTGTGGAATTGGCAAAGTGATATTTGGAAGCCCATAGAGGGCTATGGTGAAAAGGAAATATCTTCCTAAAACTGGAAAGAAGCTTTCTGAGAAACTGCTTTGTGTTCTGTTAATTCATCTCACAGAGTTACATCTTTCCTTCAAGAAGCCTTTCGCTAAGTCTGTTCTTGTGGAATTGGAAAGTGATATTTGGAAGCCCATAGAGGGCAATGGTGAAAAGGAAATATCTTGTTAAAAACTGGAAAGAAGCTTGAGAAACTGCTTTGTGTTCTGTTAATTCATCTCACAGAGTTACAGCTTTCCTTCAAGAAGCCTTTCGCTAAGACTGTTCTTGTGGAATTGCAAAGTGATATTTGGAAGCCCAGAGGCTATGGTGAAAAGGAAATATCTTCCGTTAAAAACTGGAAAGAAGCTTTCTGAGAAACTGCTTTGTGTTCTGTTAATTCATCTCACAGAGTTACAGCTTTCCCCTCAAGAAGCCTTTCTCTAAGACTGTTCTTGTGGAATTGGCAAAGTGATATTTGAAGCCCATAGAGGGCTATGGTGAAAAAGGAAATATCTTCAATTAAAAACTGGAAAGAACCTTTCTGAGAAACTGCTTTGTGTTCTGTTAATTCATCTCACAGAGTTACAGCTTCCTTCGCTAAGTCTGTTCTTGTGGAATTGGCAAAGTGATATTTGGAAGCCTAGAGGGCTATGGTGAAAAAGGAAATATCTTCCGTTAAAAACTGGAAAGAAGCTTTCTGAGAAACTGCTTTGTGTTCTGTTAATTCATCTCACAGAGTTACAGCTTTCCCTTCAAGAAGCCTTTCGCTAATGCTGTTCTTGTGGAATTGGCAAAGTGATATTTGGAAGCCCATAGAGGGCAATGGTGAAAAAGGAAATATCTTCCATTAAAAACTGGAAAGAAGCTTTCTGAGAAACTGCTTTGTGTTCTGTTAATTCATCTCACAGAGTTCCATCTTTCGCTTCAAGAATCCTGTCGCTAAGTCAGTTCTTGTGGAATTTGCAATGTGATATTTGGAAGCCCATAGAGGGCTATGGTGAAAAGGAAATATCTTCCAAAAACTGGAAAGAAGCTTTCTGAGAAACTGCTTTGTGTTCTGTTAATTCATCTCACAGAGTTACAGGTTTCCTTCAAGAAGCCTTTTCTAAGCTGTTCTTGTGGAATTGGCAAAGTGATATTTGGAAGCCCATAGAGGGCTATGGTGAAAAGGAAATATCTTCCGTTAAAAACTGGAAAGAAGCTTTCTGAGAAACTGCTTTGTGTTCTGTTAATTCATCTCACAGAGTTACATCTTTCCCTCAAGAAGCCTTTTCTAAGACTGTTCTTGTGGAATTGGCAAAGTGATATTTGAAGCCCATAGAGGGCTATGGTGAAAAAGGAAATATCTTCCGTTAAAAACTGGAAAGAAGCTTTCTGAGAAACTGCTTTGTGTTCTGTTAATTCATCTCACAGAGTTACATCTTTCCCTTCAAGAAGCCTGTCGCTAAGGCTGTTCTTGTGGAATTGGCAAAGTGATATTTGGAAGCCCATAGAGGGCTATGGTGAAAAAGGAAATATCTTCCTTTAAAAACTGGAAAGAAGCTTTCTGAGAAACTGTTTGTGTTCTGTTAATTCATCTCACAGAGTTACAGCTTTCCTTCAAGAAGCCTTTCGCTAAGGCTGTTCTTGTGGAATTGGCAAAGTGATATTTGGAAGCCCATAGAGGGCTATGGTGAAAAAGGAAATATCTTCCTTTAAAAACTGGAAAGAAGCTGTCTGAGAAACTGCTTTGTGTTCTGTTAATTCATCTCACAGAGTTACAGCTTTCACAAGAAGCCTTTTCTAAGACTGTTCTTGTGGAATTGCAAAGTGATATTTGGAAGCCCCTAGAGGGCTATGGTGAAAAGGAAATATCTTCCATGAAAACTGGAAAGAAGCTTTCTGAGAAACTGCTTTGTGTTCTGTTAATTCATCTCACAGAGTTACATCTTTCCTTCAAGAAGCCTTTTCTAAGTCTGTTCTTGTGGAATCGGCAAAGTGATATTTGGAAGCCCATAGAGGGGGGTGAAAAAGGAAATATCTTCCGTTAAATACTGGAAAGAAGCTTTCTGAGAAACTGCTTTGTGTTCTGTTAATTCATCTCACAGAGTTACAGCTTTCCCTTCAAGAAGCCTTTCGCTAAGGCTGTTCTTGTGGAATTGGCAAACTGATATTTGGAAGCCCATAGAGGGCAATGGTGAAAAAGGAAATATCTTCCGTTAAAAACTGGAAAGAAGCTTCTGAGAAACTTTTGTGTTCTGTTAATTCATCTCACAGAGTTACAGCTTTCCTTCAAGAAGCCTTTCGCTAATGCTGTTCTTGTGGAATTGGCAAAGTGATATTTGAAGCCCATAGAGGGCTATGGTGAAAAAGGAAATATCTTCCGTTAAAAACTGAAAGAAGTTTCTGAGAAACTGCTTTGTGTTCTGTTAATTCATCTCACAGAGTTACAGCTGTGTCTTCAAGAAGACTTTCGCTAAGACTGTTCTTGTGGAATTGGCAAAGTGATATTTGGAAGCCCATAGAGGGCAATGGTGAAAAAGGAAATATCTTCCGTTAAATACTGGAAAGAAGCTTTCTGAGAAACTGCTTTGTGTTCTGTTAATTCATCTCACAGAGTTACAGCTTTCCCCTCAAGAAGCCTTTCTCTAAGACTGTTCTTGTGGAATTTGCAAAGTGATATTTGGAAGCCCATAGAGGGCAATGGTGAAAAAGGAAATATCTTCCGTTAAAACTGGAAAGAAGCTTTCTGAGAAACTGCTTTGTGTTCTGTTAATTCATCTCACAGAGTTACAGCTTTCACCTCAAGAAGCCTTTCTCTAAGACTGTTCTTGTGGAATTTGCAAAGTGATATTTGGAAGCCCATAGAGGGCAATGGTGAAAAGGAAATATCTTCCGTTAAAACTGGAAAGAAGCTTGAGAAACTGCTTTGTGTTCTGTTAATTCATCTCACAGAGTTACAGCTTTCCCTCAAGAAGCCTTTCTAAGACTGTTCTTGTGGAATTGGCAAAGTGATATTTGGAAGCCCATAGAGGGCTATGGTGAAAAAGGAAATATCTTCCGTTAAAAACTGGAAAGAAGCTTTCTGAGAAACTGCTTTGTGTTCTGCTAATTCATCTCACAGAGTTACAGCTTTCCCTTCAAGAAAGCTTTCGCTAAGGCTGCTCTTGTTGAATTGTCAAAGTGATATTTGGAAGCCCATAGAGGGCTATGGTGAAAAAGCAAATATCTTTCTTTAAAAACTGGAAAGAAGCTTTCTGAGAAACTGCTTTGTGTTCTGATAGTTCATCTCACAGAGTTACATCTTTCCCTTCAAGAAGCCTTTCGCTAATGCTGTTCTTGTGGAATAGGCAAAGTGATATTTGGAAGCCCATAGAGGGCTACAGTGAAAAAGGAAGTATCTTACGTTAAAAACTGGAAAGAAGCATTCTGAGAAACTGCTTTGTGTTCTGTTAATTCATCTCACAGAGTTACATCTTTCCCTTCAAGAAGCCTTTCGCTAAGTCTGTTCTTGTGGAATTGGCAAAGTGTATTTGGAAGCCCATAGAGGGCTATGGTGAAAAAGGAAATATCTTCCGTTAAAAACTGGAAAGAAGCTTTCTGAGAAACTGCTTTGTGTTCTGTTAATTCATCTCACAGAGTTACATCTTTCCCTTCAAGAAGCCTCTAAGTCTGTTCTTGTGGAATTGGCAAAGTGATATTTGGAAGCCCATAGAGGGCAATGGTGAAAAGGAAATATCTTCCGTTAAAAACTGGAAAGAAGCTTTCTGAGAAACTGCTTTGTGTTCTGTTAATTCATCTCACAGAGTTACAGCTTTCCTTCAAGAAGCCTTTCGCTAAGTCTGTTCTTGTGGAATTGGCAAAGTGATATTTGGAAGCCGTGGTGAAAAAGGAAATATCTTCGTTAAAAACTGGAAAGAAGCTTTCTGAGAAACTGCTTTGTGTTCTGTTAATTCATCTAGAGTTACAGCTTTCCTTCAAGAAGCCTTTCGCTAAGACTGTTCTTGTGGAATTGGCAAAGTGATATTTGGAAGCCCATAGAGGCTATGGTGAAAAAGGAAATATCTTCCGTTAAAACTGGAAAGAAGCTTTCTGAGAAACTGCTTTGTGTTCTGTTAATTCATCTCACAGAGTTACAGCTTTCCCTCAAGAAGCCTTTCTAAGGCTGTTCTTGTGGAATTGCAAAGTGATATTTGGAAGCCCATAGAGGCTATGGTGAAAAAGGAAATATCTTCCGTTAAAAACTGGAAAGAAGCTTTCTGAGAAACTGCTTTGTGTTCTTTAATTCATCTCACAGAGTTACAGCTTTCCCTCAAGAAGCCTTTCTCTAAGACTGTTCTTGTGTGGAATTGGCAAAGTGATATTTGGAAGCCCATAGAGGGCTATGGTGAAAAAGGAAATATCTTCCTTAAAACTGGAAAGAAGCTTTCTGAGAAACTGCTTTGTGTTCTGTTAATTCATCTCACAGAGTTACATCTTTCCCTTCAAGAAGCCTTTCGCTAAGGCTGTTCTTGTGGAATTGGCAAAGTGATATTTGGAAGCCCATAGAGGGCTATGGTGAAAAAGGAAATATCTTCCGTTAAAAACTGGAAAGAAGCTTTCTGAGAAACTGCTTTGTGTTCTGTTAATTCATCTCACAGAGTTACATCTTTCCCTTCAAGAAGCCTTTCGCTAAGGCTGTTCTTGTGGAATTGGCAAAGTGATATTTGGAAGCCCATAGAGGGCAATGGTGAAAAAGGAAATATCTTCCGTTAAAAACTGGAAAGAAGCTTTCTGAGAAACTGCTTTGTGTTCTGTTAATTCATCTCACAGAGTTACAGCTTTCAACTCAAGAAGCCTTTCGCTAAGGCTGTTCTTGTGGAATTGGCAAAGTGATATTTGGAAGCCCATAGAGGGCTATGGTGAAAAAGGAAATATCTTCCGTTAAAAACTGGAAAGAAGCTTTCTGAGAAACTGCTTTGTGTTCTGTTAATTCATCTCACAGAGTTACAGCTTTCCCCTCAAGAAGCCTTTCTCTAAGACTGTTCTTGTGGAATTGGCAAAGTGATATTTGGAAGCCCATAGAGGGCTATGGTGAAAAAGGAAATATCTTCCGTTAAAAACTGGAAAGAAGCTTTCTGAGAAACTGCTTTGTGTTCTGTTAATTCATCTCACAGAGTTACATCTTTCACCTCAAGAAGCCTTTCTCTAAGACTGTTCTTGTGGAATTCGCAAAGTGATATTTGGAAGCCCATAGAGGGCTACGGTGAAAAAGGAAATATCTTCCGTTAAAAACTGGAAAGAAGCTTTCTGAGAAACTGCTTTGTGTTCTGATAATTCATCTCACAGAGTTACATCTTTCCCTTCAAGAAGCCTTTCGCTAAGCTGTTCTTGTGGAATTGGCAAAGTGATATTTGGAAGCCCATAGAGGGCTATGGTGAAAAAGGAAATATCTTCGTTAAAAACTGGAAAGAAGCTTTCTGAGAAACTGCTTTGTGTTCTGTTAATTCATCTCACAGAGTTACAGCTTTCCTTCAAGAAGCCTTTAAGCTAAGGCTGTTCTTGTGGAATTGGCAAGTGATATTTGGAAGCCCATAGAGGGCTATGGTGAAAAAGGAAATATCTTCTGTTAAAAACTGGAAAGAAGCTTTCTGAGAAACTGCTTTGTGTTCTGTTAATTCATCTCACAGAGTTACAGCTTTCCTTCAAGAAGCCTTTCTAAGACTGTTCTTGTGGAATTGGCAAAGTGATATTTGGAAGCCCATAGAGGGCTATGGTGAAAAGGAAATATCTTCTTAAATACTGGAAAGAAGCTTTCTGAGAAACTGCTTTGTTCTGTTAATTCATCTCACAGAGTTACAGCTTTCCCTTCAAGAAGCTTTTCGCAAAGACTGTTCTTGTGGAATTTGCTACGTGATATTTGGAAGCCCATAGAGGGTTATGGTGAAAAAGGAAATATCTTCAGTTAAAAACTGGAAAGAAGCTTTCTGAGAAACTGCTTTGTGTTCTGTTCATTCGTCTCACAGAGTTACAGCGTTCCCTTCAGGAAGCCTTCACTAAGGCCTTGCTTGTTTAATTGGCAAAGTGATATTTGGAAGCCCGTTGAGGGCTATGATGAAAAAGGAAATATCTTCCATAAAAACTGGAAAGAAGCTTTCTGAGCAACTACTTTGTGTTCTGTTAATTCATCTCACAGAGTTACAGCTTTCCCTTCAAGAAGCCTTTCGCTAAGGCTGTTCTTCTGGAATTGGCAAAGTGAAATTTGGAAGCCCATAGAGGCTAATGGTGAAAAGGAAATATCTTCCATTAAAAACTGGAAAGAAGCTTTCTGAGAAAGTGCTTTGTGTTCTGTTAATTCATCTCACAGAGTTACAGCTTTCCCTCAAGAAGCCTTTCGCTAATGCTGTTCTTGTGGAATTGGCAAAGTGATATTTGGAAGCCCATAGAGGGCTATGGTGAAAAAGGAAATATCTTCCGTTAAATACTGGAAAGAAGCTTTCTGAGAAACTGCTTTGTGTTCTGTTAAATCATTTCACAGAGTTACAGCTTTCCTTCAAGAAGCCTTTCTCTAAGACTGTTCTTGTGGAATTTGCAAAGTGATATTTGGAAGCCCATAGAGGGCAATGGTGAAAAAGGAAATATCTTCCGTTAAAAACTGGAAAGAAGTTTTCTGAGAAACTGCTTTGTGTTCTGTTAATTCATCTCACAGAGTTACAGCTTTCACCTCAAGAAGCCTTTCTAAGACTGTTCTTGTGGAATTTGCAAAGTGATATTTGGAAGCCCATAGAGGGCAATGGTGAAAAGGAAATATCTTCCTTTAAAACTGGAAAGAAGCTTTCTGAGAAACTGCTTTGTGTTCTTTAATTCATCTCACAGAGTTACAGCTTTCCTCAAGAAGCCTTTCTCTAAGACTCTTCTTGTGGAATTGGCAAAGTGATATTTGGCAGCCCACAGAGGGCTATGGTGAAAAAGGAAATATCTTCAATTAAAACTGGAAAGAAGCTTTCTGAGAAACTGCTTTGTGTTCTGTTAATTCATCTCACAGAGTTACATCTTTCCTTCAAGAAACCTGTCGCTACGTCTGTTCTTGTGGAATTGGCAAAGTGATATTTGGAAGCCCTAGGGCTATGGTGAAAAAGGAAATATCTTCCGTTAAAACTGAAAGAAGCTTTCTGAGAAACTGCTTTGTGTTCTGTTAAGTCATCTCACAGAGTTACAGCTTTCCTTCAAGAAGCCTTTCGCTAATGCTGTTCTTGTGGAATTGGCAAAGTGATATTTGGAAGCCCATAGAGGGCAATGGTGAAAAGGAAATATCTTCCATTAAAAACTGGAAAGAAGCTTTCTGAGAAACTGCTTTGTGTTCTGTTAATTCATCTCACAGAGTTACATCTTTCCTTCAAGAAGCCTGTCGCTAAGTCTGTTCCTGTGGAAATTGGCAAAGTGATATTTGGAAGCCCATAGAGGGCTATGGTGAAAAGGAAATATCTTCCGTTAAAAACTGGAAAGAAACTTTCTGAGAAACTGCTTTGTGTTCTGTTAATTCATCTCACAGAGTTACATCTTTCCTTCAAGAAGTTTGTCTAAGACTGTTCTTGTGGAATTGGCAAGTGATATTTGGAAGCCCATAGAGGGCAATGGTGAAAAAGGAAATATCTTCCGTTAAAAACTGGAAAGAAACTTTCTGAGAAACTGCTTTGTGTTCTGTTAATTCATCTCACAGAGTTACATCTTTCCCTTCAAGTAGTCTGTCGCTAAGTCTGTTCTTGTGGAATCGGCAAAGTGATATTTGGAAGCCCATAGAGGGCAATGGTGAAAAAGGAAATATCTTCCGTTAAAAACTGGAAAGAAGCTGTCTGAGAAACTGCTTTGTGTTCTGTTAATTCATCTCACAGAGTTACAGCTTTCCCTTCAAGAAGCCTTTCGCTACGCCTGTTCTTGTGGAATCGGCAAAGTGATATTTGGAAGCCCATAGTGGGCTATGGTGAAAAAGGAAATATCTTCCGTTAAAAACTGGAAAGAAACTTTCTGAGAAACTTCTTTGTGTTCTGTTAATTCATCTCACAGAGTTACATTTTCCCTCAAGAAGCCTGTCTAAGATTGTTCTTGTGGAATTGGCAAAGTGATATTTGGAAGCCCATAGAGGGAAATGGTGAAAAGGAAATATCTGCCGTTAAAAACTGGAAAGAAGCTTTCTGAGAAACTGCTTTGTGTTCTGTTAATTCATCTCACAGAGTTACAGCTTTCACCTCAAGAAGCCTTTCTCTAAGACTGTTCTCGTGGAATTTGCAAAGTGATATTTGGAAGCCCATAGAGGGCTAGGGTGAAAAAGGAAATATCTTCCTTTTAAAACTGGAAAGAAGCTTTCTGAGAAACTGCTTTGTGTTCTGATAATTCATCTCACCGAGTTACATCTTTCCCTTCAATAAGCCTTTCGCTAAGGCTGTTCTTGTGGAATTGGCAAAGTGATATTTGGAAGCCCATAGAGGGCAATGGTGAAAAAGGAAATATCTTCCTTTAAAAACTGGAAAGAAGCTTTCTGAGAAACTGCTTTGTGTTCTGTTAATTCATCTCACAGAGTTACATCTTTTCATTTAAGAAGCCTTTCGCTAAGGCTGTTCTTGTGGAATTGGCTAAGTGATATTTGGAAGCCCATAGAGGGCAATGGTGAAAAAGGAAATATCTTCCGTTAAAAACTAGAAAGAAGCTTTCTGAGAAACTGCTTTGTGTTCTGTTAATTCATCTCAGAGAGTTAGAGCTTTCCCTTAAGGAAGTCTTTCGCTAAGGCTGTTCTTGTGGAATTGGCAAATGATATTTGGAAGCCCAGAGGGCTATGGTGAAAAGGAAATATCTTCCGTTAAATACTGGAAAGAAGCTTTCTGAGAAACCCTATGTGTTCTGTTAATTCATCTCACAGAGTTACAGCTTTCCTCAAGCCTTCTCTAAGACTGTTCTTGTGGAATTGGCAAAGTGATATTTGGAAGCCCATAGAGGGCTACGGTGAAAAAGGAAATATCTTCCGTTAAAAACTGGAAAGAAGCTTTCTGAGAAACTGCTTTGTGTTCTGTTAATTCATCTCACAGAGTTACATCTTTCACCTCAAGAAGACTTTCTCTAAGACTGTTCTTGTGGAATTCGCAAAGTGATATTTGGAAGCCCATAGAGGGCTACGGTGAAAAAGGAAATATCTTCCGTTAAAAACTGGAAAGAAGCTTTCTGAGAAACTGCTTTGTGTTCTGTTTATTCATCTCACATAGTTACAGCTTTCATCTCAAGAAGCCTTTCTCTAAGACTGTTCTTGTGGAATTGGTAAAATGATATTTGGAAGCCCATAGAGGGCTATGGTGATAAAGGAAATATCTTCCTTTAAAAACTGGAAAGAAGCTTTATGAGAAACTGCTTTGTGTTCTGTTAATTCATCTCACAGAGTTACAGCTTTCCCTTCAAGAAGCCTTTCGCTAATGCTGTTCTTGTGGAATTGGCAAAGTGATATTTGGAAGCCCATAGAGGGCAATGGTGAAAAAGGAAATATCTTCTGTTAAATACTGGAAAGAAGCTCTCTGAGAAACTGCTTTGTGTTCTGCTAATTCATCTCACAGAGTTACAGCTTTCCCTTCAAGAAGCCTGTCGCTAAGTCTGTTCTTGTGGAATTGGCAAAGTGATATTTGGAGCCCATAGAGGGCTATGGTGAAAAAGGAAATATCTTTCTTTAAATACTGGAAAGAAGCTTTCTGAGAAACTGCTGTGTGTTCTGTTAATTCATCTCACAGAGTTACATCTTTCCCTTCAAGAAGCCTTTCGCTAAGGCTGTTCTTGTGGAATTGGCAAAGTGATATTTGGAAGCACAAAAGGGCTAAGGTGAAAAAGCAAATATCTTCCGTTAAAAACTGGAAAGAAGCTTTCTGAGAAACTGCTTTGTGTTCTCATAAGTCATCTCACAGAGTTACAGCTTTCCCTTCATAAGCCTTTCGCTAATGCTGTTCTTGTGGAATTGGCAAAGTGATATTTGGAACCCCAAAGAGGGCTAAGGTTAAAAACGAAATATCTTCCGTTAAATACTGGAAAGAAGCTTTCTGAGAAACTGCTTTGTGTTCTGTTAATTTATCTCACAGTGTTACAGCTTTCTCCACAAGAAGTCTTTCTCTAAGACTGTCTTGTGGAATTGGAAAAGTGATATTTGGAAGCCACTAGAGGGCTATCGTGAAAAAGGAAATATCTTCCATGAAAACTGGAAAGAAGCTTTCTGAGAAACTGCTTTGTGTTCTGTTAAGTCATCTCACAGAGTTACAGCTTTCCCTTCAAGAAGCCTTTCGCTAATGCTGTTCTTGTGGAATTGGCAAAGTGATATTTGGAAGCCCATAGAGGGCAATGGTGAAAAAGGAAATATCTTCCATTAATTACTGGAAAGAAGCTTTCTGAGAAACTGCTTTGTGTTCTGTTAATTCATCTCACAGAGTTAAATCTTTCCCTTCAAGAAGCCTGTCGCTAAGTCTGTTCCTGTGAAATTGGCAACGTGATATTTGGAAGCCCATAGAGGGCTATGGTGAAAAAGGAAATATCTTCCGTTAAAAACTGGAAAGAAGCGTTCTGAGAAACAGCTATGTGTTCTGTTACTTCATCTCACAGAGTTACAGGTTTCCCTTCAAGAAGCCTTTAACTAAGGCTGTTCTTGTGGAATTGCCAAAGTGATATTTGGAAGCCCATAGAGGGCTATGGTGAAAAAGGAAATATCTTCCGTTAAAAACTACAAAGAAGCTTTCTGAGAAACTGCTTTGTGTTCTGTTAATTCTTCTCACAGAGTTACATCTTTCACCTCAAGAAGCCTTTTCTAAGACTGTTCTTGTGGAATTTGCAAAGTGATATTTCGAAGCCCATAGAGGGCTACGGTGAAAAAGGAAATATCTTACTTTAAAAACTGGAAAGAAGGTTTCTGAGAATCTGCTTTGTGTTCTGATAATTCATCTCACAGAGTTACATCTTTCCCTTCAAGAAGCCTGTCGCTATGTCTGTTCTTGTGGAATTGGCCAAGTGATATTTGGAAGCCCATAGAGGGCAATGGTGAAAAAGGAAATATCTTCCGTTAAAAACTGGAAAGAAACTTTCTGAGAAACTGCTTTGTGTTCTGTTAATTCACCTCACAGAGTTACATCTTTCCCTTCAAGTAGTCTGTCGCTAAGTCTGTTCTTGTGGAATCGGCAAAGTGATATTTGGAAGCCCATAGAGGGCAATGGTGAAAAGGAAATATCTTCCGTTAAAAACTTGAAAGAAGCTGTCTGAGAAACTGCTTTGTGTTCTGTAAATTCTTCTCACAGAGTTACAGCTTTCCCTTCAAGAAGCCTTCCGCTACGCCTGTTCTTGTGGAATCGGCAAAGTGATATTTGGAAGCCCATAGTGGGCTATGGTGAAAAAGGAAATATCTTCCGTTAAAAACTGGAAAGAAGCT
>JAKFHT010000916.1:0-43740 GCA_023783455.1 Erythrocebus patas | reverse complement strand
GTCATAGATGGCTCTTATTATTTTGAGTTATGTTCCTTTGATGCCTGGTTTGTTGAAGGTGTGTATCATGCAAGGGATATAAGATTTTATTGAATGCTTTCTGCATCTATTGGGATAATCATATGGTTTTGTTTTAATTCTGTTTATGTGGTGAATAGCATCTTTTTTTTTTGCATCTGTTGAACCATCTTTGCATCATCGGAATAAAGCCCACTTGATCATGATGAATTCTTATCAGAAACCTCACACTCCGTCCTTTTCCAGAGAAGCTTCAGAGAGTGCTTTGCTGGGTTTGCTGGCGCCTGGCAGGGTGCAAGTATGTGGGGATGCGCGCTGTGAATCTGTGTTTCCTCCGCTGTGAAGGCTCTTCCCGCTCCTGTAGGAAAAGGCAATGCCCCTTTTGTCTTGTGCATGTGGGACTCCAAAGAGTCCAGACGCGACAGAAAGGCGGCGAATCCTCTCAGAGTGGGCAGGGGAGGAGATAGAATGTGGGAATGGGGCGGTAGAGGGGTGGGATTTCATGAAATTTCCTGATTTAAGGCTATCATGAAGTAGGCCTCTTTGGGAGCTCGGCTCTCCAGTCGCTGGTAAGGGTAACATCCCATCAGTCTCTGGTGAGGTTCAGTCGCGTCCCCCGACTGCATTTGGAGCCGAAGGCAGAACGAGGCCGGCGCTGCGGCCTGGCGTCCAGTGACCTAGCGATCTGCATATTCCTCAGGATGGAAGCACTTGGACTTCAGATGTGAAGGCAATGCGGTCACTACTGCAGTAAGAAAAGCAACTAGGGGAAATGGCACCTTCTTCTTCAAACTTTTTTTGAGACACTCTCGCTCTGTCGTCCAGGCTGGAGTGCAGTGGCGCGATCTTGGATTTGTAAACTATAGTAGAAATGGCTGATCTAAGATTTTCATGATTATATTTTGCCTCTTCTTGGAAATGTGTGGTTTCCGTAGTGTAGTGGTTATCACGTTCGCCTCACACGCGAAAGGTCCTCGGTTCGAAACCGGGCGGAAACAGGTCTCTTTTTACCTTTAAATTTAGTGAGTTTACTCGAGGTTGAAAAACAGAAAAGTTGTTGAACCTGTGACCTACATTTTAGACCTCATCAATCTAGACAGATTGTCGACCAGGCTACAATTTCCACTGGTCTGCCAGTAACAGTACGTCACAGCAGGCCTGCTTAATGTTAGCTTGGTTCCAGAAATTCCTTAGGGTTCTTTTCATTCTCTTCTATCGCCTGAATTTTCACAGGCTGACACTGAAAGTGGATGACATCTTAGCGCATTTCCTAAGGGTCCCGCTTGGCTTCGCTTTACTCTGATCCAGTTGCAGATCTGGCTGATTTGAGAGACAACAAAACAAAACATTTTTTTAAAAGGTTCTAAATCTGCATCTGGAACTCGTAGAGTCAATATTCCGAAATCACACGAATTATGTATATACATTTGCATGCATACCCCTTCCCCAAATAATCCTCAGCAAACCGGTAAGTGTCAAAACTACTCTCCGGAGGCTTAGGTAATCAACAATTTAGTAAATATAATTCCTAATGTGTAGTGTACACATCCTGTATTGCCCACCCTTCTCTATTGCTTTGTCCCCGAGCGCCCTCAATTTTGCCTAAATGGGTTCCAGGTCATAGCCACCGACTCTTGCTTTGCCTTCTGGCCTCTCGGCAGTGCGCTTCAGCACCATTGCGCCAGGTGAGGCTGCCGAGAACAGCTAAGTGGCCAGTACTAGTGCAGCTGGAGGCCAAGGCCCAGAATCTTCAGGAGTCTGCACTTTACCCAGGCGAAAAGCCCAAGGGCTCTCCTCACAGCTTCCCAACATCCCTCTACAGATTTTTTAAAATATTAGATTTATTAACCTGTAGAGGTGGAGAGAATCAAAGAAATCACAAGATATCTCTGACGGAAAAAGGAGAGCACCAGGAGTACATCACTTAAGAGTATTGAATCAGCAAGCCAAGGATGGGAAAATGGAATGGATAGGATGACTGCAGGGGATTGTACTGAGGTGGATGCTAACCACTACTTACTATTAATAGGTTGAGCCAAGCACACTAATGGGGACATAACCAAAATACTTAATAGGGCACTCTTTCGCCCACCATGTGTTTTATAGTATAATTGCTAAATGATGTATTACCCTACTGGTTCTATGAAGCTTCCGGAGTCAAGGAGCCAGAGCATGAGAGCATAAAAATCCTGTCAATTGAAGCCTTGGGCTCTGCACTGCTAAGGCTGGCCCAGAGGCTGGATTGCAAATGCAGGTGCTAGTGTAATGGAATGGATGCTTGTGTTCCCTTCAAATTATATATTGAAGCCTTAACTCCCAATGTGAAAGTATTTTAGAGGTAGGGCCTTTGGGAAGTAATCAGGCTTAGATGAGGTCATGACCACAGGATCTCCATGTTGAGATCAGTGTCATTATAAGAAACAGAAGAAAGATCAAAGTGCTCTCTCTCTCTCCACCATGCGAGGACAGAAGGAGAAGGTAGCAGTCTGCAAGCCAGGGAGAGAGCCCTCACCAGGGAACCGAATCAGCTGGCAGTTTGATCTTCGACTTCTCAGCCTCTCAAACTGTGAGAAAGAAATTCCTCATGTTTAAGCCATCCAGTCTGTGGTATTTTGTTATGGAAGCCTGAGTTAAGATAGCTGGTTCACCGGGGAATCCACTGGCATGAACCTGTGAAAAGTTTATGACATGTCAATTAGTTTGCTGCTCCTGGATTTGAGTATTGGCAAGAACTATTAGAATGATGAGCACAGAGGGAAGAAGGGTACAGAGAATAAGGTATTAATCATTGTATCATTGTACTGAAGAAATAAAGGGACATTACATGGTTTTAGGCTGAAGTTATGTGCAGATTTCAGCTGTGGAAGGGTCACTTAGCATACAGTGTGGCAAGTGAGTGGTGTGTACTACACTGGCTGTAGGGAGTCCAGTTTTGTTTGTTTGTTTGTTTTTGTTTTTGTTTTTTGAGACGGAGTCTTGCTCTTTCACTCAGGCTGGAGTGCAATGGTGTGATCTCGGTTCACTGCAACCTTCGCCTCCCTGGTTCAGGTAATTCTCCTGCCTCAGCCTCCCAAGTAGCTGGGAATACAGGCGGGTGCCCCCACGCCCAGCTAATTTTTTTTTTTTGTAGTTTTAGTGGAGCGGGGTTTCACCGTGTTAGTCAGAATGGTCTCAATCTCCTGACCTCATGATCTGCCTGCCGTGGCCTCCCAAAGTGCTGGGGTTACAGGCATGAGCCACTGCACCTGGCCAGGAGTCCAGTTTTTTTGTCTGCTTATGTTAATGGACGCAAGAGCTGATAGATGGAAAAGTGTGGTAATAAAGTGGCAGTAAGCTTGTGGAGTATCCAATAAACCTAAACACTATTTTTTTGAATTGAATTTATATTGTTGTGTTGTGAAAATGAGAGTTTATCCAAAGAAAGATCTGGCTTGGCAAACAGGATGGATGGTGGCGAGGATAAGTGTACTAGGCAGGGCTAGAAACAGGTTTTAGTGATCATTGAAACACCCAGGACAGTGCACTACTCTTTGGGAGATGCTGTGCTTGGGTCTGATCATTGGGTTTTGAGATAGAGGGCGGTACATGACGCTGACAGGGAACTCACTGGTGTGTTGAGTTTTAGCATCTGTGACTCTGAGATGCATATGAGGCCTTTGTAAATTTAGAAGTTGAGAGTAGAAAGTACAAGTTTGTATTTTAGAAGGAGATTTGGGAATACACGTAGCTCTGGTTGATATAGATAATATGTTAAGGTTTGTTGGCCAGAGCTGATGTGTGTCTTGGGTGTTGGGCAAAGAACAGAGAATGGTCAAAGCTCTTCCAGATCAATGTGAAGGGTGATTTCCTTGTTGGGCTCAAGTTTATGACTCAGCCTGGACCTAGCTTGGCCTCTCAGCTAGAGAAGAAGCATGATTCCATGTCACACACAGCTCCTGTCTTTGAAAAAGTCATAATGACTCCCAGACCCAACATGTGGGACAAACTCTGGATTTTTCTCTTCAGTTTAATCTCTCCAGGGAAAATTGAGGAAAGAAATCTCTCTACTATTTGAACTTCATCAAAAGACTAATATGTTAATATTTTGACTGTCAATATTTCCTTAAACTAGTCTACTCCTTACATAGCTAATACATCAAAGCATATTAACTTAGGAAATTAGATTCTCCATAACAATGAAATATTGACTGCAAGCGTTATTAATCTTTTTATATCACTGCAGGGGCCTTTGAAAACAGTATGCTGAGAATAGATAGGGCTCAAGGACAGTATCTCCAACTGAACTTTTAATGAACTCCTGTAGGCGCCAAGAAGGCGGGTAGATAAGAAAGAATATAGAAACAAGGTACTGAGTAGAAGGTTACATGTGGGAAAAGAAAGTTTGTTTTGCATTGCATTTTTTCTGCTGACCTGAGGTTTATGGAGTATAAATAAAGTGAGGCGGAGGCTCTGAGTGCGCCGCCATGTTCTCTGTGTGTCTTTGTCTTTGTGTGTTCTTTCATTCTCCACCACCCCCGGTGCGGCCCCCAACAAGTGGCGCAGCGAACAGGGTCAGCACGGGTGAGTAGGGGAGAACAAGAAGGGGAACCCCCTAGGAGCAGGTAAGGCTCAGATATTGTTAAGGGGAACCTTCTTAAGCTTTCATTATGGGAATTCCATCTCTCTGGCCTCAGAATATTTATGGCTGTTTCAAGGACTGTTGCTGTCTATGGGAGTAGAAGTGAAAGAAAAGACTTTGAAGCGATTGTTTGCCCATGTTGAACAACATTGTTACTGGTTTCAGTATCAGACTAAAGTGCAGCTGAATCGGAAAAAATGGTTACAGGTAGTAAAAGCTTTGCTTAGAGCTCTCCAGTTAGGGATATTATGCCTCTAAAATTGTGGACCTTGTGTAACTCTATCACTCAGACATTAGAGTTACTTGAGACTGATTCGGAGTGTGGTAATGTAGCCACAGGAGGAAAGGTATCTGAGGATTTGGAAAAATAAAATAAAATAAAATAAATCTGAAATGGAGCCCATTTGTGCCAGGGTAGCAAAAGGGGAAATGAGCTCCCCAAAACCACATTTTTGAAGGTTAACCTTTCTACCTTAATTTTTTGATTTTGAAGGTTCTTTTACTTTAATTTTTTTGAATCAATGGAGACAATTGCAAGACTCGCTGTCGTAACCCATCTTTCCTCACCTCTCTCGGTGATAGTCCCGCTGACAATTTAAAGATTTGGTATCCTAATGAAGAAGGTAAGTATGTTCAAGGGCAAGTTCTAAAACAGGACGGGCTATGCTCTTGTCCTTACAGGAGCGGACCTGAGTGGTTTCCTACAAGATGATTGAAACCCTGTTGAAAAGAAAACTGGATTCAGCATGCATTTCTTCCTTTGTTGGATGTGCCTCGGCGGGGGACTTATTTCCCTTAGTGAGGCTTTGTATGAATATTGCACTTATATTCCCTTTCCACCCTTGTATCAGGGAGTCGCCTGGGGAGAGGCGGAAATTAAGGTTTTCACCAATGACACTACTTGAATGCCGTCCCCCTATATAGACAAGGACAATATAGAACGGGAAACGGAAATTATAAACAACACATACCAATTTGGAGTGGAAGAACTTCCAATATGCATGGGAAATAGTTCTCATTGTCTCCGAAAATCGTATGAAGCCTGGGTTGTTCGCTATAATCATAGTTATGTGGCTGCTAATACTGTTATTATAATCATACTGTATATAGTAATGAAACTATTCCTAGTTCTTTACCTTTTTGTCCTATTCCAGAGGTTTCTCCTAATATTGAGGTGCTGGAGTGGCAACTATGTCGGGGAAATAAAACCCGGATTTTATTAGAATACAATGGGATGCAAATAACTGATTGAAGTGTGCACGGTGATTTTCAAATAAAATTTAGTCACATACCTTTGAAATGGCACCAGGTAAATAAAAGTATTGCTGCTAACAATAATGAAACCTTGGTATGGTGTGAAGGAGGCCTAAGTACAGAGTCATCTTTGGAAGCTGTTAGCTGCAGGCGATGCCATTAGCACTTTTGTGGGGAATATGTCTCTTAATCTTTCTAACCCAACTAATTCCTTTCATATTCAGTTATATCGGAATACCTCTCGATATATTATTGCTTGTGTCCGTAAGCCCTACCTATTATTAGCAGGGAATTTGATATGGGATAATAATACGGGAATTGTTAATTGTACAAATACGTGTACATTTTTGTCTTGCCTCAATCATTCTTGGTGGCACAACTTTGCTGGGGATATTTATATCCTCAGGGCTCGTAAGGAAATTTGGCTACCTGTTAATCTTACGCGACCGTGGGGGGCATCACCTCTTGAAACTTATATTTGGACTTCTCTTCAGCGAACCCTCCGTGCCCTTGGACTTATAATTGCCTCGGTGATGAGTCTTGTTGCCATTGCCTCCACTGCGGCTGTAGCAGGGCTCGCTCTTCATCAAAGCATACAAAATGCTGAATTTGTGCAGCAATGGCATGAACAATCTCACTGGTTATGGCTTCAACAACGAAACATTGATTCTCAACTTGCTGAAAGATTGGACAACATGGAGCAAGCATTGACATGGCTTGGAGATCAGCTCACTGTACTCAGTACTCGGGTAACATTACAATGTGATTGGAATTCCACTCAATTTTGTGTAATGCCTGTGCCTTTTAACATCTCTCAAAATTGGACTGTAATCCGAAAATTATTAATTGGCCATAAAAATATTAGTTTGGACATTCAAGAGCTCACTCAGAACATTTCCAAGCATTTCGACAACAATTACATGTGCTGTCTGGAACTGTAACCTTGCAGGAGCTGGGGCAGCGCCTTGCTGCCTTTAACCCATGGACTCAGATAAAAACATGGATTTCTACAATCTCTGGAAGTATATTGCTTTGGGCACTTGGTTTGGGTCTACTTCTTTTGGTGATTCGATGCTCCTCCGTCGCCACCAAAACAAAAGAAAACACAGGAACAAATATGGGCTACCTTTTTAGGATTGAGGCAAAACAAAATTAAAAGGGGGGAAATGCAGGGGCCTTTGAAAACAGTATGCTGAGAATAGATAGGGCTCAAGGACAGTATCTCCAACTGAACTTTTAATGAACTCCCGTAGGCGCCAAGAAGGCGGGTAGATAAGAAAGAATATAGAAACAAGGTACTGAGTAGAAGGTTACATGTGGGAAAAGAAAGTTTGTTTTGCATTGCATTTTTTCTGCTGACCTGAGGTTTATGGAGTATAAATAAAGTGAGGCGGAGGCTCTGAGTGCGGCCGCCATGTTCTCTGTGTGTCTGTCTTTGTGTGTGTTCTTTCATTCTCCACCACCCCCGGTGCGGCCCCCAACATATCACATTTCCTTCAAGTGCTTTATACATCTTCAAGCAGACAAATAACAGTATTATAATGATCATAAGACCGATCATTACTCTTCTGCCGAAAAAACAGCGACAAAAGACTAACTCAGTATACCAACCTTTGTTTCTTCATTATTTCTGCCTTGATTCTGTCCTTTTATTTCCTCTTTCCTCTAATTCTAATTTTGCTTCTGCTTCTTATTTCCTCCCTGAATTAGAACTTTACTTACCTAAACTACCAGTTAGGTTACCTTCTCAGAACCACTAAAGCAGCAGTTTGAGGTTGACAATTGAAGATTTAGGATTAGAGAAAAGAAACATGAATGAATTTCTGATTTTTTTTATAGGGGTTTGTAATGCAGGTAGAAAGACTTTTTTCAGAGTTAAGGGTTTGATCCGACAAATGAGCTATTTTGATATTTATAACTTTGTCTAGTAAAAGTTTCCTATAAAAACATTTGCTTTGGATGTCTTTGTTAGCTTTTAGTTGACACTTGAAAAAGCCGCTTGCAAGTTTCTAAGTCTTCCTGGATACTCTTTTCAGCTATCTTCCAGGAAGCTGGTACAGGGAGGCATTGGTGATTCAGTGGTAGAATTCTCACCTCCCATAGTAAACTGGTACAGGAAGGCATTGGTGGTTCAGTGGTAGAATTCTCGCCTCCCACGCGGGAGACCCGGGTTCGATTCCCGGCCAATGCAAGAGGTTTTTGTTCTTCTCCACAGTTCTTTACCCTGAAGTTCCCAGAAGGAGAGGAGCTGCAGACGGGGTAGTCACGTCAGAGGTCCAAGAGGCCTCCACGGCCCAAAGAAAGGGGAGGTGTGTGGGGAAGAATCTGCATAGAGATGAGGGGAGCAACGGAGACTAGTACTTGCGCGCGGGTGGTCAGTGGACCCTCCGGGCTGTACCCCAGACACCGTGAGCCAAATTTGCTAAAATCGTCAGCCACCTTGGCCCCGGCGTATTTTGTGGGCCCATCGGTGTTCCGCGAGGATTCCGTGTGTCTGGCAATGTGCGTCAACAGGTGTTGGCCTGAAATTTGGCCGGATAGGGTGGCTCACACCTGTAATCCCAGAACTTTGTGAGGCCGAGGCGGATGGATAGCTTCAGGACAAGAGTTCAGTCCAAGACCAGCCTGGCTAACATGGTGAAATCCCGTCTCTACTAAAAATACAAAAATTAGCCGATTGTGGTGGCATGCACCTGCTATTCCAGCTACTTGGGAGGCTGACGCAGAAGAATCGCTTGAACCCGGGAGGCGGAGGTTGCAGTGAGCCACTGCACTCCAGCGAGTCTGTCAAAACAAACAAACAAAAAAGGAGTGAAAGGAGGCATAGGTGTTGATGGGACAATGAGACTTCCCAGGAGGCTTGTTGTAGAGGCAGGGGCCGGATCCTGAGACATGAGATTTTTTTTTTTTTAATTATGTAGCAGAATGGGGAGAGAGAAACAGAGAAGTGCATGAAAGAGAGAAAAGCACGAAAATCTCCAGACGTTCAAGAATAAAGCAGAGAAAACAGTATGAGTGTTTTTACATAAAAAGGATAAGAAGTACAATGGTTGTCAGCAGGCCTTGTGGTCGTGTAGTGGTTAACACCTGTAGTTGTGGTTCCCACAACCTGGGTTCAAATCTGAGTCACAGCAATGTTTTCTATCTTGCGATTGTGGCTAATAGACCTGTCATTTGCTTTGCCTTTAATCCTAGCAGCCTCCAGAGAGCAGAGTAAACCACTGGCCTGGAAGGGCTCCAGCTTCTGGAGTTTAGCCCACTGTGCATAAACTAGGGGGCGGCCTGACCAAAAGGAAAACTTGGACATGCCCTTTGTCTCACAATTGAGCAGAAAAAATTCCCATAGGTGAAGATGCCACCTCTCAAGAGCCCTTTGTCTGTAGCTTCCACTGATGAAATAATGTGGTTATAGTATTTTCTGGTAGAGAAAACAGCTGTATCAGTGGGATTTTTAAAAACACAAAATGAGAACGAGATTTTAATGAGTTTACAATAAAATCTAAACTACTTGTCATGATCTACACCGGCTTGCCTCCATTCCACATCCACTAATTTTTATGAGAACAGTAAATTACTACTATTATTATTATTATTATTTTTGAGATGTAGTCTTGTTCTGTCACCCAGGCTGGAGTGCCATGGCTCAATCTCGGCTCACTGCAACCTCCGTCTCCCAGGTTCAAGCAATAAGAACAGTAAATAAACTACAGTTCACATAAAGTGCACAAATTTTAGTGTAATTTGTTTAATTTTGATAAATATAATCACCACCCAGCTCAAGTTATAGAAAATTGCCATCATCTGAGAAAGGCCTGTTAGAGCCCCTTGCCAGGCAATTCTCACCCTGTGTCCTCTTAATCACTATTCTGATGTCTATTCCCATAGGTTACAATTGCCTGTTCTTAAAGTTCTCATGAGTGAATGGACATATCTTTTGTATCTGGCCTTTTTCTGCAGTTATGTTCATTATACTCATGAGATACATCCACGTAGTTTCATGGATCACTTCTCAATTGTGGTGTTACTGAATTCTTGTGATGAATATTCTTGTAACAGTCTTTTGTGCACTTGAGATTCATGGAAGTATTTCAATTGCTGGGTTGTGACCTGAGTATAAGTTTAACATTAGTACAAATTGCCAGTCTTCTAGAATGTTTTTCACCAGCAGTGACAGTTGAAGTGGCACCAAATTCTTGTCAGCATTTGGTGTACTAACTTTGTTAAATGTAGCTGTGCTCTCAGACCAAACTGGCCAACATGGTGACACCCCATCTCTACTAAAAATACAAAAATTAGCCGGGCATTGTGGCATGCACCTGCTATTCCAGCTACTTGGGAGGCTGAGGCAGGAGAATCGCTTGAACCCGGGAGGCGGAGGTTGCAGTGAGCCACTGCACTCCAGCGAGTCTGTCAAAACAAACAAACAAAAAGGAGTGAAAGGAGGCATAGGTGTTGATGGGACAATGAGACTTCCCAGGAGGCTTGTTGTAGAGGCAGGGGCCGGATCCTGAGACATGAGATTTTTTTTTTTTTAATTATGTAGCAGAATGGGGAGAGAGAAACAGAGAAGTGCATGAAAGAGAGAAAAGCACGAAAATCTCCAGACGTTCAAGAATAAAGCAGAGAAAACAGTATGAGTGTTTTTACATAAAAAGGATAAGAAGTACAATGGTTGTCAGCAGGCCTTGTGGTCGTGTAGTGGTTAACACCTGTAGTTGTGGTTCCCACAACCTGGGTTCAAATCTGAGTCACAGCAATGTTTTCTATCTTGCGATTGTAGCTAATAGACCTGTCATTTGCTTTGCCTTTAATCCTAGCAGCCTCCAGAGAGCAGAGTAAACCACTGGCCTGGAAGGGCTCCAGCTTCTGGAGTTTAGCCCACTGTGCATAAACTAGGGGGCGGCCTGACCAAAAGGAAAACTTGGACATGCCCTTTGTCTCACAATTGAGCAGAAAAAATTCCCATAGGTGAAGATGCCACCTCTCAAGAGCCCTTTGTCTGTAGCTTCCACTGATGAAATAATGTGGTTATAGTATTTTCTGGTAGAGAAAACAGCTGTATCAGTGGGATTTTTAAAAACACAAAACGAGAACGAGATTTTAATGAGTTTACAATAAAATCTAAACTACTTGTCATGATCTACACCGGCTTGCCTCCATTCCACATCCACTAATTTTTATGAGAACAGTAAATTACTACTATTATTATTATTATTTTTGAGATGTAGTCTTGTTCTGTCACCCGGGCTGGAGTGCCATGGCTCAATCTCGGCTCACTGCAACCTCCGTCTCCCGGGTTCAAGCAATGCGAACAGTAAATAAACTACAGTTCACATAAAGTGCACAAATTTTTAGTGTAATTTGTTTAATTTTGATAAATATAATCACCACCCAGCTCAAGTTTTAGAAAATTGCCATCATCTGAGAAAGGCCTGTTAGAGCCCCTTGCCAGGCAATTCCCACCCTGTGTCCTCTTAGTTAATCACCACTCTGATGTCTATTCCCATAGGTTACAATTGCCTGTTCTTAAAGTTCTCATGAGTGAATGGACATATCTTTTGTATCTGGCCTTTTTTCTGCAGTTATGTTCATTATACTCATGAGATACATCCACGTAGTTTCATGGATCACTTCTCAATTGTGGTGTTACTGAATTCTTGTGATGAATATTCTTGTAACAGTCTTTTTGTGCACTTGAGATTCATGGAAGTATTTCAATTGCTGGGTTGTGACCTGAGTATAAGTTTAACATTAGTACAAATTGCCAGTCTTCTAGAATGTTTTTTCACCAGCAGTGACAGTTGAAGTGGCACCAAATTCTTGTCAGCATTTGGTGTACTAACTTTGTTAAATGTAGCTGTGCTCTCAGACCAGTCTGGCCAACATGGTGACACCCCATCTCTACTAAAAGTACAAAAATTAGCCGGGCATTGTGGCATGCACCTGTAGTCCCAGCTACTCAGGAGGGGGAGGTTGCAGAGAGCCAAGATCGCACCGTTGCACTCCAGCTTGGGTGACAGAGTGAGACCTTGTCTCAGAAAAAAAATTATAATAAAATAAAGTACCCATATACTGGTGAGTGGTTAGTGGTGTCTCCGTGTGGAATTAATTTGTACTTGCCTAATGAGCAATACTATGAAGCATATTTTCTTATGGCTTCCAGCATATAAGAAATTCTCCTTTGCAAAGGCCTATTCGAATATTTTGCCTGATTTTATTTGGCTTAGCTCTATATTACTGATTTATGAACGTTCTCTTATATATTCAGGAATTCAGTCATTTTTCAAGTAAATATATTGCAAAGGACTTTTCCCAATCAGTGACTTGACTGACAACTGAAAGCTGTCAACTGAAAAATCACACAATTTATAAATTTAGAAAGGAGATTTTATTTTTTATAAAGGGTTACAGCCTGCAAGGCGTCCATTCTGCCAGACTGGGAGGCATACCCTCCTGCTGAAACCTGAAAAATAGGTTTCCAGGGAGGGGAGGGGAGAATAGGGATTTATATTGATCTGGTTGGCCACATATATTCAACAGGGACTAGGAGGAGCTGTGAATATTCGTAAAGGGATCCTGCTGCATCCATGCTGAGTAAACATGCCTGTCACATGCAACCCATGTTCACTTTGGGGTGGAGACAACATTTAAATACATTATAGTTAGGCCTTATGCTTCAATAGGTGAAGCAGGGACACAATCAAGTGCATAGCCTCTGTAAACTGTCCAGAACTAGTTCACAGCCAGTGGTCTTTTATCAGAAGAAAGTTCCTGAAATCAGTCTCTTGTCCAATCAAAGCTGTCGTTATGGCTTGTGTAGGGAGGGCTCAGTCAGTTTATGGTAATGGGTGAGCTGCAAGTGCTTCAGCATTGCTTATCTCAAGGCCAGTGCTTGCTTAGCTAGAGAAAAAAAGAAAGAAGAGAGAAAAAAAATGGCAGTTAGAACATAGTTTATTTTTTAAGTTGAGGGATGCATGACTTAACCTTGCCTGGCTTGACCTTAGGTCTTGTTTATAATATAGTATCTTACTGTGGTAAGGAATCTGTTCTGTCAGTCTTATGATCTCTATTTTAACAACAATGCTGATCAGTTACGTCTAAACCACAAAAGGGAGAGAGAATAAGGACAGGTGTCTGACCTTCCAAATACTGGTCAGGAACTCAGTATTTAAGACTTCTCTGGGATCTCCTTGGCCAAGATGGGGTCTGTCCAGTTGGTTGGATGGCTTTGGATTTTAATTTTAGTTCTCAAAGCATTTAATTTGATGAAATTTTGCCATATTTTTTTCTTTATTTTTAAAGCCTGTTATGTTCTATAAGAAATCTTTCTGATCAGGATAGTGAATGTATTCTCTTAATTTTATCTCTCTATGAGTTCCACAGTTTTACTTTTAATTTTTAAAATGATGACATATAAAATTCTACTCCTAACCAAGACATTCTTGGGGGTTACCAAGGACAACTCCAAAAATCTTCCATAAGTGGTCAAAGAACTTACTGGAATCCTGGGCTGCAGGGCACAGTGGCTTTAGTGCACCTCTGCTGTTAAGACTATTCAGAAATTGCCTTTGTGAACCCATCAGGCTGTTTAAAAATCAGCAACTTAGGGCTTGCTTGCAACATGCAGTTATGCAGCATGTTTTCTGGATCTCATGAATGCCTCCATGCATACGTCCCAGGGAATTTTCTAAATTTGATCTCTCATGGTATTTCAAGTGGCTTAGTTGTCTCTTTCTTTTGCATGCTGCCACACACACACCACCAAACCCTGCACTCCAAGCTTCTCCTTCTGCACCCTGGACTCCCAACCTCCGGTTAGACAATCCACATCTTCCCACAACTGCCTCAGGATCCTCCAGGCCACCGTGCCTCCTGCAGCAACCAGGCCAGGGGATATCTGGATTCCTATTACACTTCTGAGGAAGGTGGTTAGGGGGCGTGGAGGATGTGTGTGGGAGGGGTTGAGGTTGAGGGCAGGAGTATACTGTGGTCTTCTGTCTTCTACCTCCTTGGCCCAGGTGCTGCTCTCCCTCCGGTTGTCTGCTTTCAGCCCTGTGTGGGAAATCAGGTCTGTGCCCTGATCTTCCTGACTCTCATTTTGTGAGTAACCTGAATGGATGAGCCATCGCTCTTGTCCCACACATTCTGTCCAAAAGTGCCCTCCTCTCTACTTGCTCGGGGGCCTACCCACTGAGCTGTGGCACTCAGGCTGGGATACCACCCAGTACAGAGGCTCTGCAGCCATGCAGGGGTCTGTTCCACACCAGCAGGATACAGGCCACAGGGCATGCTGTGGTGGAAAAGCATTCAGAGGTGTGGGCTGAAGGCCTCTCTTTCCACAGTCCCTTTGAAGACCCCATGGAAGTAGGCACCCCTTTGAGGAACAAGGTGGCCCAAGACCAAGCTTCACATGAAGGCACTTGGGTCCCAGCAGGTCCTGTCTGTGCCTTGTATAGCCGACCGCTTCACGCATCTTACCCGGTTTCCCCTCTTCCATTACCCAAGCTCCTCCTCGACCCCCTTGCTCAGCTATCCTTAGGACAGCAAGATCCCCAGCCCTTGGAAAAGCCCCAACTCCAGTGCTTGGGGAGGGAGTTGGGTTCAGGTCGTCTAACCACAGAAGAACACAGAACCTGAGGCAGGAGGGAATCCTTTCCCTTGCTGGGTCTCTTGGCACAGCCCATCCAGGGGTCTGGATCAGGGTCCAGGTATCCTCTACCCTCCTTGAGGACCTGAGTTTTCGGGCCCCCCAGGGTTGGTCAACGTGGAGTCTTCCCCACTGTTCATCTGGGAACTGTAGGAATATCCCATGGGGCCCTCTCTTACTTATTAGAGACACCCGGGAAATACTCCAGCAGAAACTGGGTGCAGTGTACCAGACCACAGTAATAATAATTACAGGGTGTGGAGGTCAGATACATTTTGTGACTACTTTCTCTCTGTCTGTGGCTTGCTTGCCTTTTCACTTTCTTAGTGGTATCTTTTGATGAGAAAGTATGGCTAATGTTGATGAAGTCTAATTTATCATGTCTTTCATATATATATATATTTTTTTTTTCTGTGTCCTACTTGTTGGTAGGCTAATCTTTGCCTACCAATAAGTCAAAAAGTATCCTTGAAAATCTTTGCCTACCAACAAGTCACAAAGTATCCTTGAAATGCTTTATATCTTTAACTTTTAAGTTTTGGTCTATAATGTGTCTCAAGTTACTTTTGTGTGTAGAGTGAGGGAGAATAACATCATTGGCCTCCCCTACCTCCATATGAAAGTCCATTAATTGAAACGGTTTATTTTCTTCTATTGAACTGCTTTCATTGAAAACCCATTTATTGACCGTATAGCTATATGGATCAGTTTCAGGTCTCTTAACTCAGTCCATTTATCTATTTGTCACTCCTGATGCCTTGTCTATAATAGCTTATGGTCAGCCTTAAAGTCAGATAGTACAAGTCTTTGTTCTTTTTCACACATTGCAATCAATTTTGAAATAGGTAATAACTCATAAAACCATCACACACATCAGGACATGCTGTCACTTCATCCCTTTCTGATATGGTTTGGCTGTGCCCTCACCCAAATCTCAACTTGAATTGTATCTCCCAGAATCCCCACGTGTTGTAGGAGGGACCTAGGAGGAGGTAATTGAATCGTGGGGGTGGGTCTTTCCTGTGCTATTCTCCTCATAGTGAATAAATCTCACTATCTGATGGGTTTATCGGGGGTTTCTGCTTTTGCTTCTTCCTCATTTTCTCTTGCTGCTGCCATGTAAGAAGTGCCTTTTGCCTCCCACTGTGATTCTGAGGCATCCCCAGCCATGTGGAAATGTAAGTCCAATTAAACCTCTTTTTCTTCCCAGACTCTGGCATGTTTTTGTCAGCAGCGTGAAAACGGACTAATACACTCTCATTTCAGAGTTGGACACATGCTCTCACTCACTAGACTGGTTGCTGACTTGTGACCAAAGATTCTCTATTGTACCCTCTGGGGACAATACAACTCCAGTTGTCTGCGGGGAGGATGAACATGCAAAAAATCCACAACACTCAGCACAGAGTCTGGATTTAGTCCCATTAGTCTGAATGGGACTAATGCCCTTATAAAAGGGACCCCGGGAGCTCTCTCGCCCTCTTTCTGCCACCTGAGGATACAATGAGAAGGTGGCAGTCCACAACCAGAAAAAAGAAAGTCCCTCACCATAACCCTACCGTGTTGGCACCTTGATCTCGGACTTCCAACCTCCAGAACTGTGAGAAATAAATTTCTGTTGTGAATTAGCCACCCAGTTTATGGTACGTTGTTATAGAACCCCGAACTAAGACAGAGATGGAATCCCATGGAGGGTCTCTAATTTGCTAAGCTGGTCATCAGGTGGGATGTTGTAAGTTAGAAACAGGAAGAGCTGACATTTTGTGCATATGAAAGAAGACAGTGGACAGGCCCATTGTCGTCGGCTTTGTCCGCCTCGGCAAACTGGAGACGGAAACTCGATTCACCTTCTCCAGCCACGGGAGGACCGGGAGGACCTCCAGAGGAGGTTAGGTCGACTTCATGGTAACTTTAGATCCTGAAACCTCACAGGATTTTTCTTGTCTTCCCTTTGATCTCTCTTCCGCCTACCCAACAGGACAGGACTCGCCGCCTTTCTTTCGCGTCAGCAAGGGATCCCTTCCAGACAGGGCCGAAGTGAGCAGCTGGTTTCCCCTACGCTTCCTTCCGGGCCTGGGCGTCACGAGAGCTCAGGATGACCTGAGACCTAACTCCCGGCGAGTGGGACCAGCAGAAGCCCGGAAGAGTGCTCGCACCGGGGTGGAGATTGGGCGCTGGGGTTTGCGAACCGCAGTCAAACCCTCTTCTTCCCTGCGCACCGCGCACCTGCCCCCGGGGGTGCTGAAGGAAGTGGCCCATAAAGCTTCTCTGCAACCGAAAGAAGCCTGAAGCTCCAGGAGAGGCGAGAGGAGACTCGTTGAGCGAACCCAGCCCTCTGCCTGGCTGGTCCTGGTCAACAGGCTCGGAAAAGGCCAATTTGGAGGACCTAAAGGTTTAGAATCTCATGATGTCAAGATGTTAAAGCCTAAATCCTAAGTTCTGACTGTGAGGGGGAGCGAGGGTGTCTTGAGCTGGATCGACCCTTGAGTCTTCACCTGGAGGGTCCTCTGCACAAGTTCAGAGAGCAGGACAACGCGCAGCAATGGTTCCCCACAGGGGGCAACTTCGCTCTCACACGCCTGCCCCATCCCCGCTGGGACGCTAGGCCACGACTGGGGGAAGCGGGAGGGAGAATGTTAACCCCCTGGCATGTATCTAGTCAGCGGAGGCGACCGATGCTGCTAAATACCTTACAATTCATCGCGAGAGGGCCCCTCCCCCATCCCGAAGTAGCCATTCCGCGGAGGTGGAGAAACTTGCGTGTAGATCAATGCCCACGCACTTGGCCGATGGTAAATCACGAGTTGGTGACCAATTGGATTTTGGATCTGAGGGAAAAACTCCAGCGTCAGAGGGAACTCTGGAAGTTTTGTCCGGAGCAAACGGAAGGGTGGCGTTGCCATCGCCTAAAATAGGAAAATGGCAGGTGTCACAGGTTGCAGGGGAAGGTCGGAGACCAGTTGAGGGCCCCGGAGCCTTCCTGGAAAGAGTTTCCCATGCAGCCCGTCTCGGTTTCCGCATCCATCTAATTCCTTATGATGTTGAGGGTGCTGGGGTCTGGGTCCTTTATGATGCAGAGGGAATCCCCGTCTCACCCCGGGCCCCTCCCCGCTCCCGCCTCCTCCTGGCAACCTGGTGCGCGACTCCAGACCTGGCGACCCGCGACCGTCTCGTCATTCGCTGCCGCCTCGCAAAGGCACATCTTTAGGCCAGTGGTGAGCTGCGGCCGGATCGCTGCAACTCACTCCAGGACCCGGGACTCCTGGCCTTGGTGTCCCTCGCGGAGCCCTCAGTGTGTCGCCTGCAGGCTCTTTGTTTTGAAGAAAGTAGGGAGGGAACGGCCTTGTGAGACGACTCCAGGAGCAAAGAGTGACCCTTACAAGGCCCACGTCCTCCCAGAGCACAGGGGAACTGTCGCCTCAGACGGAAGGAGGGAGAGAAAGCACCCTCTCCTATCTCCCTGGTGGTCTAGTGGCTAGGATTCGGCGCTTTCACCGCCGCGGCCCGGGTTCGATTCCCGGTCAGGGAATTGTTTTGCTCTGGGCGCACTCCCACAGGAATCTTTCTTTACTACACTGTCAGCCGGTCTGCTCCAAGGGCCAGATGCAGAACAGTCTCCGCAGCGAGGGGCAAACCCAAGCGAAGGAGGGCAAGTCCTGGTGGATCACCTCTCACGTTTATCTCCGTGTCTGTCATCCGCTGAAGAAGCTTTAGAGAGCCCCTGAGCGTCTGGCTCAGGTGTACACAGCCGTGCAGAGGTGCCAGCCCCCATGAAGTTGTACCCAATAAGGCCATCCTCTTTGCCGTCGCCGCCCCGGAGGCACCTATGGGGCTGAGCTGTGAATAACTAAGAGAGAGGCCAAGCAAGTCGTGTTGTTTGTGCGTACCCTGGACATGGGCACGAGCCAGTCAGCTGAGCCTCCTCACCTCCCTTCGCAGCTAACACGCTCGTTAGGCCGTCGGAAGAGGTGACTGGAGGCGATGCCCGCGAAGTTGGGAGGTGGGTGAGCGGCAGGTGAGGTCCTCGAGGGCGGTCCCGTTTGCTGATTGAGCGGCAGAGGGAGGCGATGTTCGCTGAGCCAACAAAGACAGCAGGTGGAGTAGGCACAAATGGAAAACTGTTGCCCGTGCCCTAAGCAGAAGGCAGGTGTGAAAATCAGCACTAGGACGTCGAAGCGATGGTATCACAGTCAAATCCCACACTGTCTACACTCTACCAAGCACTTGCGCACCCTCCCCATTTTCCATTCAGTACTCCCAAGAGGGGTTCGGAAGAACCCCGCGTCCACTGTAAGCTCAGGGGAGCGGGAGCCAGGGAGGTGAAGTGCACAGACTGGGCAGAGGCGGCGGGCAGAACCGTGGGGGTGACAGGGCGCGGTGGCTGCGGGGCGGGAGCCGCTGCTGAAAGGCGGCCTGGGTTGTCGTGTGGGGTGACTGTCGGTGGAATCTTTGGCGGAGAGTGGTTTGGAAGAATGGCGAGGGGCGGCAGTGGGGAGGATGGTGACCCTGAGCGGCCAGGGCGAGGAGGCTCTGCTGTCTCTGCAGGGCCTGCGCTCATTCCAACTTACCTGGCAGGGTAGAGACCGCGGTCACGAAGGGGGTTCTCCCAGAGTGAAGCTTCTTCGTCGCACTCTAGAGTTGCTGATCCTGTGATTTCCTCAATGTGGGAAACGGTGTTTGTGCTAGAAGAGGGCTGCCCTCTTTACCTAACATAACGGGGTTCAAGACTGACATCGCCTCACGCCCACCCTAAAACGTTTACGTGGCTTCCTTGTCTTTTTTTTTTTTTCTGTCCTGAAGTCGCCTCATCTTCACACCCCCTCATTTTTTCTTCCACACTCGAGTCTCTCTCTCTCATTAAAAGCTCCACCAAATATTTGAAATATCTCAACCAGAAAGACTGCAATACATTATTTTATTCGTGGAAGCTACAGACCAGCTAGGTTGAGAGTTGCTTGATATTTTCTGCTAAACGGTGAGGCATAGGGCACTTCGAAGGTTTCTCTTTGGGCCGTTGTTTGTGTACTATTGGGTTTCCTTCTTTTCCCCAGACAGTATGGCGCTGTGGGGCCAGCGGTAAACCCTGCTTTCTGGCTTTCTGGCTGCAGATAAAGGCCACAGCTGGTGCAGGAATTAAAAGCAAACCAAAAGACACGTGGGTTCGCCCCAGTGGGTCCAAGATAGAGTCTGACTGTACCAGGATTCGGATTAGAACAGAGGTTGCTGCAGGCACAAGGCAGGGTACTAACCACTATAGAATCCCAACTGCCCATCGTTTTGCTTCCCCACCCCTCTTATTTATTTATGCATTTTCTTGAGAGACAGAATTTTGCTTTGTAGCCCAGGCTGGAGGGCACTGGCGCGATCTCGGCTCACTGCTACCTTCGCCTCTCAGGTTCAAGCGATTCTCCTGCCTCAGCCTCTGGAGTAGCTGGGACTACAAGCCTGCGCCACCACAATCGGCTAATTTTTGTATTTTTGGTAGAGACGGGCTTTCACCATGTTGGCTGGTCTCGAACTCCTTACTTCAAGTGAGTGATCCACCCACCTCGTCCTCCCAAAGTGTTGGGATTACAGGCGTGAGCCACCGCGCCTGATCCCCCGAAATTTTTTTTTTTTTAAATGTAGAAACATTTATGCGATTTTTACTTCTTTATTCCTGGGCAGCTACAGGTTCTTCTGATTTTCTCTCTCGTCTTCTCCTGTCCATTCTGATACATCTCCCATCTTCTCTGCATCCAGCCGGTGCCCTCTGCACGGGCATCCTGGGCTGTCCCATTGTCTCGTCCTGGTCTCCCCTGCTTCTCCCTCCTCCTTTTCACCTTTTCCCTTTTGACTCCCCTGCCTCTTTCCCGCTCCCGCCCCACCGACCCCATCTACTGAAGCCGAGTTGAGTGAGGGGAGAGCAAGTGGAGCAGATGATTGCCTGAAGGCGGCGCAAAAACAGAAAGAGCTACCATGAGAGCCGTCGGGGCGTTCAGCTTCTCTTGGGCCCTACTAGGCTCAGGCTAGGGTCGCAGATCCAGGCATTTTCAGAGGCACTGGCTTCTGAAGGAGGCGAGGGTCAACGCAGGGTGAAGGCCATTCGGCCGCCCTTCTGGTTTCAGAGGGACGCAATGCGCGCGTTTCTAACGTGCAACAACACGATTAGTCGACTCAGCCTCTCCGGTTTTCTGAAGCTTTGTTGTCTGCACACTTTTCCTGCAGAGAGCGAACGGCAACCCTTAAAGTTCAGTGATTGCTTAATCTATGTTGAGATGAAATGACCAACTGAGGTTGTCTCTGTGGCGCAATCGGTGAGCGCGTTCGGCTGTTAACCGAAAGGTTGGTGGTTCTGAGCCCACCCAGGGACGTGATTTTAAATGTTGGTAGTTGTGGCCAGGCGCGGTGGCTCAGGCTTATTAATCCCAACACTTTGAGAGGCCGACTTAGGGGAAGCCTCGCTTGAACTCAGAAGTTCAACACCAGTGAGAATCCCATCTCATTAAAAAAGTTCCACCAAATATTTGAAATATCTCAACCAGAAAGACTGCAATGAATACATTATTTCATTGGTGGAAGCTACAGACTAGCTAGGTGAGAGTTGCCTGATATTTTCTGCTAAACGGTGAGGCATAGAGCACTTCGACGGTTTCTCTTTGGGGCTTTGTTTATGTACTATTGGATTTCCTTCTTTTCCCCTGACCGTATGGCACTGTGGGTCCAGCGGTAAACCCTGCTTTCTGGCTTTCTGGCTGCAGATAAAGGCGGCAGCTGGTGCAGGAATTAAAGCAACCCAAAAGACACATGGGTTCGCCCCAGTAGGTCCAAGATAGAGTCTGACTGTACCAGGATTCGGAGGTTGCTGCAGGCACAGCACAGAGTACTAACCAGTATAGAATCCCAAAGCACGCCACACCTACTGCCTGTCGTTTTGCTTCCCCATCCCTCTTTATTTATTTATATGTTTTTTTGAGAGACAGAATTTCACTTTGTTGCCCAGGCTGGAGGGCAGTGGCGCGATCTCGGCTCACTGCTACCTCCGCCTCTCAGGTTCAAGCGATTCTCCTGCCTCAGCCTCCCGAGTAGCTGGCACTACAAGCATGCGCCACCAAGCCCAGCTAATTTTTGTATTTTTCGTAGAGACGGGCTTTCACCATGTTGGCCCGGCTGGTCTCGAACTCCTGACTTGAAGTGAGTGATCCACCCACTTCAGCCTCCCAAAGTGCTGGGATTACAGGCGTGAGCCACCGCGCCTGGTCCCCCGATTTTTTTTAATGTAAAAACATTATGCGATTTTTACTTCTTTATTCTTGGGCAGCTACAGGTTCTGGTGATTTTCTCTCTCGTGTTCTCCCCGTTTCCCCGTCTCCATTCTGATACATGTCCCATCTTCTCTGCATCCAGCCGGTGCCCTCTGCACGGGCATCCTGGGCTGTCCCATTGTCTCGTCCTGGTCTCCCCTGCTTCTCCCTCCTCCTTTTCACCTTTTCCCTTTTGACTCCCCTGCCTCTTTCCCGCTCCCGCCCCACCGACTCCATCTACTGAAGCCGAGTTGAGTGAGGGGAGAGCAAGCGGAGCAGATGATTGCCTGAAGGCGGCGCAAAAAAACAGAAAGAGCTACCAGGATAGCCGTCGGGGCGTTCAGCTTCTCTTGGGCCTTACTAGGCTCAGGGTGGGGTCGCAGATCCAGGCATTTCCAGATGCACTGGCTTCTGAAGTAGGCGAGGGTCAACGCAGGGTGAAGGCCATTCGGCCGCCGCCCTTCTGCCTTCAGAGTCACGCAATGCACGCGTTTCTAACGTGCAATAACACGATTAGTCGACTGAGCCTCTCCGGTTTTCCGAAACTTTGTAGTCTGCACACTTGTCCTACAGAAAGCGAATGGCAACCCCTAGAGTTTAGTGATTGCTTAATCTATGTTGAGATAAAAACGACCAACTGAGGTTGTCTCTGTGGCGCAATCGGTTAGCGCGTTCGGCTGTTAACCGGAAAGTTGGTGGTTCTGAGCCCACCCAGGGACGTGCTTTTAAATGTTGGTAGTTGTGGTCAGGCGCGGTGGCTCACGCTGATTAATCCCAACAGTTTGAGAGGCCGACATAGCGGAAGCCTCGCCTGAGCTCAGTTCAAGACCAGTGAGAATCCCATCTCATTAAAAAAAAAAAAAAATTGCGGTTGTTTCTCCTCAGGCCTATGACTGTATTTAAAAGTGAGAGACTGTTCCCTTGTGTCTTGTGCATCCCATAAGGGCACAAAGCAGAAGGTCCCCCTCCCTCCAAGCCTCCTGGAAAATAAGATCCCTCCAGAACAAACTAGGTTGTATGAATGGGAACCTGAAAGTATATGAAGAAAGAAACTTCAAAAATTATGCCTTGCTTTCCACAGAAATTAACCCATCACAGTCTGCCTTCAAGTGGTATCGTACCTCTTCACGTTACTCCTCTCTGCCTTTATGCTATTGTAATGCATTTTACTTTACACGTGTTATAAACCTTACAATCCATCTTTATTACTTTTATTTAAAGAGTCAGATGTGTTTTTGCGGTTTTTTTTTGTTGTTGTTTTTAAGACTAGTCTCGCTCTATTGGACAGGCTGGAGTGCAGTGGCACAATCTTGGCTCACTGCAACCTCTGCTTCCCGGGTTCAAGCGATTCTCCTGACTCAGACTCCTGAGTAGCAGAGATTACAGGCATGGGCCACCACACCCAACTAATTTTTGTAATTTTAGTAGAGAGGGGGGTTCACCATATTGGCAAAGCTGGTCTCAAACTCCTGACCTCAAGTGATCCGCCTGCCTGGGCCTCCCAAAGTGCTGGGATTACAGGCATGAGCCACCATGCCTGGCTAAAGAGTCAGATGTTAAAATTATATATTTGCCTATGTAGATGTCATTCTAGTGGTTTTTCTTTTCTTTCTTTCTTTTTTTTGGTACATCCAGATTTTCATCTGGTGTCAGTTTCGTTCTACCTAGAGGACTCTTTAAATTTTTTTTTTTTTTGTAGTGTAGGCTGGTGGTAGTGAATTTTCAGCTTTCGTAGAATTTGACATTGACATTTTCCCCTCAGTGCTTTTAAGATGTTGCTCCACTGCCTTCTCACTTGAATGACTTCCAATGATAAAATCTTTCTGGTTTTTGTAAGTACTATGACTTTTTCTTCTGATTTTGAGATTTTTATCTATAAATTTGAGCAATTCATTTATGAAGTGCCTACTAAATATGGTTTTCTTCAGGTTTCTTGTGCTTGGGGTTTATTCACCTCCTTGGATCAGTAGGTTAACAATTTTCACTATGATTGAAAAATGTCATTGTTTCTTAAATACATTTTTCTTCTTCCCCAGTCTTTTTGGGAACTACAATTACTTGTCTATTAGGTGTCTTAAACTTGCACTATCATTCACTGATGCTCTGTTCATTAAAAAAACAAAAAATTGTTACCATGAATTGTATTTTAGATATTTCAATCATTCGAGAATTCGTGTTTCTTTTTTTTTTCTTTTTTTCTTTTTTTGAGACAGAGTCTCACTCTGTAGCCCAGGCTGGAGTGCAGTGGCATCATCTTGGCTCACTGCAAGTTCCACCTCCCGGGTCCACGCCATTCTCCTGTCTCAGCCTCCTGAGTAGCTGGGACTACAGGTGCCCGCCATGAGGCCTGGCTAATTTTTTCTATTTTTTTGTAGAGATGGGGTTTCACTGTATTAGCCAGGTTGGTTTCGATCTCCTGAACTTGTGATCCACCTACCTCGGCCTCCCAAAGTGCTGGGATTACAGGCATGAGCCTCCGCGCCTGGAGGCTTTGTGTTTCTTAATCTTTTTTTCTGCAGTGTCTAATCTGCTGTTAATTGCATCCAGTGAATTTATTATCTCAGATGTAGTTTTTAATCTCCAAAGTTTGATTCTGACCATTTTTATATGTTCGATATCTCTGCTTAATTCTTTGGACCCATAGAATATTGTCATAATAACTGTTTTAAAGTCCTCTGTGTTCTTTTTTTTTTTTTTTTTGAGACAGAGTCTCACTCTGTTGCCCAGGCTGGAGTGCAATGGTGCGATCTCAGCTCACCGCAACATCTGCCTCCTGGGTTCAAGCAATTCTCCTGCCTCAGCCTCCCGAGTAGCTGGGATTACAGGCATGCACCACCATGCCTGGCTAATTTTTGTATTTTTACTGGAGAAAGGGTTTCACCATGTTGACCAGGCTGGTCTCGAACTCCTGACCTCAGGTGATCCACCTGCCTCAGCCTCCCAAAGTGCTGGGATTACAGGCATGAGCCACTGCGCCTGGCTGTCCTCTCTGTTAATTCTAACATCATGTTAGGTCTGGTTCAATTTTGATTAACTGATTATTTCCCCTCTTTATGGGTCATCATTTCCTGGCTCTTTGCATACTTGGTATTCTTTAATTGGATGCTGGACATTGTGAAGTTTACCTTCTTGCATACTAGCTATTTTTAAATTCCTTTTTCCCTCGCCAGCAGGAAGTTATATTTTATAATTCCTATAAATTGTCTTGAATTTTTTCTGGGGTGCACTTAAGTGACCTGTAAACAGTTGGATCCTTTTGGATCTTGCTTTTATGAACTTTTACGTGGTTCAGGAGTAGTGCTCAGTCCAAGGCTGATTATATCCCATTATGAAAGCATTATGAATTATGAATAATTCCAGTCTGGCTGGTGTGAACAGATACTGTTTTCTGCACTGTGTGAGTACCAGACGCCATTCCATGATTTTCTTGGATGTTTCTTTCCCTGGTACTAGTCAGCTACTCTTTTCACAATCATGCACTGACTAGTGCTCTGCTGAATACTGGTGGCAGAACCTGTAGATATGCCCAGATTCTCTCTCTGCTTAGTTATCTTCTCACTGGATCTTTGTCCTATGAGCTCTGTCTTGCTCTCCCCAGACACTTAGCTTCACTTCCTCGATTCAGGGAGTCTGCCACCGATCCTTTCCTTTGTGCCTAGCCTGGAAACAATTCTGCACCAGGCTGGCATTCCCTTCCATCCCACATGGAACTGGGGGTTCAGTGTAACTGAAAACATTTGGGCCATTATATTCAGTTTGAACCAGTTGATTTGCATGTCTGTAAAGGAGTCTGGAAAATGAACCCTAGGGCTAATGTGAATGGTGAACAAAATCAGATCTAGAAGTACTGAATGTATCATAAGCTAAGCAGAATTTTTTAAACTAACAGCATTAGTGATTCAGGTGGAATTTCTTCCTCTTCCCTAGGTTCAGTTTCTGGCGAAAGCATGTAGTTTGTTTTGTTTTGTTTTCTCACTGTCAACATAACCTCATTTGTTGCATCTGTTGGAATGTTTATTACTCACTTGGTGAGTCTGGTCTACATAGAGATTCAGCATCCAGGAGCAGGGCCACTGTGAGCCTGTCAGTCAAGGAAATGTGGGAAAGAAAAATCCCATTGGGGTTTATTTATTTATTTGTTTGTTTATTTATTTATTTATTTGTAGAGGAGTCTCACTCTGTCGCTCAGGCTGGAGTGCAGTGGTGTGATCTCTGCTCACTGCAACCCTGGCTAACTGCAACCCCGGCTCACTGCAACCCCCGCCTCCCAGGCTCAAACGATTCTCCTGCCTCACCCTCCCCAGTAGCTAGGATTACAGGCACCCACCACCACGCCCAGCTAATTTTTGTATTTTTAATAGAGATGGGCTTTCACCATGTTGGCCTGGCTGGTGTCAAACTCTTGACCTCAGATGATCCACCCACCTCCATCTCCCAAAATGCTGGGATTACAGGCGTGAGCTGCAGAGCCTGGCCTAAAAATATTACTTTTGCAAGGCACAGTACAGGTCCCGGAAGGCTCTCACCCACTTTCCCACCCTTTCCCAACCTTGTCTCCTGCTTTTGCCTTCTATTCTCCCTGACAGGTTTGGGATCACTGCATCCAGGGCTTGCTTTGCCTTCTATTCTCTGGAGGGAGCGCTTAGGCACTTGACTGCCAGACTGCTGCTTGGAACCACTGAGTGGCCAGCACTGGTGTAGCTGCAGGCTAAGGCGTCTGAATCCTCAGGGATCTGCCCTTTACCCAGGTCAAAGGTCCAAGGGCTCTCCTCACAGCTTTCTGCCAGCCCGCTCCAGATATACACATCTTCTTGGAGGTTCAGTTTCTGCCCAAGACCCAGCACATATGTCATGGATCAACCGTGACTTTATGATTTTTTGTCAGGACTTCATGGATCCAGCAGGAGTATAGACGAATGTGAAAAGGTTACTAGTTCTAAAGGTTATAAACCCATAGAAACACACCAGAACTTACCGCCCACTCTGGAAGGTGAATGGTGTGGGCTGGAGGGGTTGTTGCTGCCCTTCAGGCCAAGCACTAATTCCTCCGGTATCACAACCCTGCCCTCAAGGCACACACGTTGATGAGGAGACAATGTATTACCATTAGGCTTGTAATCCCAGTGCTCTGTGAGGCTGAAGTGGGTGGATCACCTGAGGTACGGAGTTTGAGACCAGCCTGATCAACATGGGGAAACTCTCGTCTCTCCTAAAAATACAAAAGTTAGCCGAGCATGTTGTGCACACCTGTAATCCCAGCTGCTCGGGAGGCTGAGGCAGGAGAATCACTTCAACCTGGGAGATGGAGGTTGCAGTGAGCCAACATGGCACCACTGCACTTCAGCCTGGGCAACAGCGAGATTCCATCTCAAACAACAACGAGAACAACAAAAAACAACAAGAACAAAAGAAAAAACATATCTATCTATCTATCTATCTATCTATCTATCTATCTATCTATCTATCTATCTATCTGTTCCTATTTGGTGTGAATATGGAATATTGACTCCATATCCTTGGCTTGAGATCCAGATGCAGCTTCTGATTGGTTTTCTCAGGTAAATCAACCTGTTCCACATCTGTGCTCCGAGACGGAGGGCAGCCAAGCAGAACCCCCAGGAAATAACTCCTGAGTTTTCAGAGATGTAATCACATTGTCAGCCCATGGAGAAATTCCGGCATTGGAAGAGAATGGAGAGAACTCTCTGAGATTTCCGGATCTAAAACTTCACATTGTTGTGTTGCCCTCAACCTCCCTTGCTGAAATGACTGCCCGGTGACAAATGTGCCCTTCCCTCCTCACCACTCTGACTAGCAGGACAAGGAATGAGGTTCACTGTGAGCAGGTTTGTTGATTAACAATGGCATTCCTTTCATGTTTCTTTAGAATCACCTACGTATTTCCAACATTCAGGAAAGCAAGGGTGTTGTCGCCCGATTTCAAACCGGGGACTTTTCACATGTGAAGCGAACATGTCATCACTCCACTACACAAACCCCTCCCAGCTCCTGGCACAAGACACATTCCTGAAAATGTTACCGCCTACTGTTTTTAACTACTAGAGTTTCCAATGTAAGAAATTCAACTGCTTTTCAAAATTTGAGTGAAAAAGATGCCAGGAATCACAATCCCTCAGGCAGACAGGCCGAACCCTCATTTATAGTTCCACGCCTAGCTCCGAAGCCAAGACCCTAGGGACCCCCAATCTGGCTTCGGCATGCCGCATCTCATGCAGCGTTTCCAGGAACTTAGTGCCCATGTTTGGCAAATTTCCTGGCTGACTCTCTCTGGCTCCCAGAAGCTTCAGGAGCTGGTGGGTTTTGAGCGTTGGAGCCCTGAGTGCTCTGTGCCACACAGGAGTGTGGACCCGCCCCTGCAGGGCTGCTGACTGCTCCTCGGGGGCCTTTTCCCTGGTGCTGGCCATCAGGGCTCTTGGCTCTTGACAGGAGATTATGCTTCAGGTCCTGCCAGGAACCATAGGACCCTCCCTGCCTGCCCTTCCCCAGACCGAGGGGCCTGACCCACAGGCTTTTCCTTGCCAGCCCTTTGGCCTCAGCACTTCGAAGTCTTCCAAAGGGGATCCTTCACTGCCACTCTCGCTTAGTCTATTCGACTCAGTTTAGGCTGTATTTATTCGCACATTGAAGTTTTAGCAGGTACTGTAGCAAAGGCTGTGTCTCAAGGCATTTGACTGTTTGAAAATATAGAACATCCAGCCCAGGCCAAACTGTGCTTCTTGGCCTGCATTGAATTGGTTGGAAGAGCAGGCCACGAGTTTTATAGAACACAAGGGTTTCAGAGCCATCACTGCTGAAGGACACAGGAGCAGCCTATTCAGATTTCATGATCACAGGATCTCCACCTCCATCCTGAGATTTTTTTTTTAAGGGCAGTTTTATTGCATTCTTTCATAATCCTTGAAACTTTTTATTTGCCTTTTTGATGTTCCTGCTCAACAGGTCTTGAAGTGAATTGTAACAAAGAGGTAAGGGCAGTTTTCAGAGAAAGGCAGTGTCTGTGAAGTTTTCAAGTTTGTCTCACAGCAAAAAGTCAACAGGCAGAATTTCCTTTTGCTGAAAGATGTTAATGTTGTTTCTAAGGTGTTCTTTAGACATAAGTGTAGAAACAAATTTGGGGAAGAAAGTGCCATTTTCTCCAGCAGTTGCTTTTCTTACTGCAGTGGTTACCATGTTTCCTTCACATCACATCCAAAGTTCGAATGCTCCCACGCTGGAGAAAGTGACTGAATGTTCACTGGATGCCAGGCTGCAGTGTTCAGCTTTGTTCTGCTTTGGTTCAGACTGGAGACTGGGACTGGACTGGACTATGTCTCCTCACTAGAGACTGGGAGCCCAGTTCCAGATGAGGCAGGCATCATGGGAACTTTTGATTAGGCAATTTTGTGACATCTTTTCCACTTTCTTCCCTCTGAAATCTCTCTCTCCCTCCCACTAACCCACAGGAGAGGATTCACTGTCTTTCTGACTCAGAACATTTTGGGGTCCTTCCTGGACAGAAAAAAAAAGGCAATTGCCCTTTACCCTACAGGAGCAGAAAGGGCTGCAGGTATCTGGAGACCCACAAACTCACTTTGTGGGCCACTGCACATCTGTGCCTTGTGGGATCCTGTCATATCCAAAAGTGTGCGGCTTGAAGCTTCTCTGCCGACTGAACAGGAAGTGTGGGGTTCCTGACTCTTCCAGAGGAGCCACACAAAGAGGTTTTAAGCATGTCTCTGGACCTTGAGCAGAGGCCAGAAAGAGGCTTGAAGGTGAAGGCAGAGCCAAGAAAGGGTGGAAAGACAGGCCAACCCACTCTCCCAAGGGTACCTTCTTCAGGACAGTCATTTACTCTAATTCAGTGATCAGAAAGGAGAGGACTGTGTAGAACAACATCTTTACTTCAAAACACGAATTCTTGCCTAGATGTGGAATCCGAGTAAAATATTGGCATTAAAAAGAACTCTGGTTGGCTGGGCAAGGTGGTTCATGCCTGTAGTCCCCCCACTTTGGGAAGCCTAGGCAGGCTGATCCCTTGAGCTCAGGAGTTTGAGACCATTCTCGGTAAAATGGCAATATCCTGTCTCCGTGGTGGTGCCCCTGTGGTCCTAGCCACTCCAGAGGCTGAGGTGGGAGAATCACTTGAGCCCAGGGGGTTTGAGACAGCACTGAGCCATGATCACGCTACTGCACTCCAGCCTGGGTGACAGAGCAAGACCTTATCTTAAAACAAACAAAAACTTGAGATTTGTTTTCTCTGTGTATTGCAAGGATGAGAACAACGAGTTCCAACTAAGATGGAAACAGTGTAGATGTGAAAGGTTTTAGGGGAAACCTGTGGTGTTCTGTCACAGACCACGGGCCTTGCTTGAAAGAAATTTCATCCAGGCTGTCTGGTGTCCTGCATGTCTCTCAGGCCTGCTGTTGGTGGTCCCAGGGGCTGAGCGCTTAGCCCTTCCCAGCTTGGGTGCTTCCCTTTGCCTTTTCCCAGCCACCTAGTCCACTCCCATGGGTCCTGTGGCCATCTCTCCAGAGCCATGCTGTCACCTCGAAATGGGGCATCTCTAGATCGGTTTTTCATTCAACTGGGATATGAATACATTTATTAGGATGCTCACAAAATAAATGACACATGAATTAGCACTCTCCTCATGTGATAAAGAATACACATGACCCACACTGTGGCAGGAAACAGGGGTAAGGGCTATCAGAGCTGGGACTAAGTGTCCACTGAAGAAATCTCGATTCATCAGAGAGAGGTTGTTTCCTCGGATTCCATCATTTCTGCTGTCGCTACCAGCCAGGTCTCCACAATCTTCCCAGAATCCTTCATTCCAGCACCACCAGTTCATGTTCTTTGCCCTTGCCACTGCAGACTCTTTCAAAACCTGAGTCCACTGACCCATGTCTCACTCACCCGCCTCTGAAATCCTGCATCATATCTGTTTGGTATGCTGCTGCCCGGCCGCCATCAGGGGCAGAAGTGTCAGGTGGAGGAAGAACATACATCATCTTACAAAAGCAAACAACAGGGCGACATTAGTAAATGACACTTGGACATAAATGAAACAACCTCACAGAAGACATGCTTCCTCCCAATATGATCCATAGTCCCCTAGAAGCAAAGGAAACCCCTCGATCGTTTTAACATGTATGAATGATTCTGTATGCCAGGCACAGGGGTATACAGTGGGTGGTGGTTACTTCCATTGTAGCCTGCACACAGTCCAAAGTTAGTGACTGGAAGCTAGAACCATCTCCGTATCCCTGCTCCCATCAGCTTCTCCTGGCCCTTCCTGCCTTTGATGGTGCCGCCACTGTACTTCTTCTGTTCTGAACATTTCTTCGTTTTTCAATGGAGAGGATAAGAGGAGAAGGATGGCAGAGAGAGGGTGGGCAGGGAGAAGGGGGAAAACAACCCTGTAAAACAGAACAGAAAGCGTACAAAACCCCAGAAACCAGATTTACTACCATAATATTTTATAACAATAGAAAGTAGCTGAAAATAACCTCAGGGGGAGGAGTCAGCAGAGATTGTGCAGCAGAGGCCACGGGTTTAGACTAGGAGCCTTTCAATGGAGTGCTGAATGGACTGAATCAGCCTTCTTTGATGGTGACAGAACAGGTGATGACAGGACTGGAGACCCCACAGGCCCGCCCCAGGGCCTGCCTGGAGTGCACAAACATTCCAGGCAGGCCCAGCACATTCTTGTCTTCACACAGCAGTGGGAGGTGCAGAACGTTCTCTAGCAGCGTGGTGTCTGCAGCCACCACAGTGAATTCACAGATGCCTCTGTTGAGGGTTTTGATGGCCTCATTGGCTCCTGTCTGAAGCTGCTTGCGGTTCCAGTGGCTCCACACTCCTCAGGGAGCACAGTGGACTTCAGAGCCTCTAGATCAGTTTTGACTTGTGCATCTGGCAGCCTTCGTGAGCACTGCGGGCAGGTTCACCTTTTGGAGAAACCTTCGGAAGGCAAGAGGAATGAAAAATGCTTACTGGCACTTCCCTGGTGGCCTAGTGGCTAGAATTCGGTTCAGCGCCGCGACCGGGTTCGATTCGCGGTCATGGAATATGTGTTTTGTAAGGTCTCCAAAAAGCAGGCGATCTTCCCCCATTTTGCTGGAACTTGCGATGTGCCCCAAGGCCCAGATGCAGGAGAGTTTCTGTAGTCTTGGGTTTCAGAAAACTCTGGTGAAGAAGGGGAGTTAATGGCGACCCTCGGCCTGTTTCTCATGCTCCCGACCGAAAACCTTGTTACCTAGTCTTTTCTCCCTTGGGCACCCTAGCACTCCAGTTCTTTTCATATCTCCATTTCTCACACATCAGTATTGACTTCAGAGGTCGACTAAGCAGCTTGTTCAAGGTTATACAGCCATGCATTGATCCACACTTGGGTGGGGCTCCTGCCTTATTTGCTGAGCTGCCATTACTGACAGAATGAGTTCTGCGTCTGGCAATGGCTGCTTGCTGCTTTCAGAGTAACTCTCCCACAGATAACGACTATAAATTAGAAACATACATATATATATATTTGAAGGTGCTGGAAGACTGAACAAAAGCAGGCAGACATGTGGAAGAATGGCATGTAGTGAATTTCCCATTTTGCAGACTTTTGGCAGAGAGTTGTTAACCGAAAAACCACACAATTTGTGAGGTTACAGAGGAGAATTTATTTCTTATAAAGGGTTACAGCATGTTAGGTGGTCCTCCTGACAAGCTGGGAAACGCAGGAAGCCCAGAAGCAGGCACTTGGAGGGAGGGAGGGAGGGGCAAGACAGGAATTTAAGTTGAATGGGTTGGCCTAACATACATATTCAACAAGTTATAGGAGGATTCATGAATATTTATGAAGGGGATCCTGATGCATGCTTATTGAACAAACATTCATGTAATATACAACCTTGTTCACCTTGTTATGGATACTTAGCATTTAAATGCATTACAATTAGGCCTTATACACAAAGGTCTTTTCAGGACACAAAGGCACTCAAATGCGCAGATACTGTAAAACTGACAGAACCAGTCCATGGTGACTGGTCTTCTCATCAGAAGAAAGTTACTGAAATCAGTCTCTTGTCAGTCAAGGCTGTGGTTATAGTTTGTGGAACAGCGGGGTTCAGTATCTGGTGAGGGGTGAGCAGCAAGTGCTTCAACACTCCCTATTCTCAAGGCCAGTGCTTGTTTAGCTGCTAGAGAAAAACCTTGTGGCAGTTAGAACATAGTTTATTCTTTGCATGTAGGGGGTGCGTGAGTTAACCCTTGTCCGGCATGGTGTCTTATTTATAATTTGGTGTCTTATTGCCATAAAGACTGTCAGCGTTATGATCTCTGTGATAACATTAATATCAGTCAGTTTTGTCTAAACTGCAAAAGGCTGGGAATATAATGAGGCTTGTCTGGCCTCCTGTTCCTTCTTGGCCTGGGACTCAGTTTTAAGGTTTGCCTAGGGTCCGTTGGCCAACAGGGGTCCATTTAGTCAGTTGGGGACTTAGGATTTTATTTTTAGTTTATAGAACAAACTTTGCTCCACCTTACTTGGGTTAGCTAAATTACAATACAAAACCAAACTGTCTTCCTAGGTTAAAGGAACAGAGGACAAAGTTTAGACAACCACAGCAGCTGGAACATCAAGGGGTTAGGTGGAATCTCAGAAAAGAAACAGCACAGTAGGATGACTACAGTTAACAACAGTATATTGTACATTTCAAAGGAGCTAAGAAGAGAGAATTTGAAATGTTCCCAACACAAAGAAATGATAAAATGTTTGAGATGATGGATATCCTAAACATCCTGATTTGATCATTACACATTGTAGGCATGTATCAAAATATTATATGTACTCCCATAAACATGTATAATTATTTTGTATCAATTAGAATATAAAACTTAAAAATAATAATAATAATCAAAGAGGGAAGGAGAGAACTTTTGGAGGTGGCAAATAGTTTTTTTTTTTTTTTTTGAGATGGAGTCTCCCTTTGTTGCCCAGCTTGGAGTGCAGTGGTGCAATCTCAGCTCACTGCAACCTCTATCTCCCAGGTTCAAGTGATTCTCATGTCTCAGTCTCCTGAGTAGTTGAAATTACAGGTGTGTGCCACCATGCTGACCAATTTTTGTATTTTTGGTAGAGATGGTATTTCACCATGTTGGGCAGGCTGGTATCAAACTCCTGACCTCAAGTGATCCACCAGGCTGGGCCTCCCAAAGTGCTGGGATTATAGGTGTGAGCAACCACACCCAGCTGAATAGTTTTATTGTGTACATTGTGGTGATGATTTAATGGGTCTATACTTACTTCCAAACTCAGCAAGTTGTGTTCATTACATATGTACAGCTTTTAGTATACCAAGCATACATCAATAAATTGTTTTAAGAAAAAAATAAAGGGCTGGGCACAGTGGCTCACACCTGTAATCCCAGCACTTTGGGAGGCCGAAGTGGGCGGATCACGAGATCAGGAGATCGAGACCATCCTGGCTAACACAGTGAAACCCAGTCTCTACTAAAAATACAAAAAATTAGCCAGGCGTGGTGGCAGGCGCCTGTAGTCCCAGCTACTGGGGAAGCTGAGGCAGGAGAATCACTTGAACTGGGAGGCAGAGGTTGCAGTGAGCCAAGATCATGCCACTGCACTCCAGCCTGGGCGAGAGAGCGAGACTCTTGTCTCAAAAAGAAAGAAAAGAAAGAAAGAAAGAAAGAGAGAGAGAGAGAGAGAGAGAGAGAGAGAGAGAGAGAGAGAGAGAGAGAGAGAGAGAGAGAGAGAGAGAGAGAGAGAGAGAGAGAGAGAGAGAGAGAGAGAGAGAGAGAGGAAGGAAGGAAGGAAGGAAGGAAAGAAAGAAAAGAAAGAAAGAAAAGAGGAAGGAAGGAAGGAAAGAAAGAAAAGAAAGAAAGAAAGAAAGAAAGAAAGAAAGAAAGAAAGAAAGAAAGAAAGAAAGAAAGAAAGAAAGAAAGAAAGAAAAGAGGAAGGAAGGAAGGAAGGAAGGAAGGAAGGAAGGAAGGAAAGAAAGAAAGAAGAAAGAAAGAAAAGAAAGAAAGAAAGAAAGAAAGAAAGACAGACAGGGAGGGAGGAAGGAAGGAAGGAAGGAAGGAAGGAAGGAAGGAAGGAAGGAAGGAAGGAAAGAAAAGAGAAAAAGAAAGAGAAAGGAAGGAAAAAAAGGAAAATAAGAAAATATAGTTGTTGTAATTATCCTGTGATGAATAAATGCCAAATAGAGACAAATTGAAAATCTAGGAAAACAGAGTATTTGTTGATAAATAGATTTGTACAAGAATATTCATGTACAGCAGTCTTCTTCATAATAGTCCAAACTAGAAATAACCAAATTGTCCAACAACATATTCCAATATGTGGTGTATTCACATATTGGAATGACACTCACCAGTAACACCCAAATAAACCAGGTACATATAATAATATGGATACACTTCAAAGACATGAAAAAAACGCATAACACAAAAAATGAATTTATGTGAATTTCAAGAAGACAGCAACATAATCTATGATGATAAACATCAGAATAGTGATTAACAAAGGGGAGAAGGGTGGGATTGCCTGGAAAAGGACTCTACGGACCTTTTTAAATTTTTTTTAATTTTAAATTTGTGAAAACAATTTTTACAGAAATGGGGGTCTTGCCATGTTGCCCAGGCTGGTCTCAAATTCCTGGGCTCAGTCAAACTTTCCACCTCAGCTTCCCAAGTGCTGGGATTACAAGCATGAGCTACCGTGCCTGGTATCTACACACCTTTTTGGGATGATGGAAATTTTCTATAACTTGATCTGGGTGATGATTTCATTTGTCAATATTTAATAACCTGTTGTAGTTAATATATTTGAATTTTACACTGTGTGAATTACATTTCAATAGTTTGCTCTTTACCATAAACATGGGGGTGGCAGATGGAAGATGGAGACAAGCCAGTGTAGACCATGGCAAGGAGTTTGGAATTTATTTTAAATTCAGTGAAAGCTCATTTTCATTCCCCCTCCACCGCCCATAAAATCCCTCCTAATATCTCTACCAGAAGAACAGCTATGACTACACAATTTCACTAGTGGAAACTACAGATAAGTCTCCTTGAGAAGAGGCATTTCACCTTGTGGGGTGGTTCAATGCATGCGCAGATGTGAGGCACCTCCAAAGTTCCCAATGACCTAGTTTGGGTGTGATTTTGATAGCCCTGGCTGTATCACGCTGGCAAGTCAGTGGTAAGCCTTGTTCTCCACTCACAAATAAGAGTTGCAGCCATTGTGAGGAACAGTAAAAACCAGTTATGACCGCACCACTGCATCAGTGGAAGCTACCAACCTGGCAGATCGAAAGGTGGCATTTTACCCTTTGGGATATTTTCTGCTCACTGGTGAGACATAGGGCATGTCCCGGGCCCTAGGAGTGTGCAAGGTGGGGTCTCCTTCTTTTTGGCTGACTGCACTGCATTGCAGGATTCAGTGGTAAACCCTGCTAAAGGACTCAGCCAGTGCGGAGGTTGAAAGCAAACCAAAAGACAGCTCAGTTTCTACCCAAAAAGATGCCATACACTGCCATTTTGGATTGGAACCAAGGTTTTCATTCACAAAGTGAAGTGCCAATCACTCTACCTCCGTGGCACACCATGAACTTGCTGGCAGATGCTGAGTTTTCTCTAATACTTTCGATATAAAAATATTCACAATATTTTCTTCTCTCATCACTTGCTTTCTGACAGGTTGAGTGGTAAGAAGCACAAATTCCTATATCCTGTTCTTTCCAAAAATGTTTAGTTTGATCAGAATGCAGGATATTGAACAAGATAACTAGCATATCCCCTTCAAAAACTTAGTAGCAAAAACAAAGAAATGGAGGGACAGTTCTAGGTAACTAAAGTGCAATTCAGGAACTTTACTTGGAACCTGGGGAAGCAACATTAGTACCACAAGTCACTTCTCTCTCTCTCTCTTAAATAAATATATACACACATACATATATATATATATATATATATATATATATATATATATATATATATATATATATATATATATATATATATATATATATATATATATATATATATATATATATATATATATATATATATATATATATATATATATATATATATATATATATATATATATATATATATATATATATATATATATATATATATATATATATATATATATATATATATATATATATATATATATATATATATATATATATATATATATATATATATATATATATATATATATATATATATATATATATATATATATATATATATATATATATATATATATATATATATATATATATATATATATATATATATATATATATATATATATATATATATATATATATATATATATATATATATATATATATATATATATATATATATATATATATATATATATATATATATATATATATATATATATATATATACATACACATATGCACACACTATATATGCATAAATATCTATATACATGCACATATATGTGTATAGATATGACATTTTCTAAACAATTAGAAAACTTTTATCTGGACTATATATTAGAATATTATTGAATTAATGTTAATATCCTTAGGTTTGATAATTGAATTGAATTATAATTATATAGGATAATATTCCTTAATCTCATGAAATAGATGCTGAAGTATTTAGGGATGAAGTGGAGTTTTTTTGGTCTGCATTTACGATGAAATATGAATGTGTGTGTAGGTGTGTGTAGACAGAGCAAAAAGGTAAAGGAATGTTAATTGTTGAACTTGGGTGAACAGTGCACAGGTGTTCTTTTTTTTTCAATTTTTCTGTAGGTTTGAAATCTTTCAAAGTAAATAATTGTGGAGGAAAATGTAAAACATGGGAGACTATGAAGAGCTGGCTGAGTTCTAGGCTAAACTTTGGCTCTCTCTGGGTCTTCGTGTTGCAGGAGGGGTGACAGATCTCAGTACCTCTCACTGCTAGAAGAAAGTGTAGGTTACCAGTCTGGTGGACAAACCTATCTAAAGCATACCCTCCTGTTACCCAGGATATGGGTGAAATGTCTTCTTAGTCTTTCTCACATGAATCAGCCTTCTAGCCTGGAAGTCTGGTAGGTAAGATTGAGGCTAATTTGTATGTTTCAAAGCTTCTGAAGAAGATGTCCCACTTTTACATTGGAATGCAAAAGACAAGTCAATGTGTATGAAGAATTTATTTTCAGAAAAAGAAATCCAAAGGAGAGTAAGTTATATGAAACCTAACAGTCCCATTGGGGTATATTGTTTTTACCTGTTGGTCATTCAGAAATCTCAAGGGTGGGAATTTGGCCTGTACAGGAAGATTTTTCCAGATCACGAGTAAACAGCAAACTTTCAAGATCATTCTTTGGTAGAGATTCTACTGAGGTAGGAAAGTGGCAGGATTATTTTCTGGTTGTGGCCCAGTTGATCAGAGCAGGATCTCGTCCAAACAGGCTGCAGTGAAGAAACTGACCAAAACCAGCAGATGGAGACAAAAGCTACCTCTAGTTGCCCTCACTGCTCATTAGCATAAAGACACTCCCACCAGTGCCATGACAGTTTATAAATGCCATGTCAACATGCCATGGCAATGGCCAGGAAGTTACCTTATATGGTTCTGGAAATTACTCATCCCTTTTCCAGCAAGTTGTGTTCATTACATATGTACAGCTTTTAGTATACCAAGCATACATCAATAAATTGTTTTAAGAAAAAAATAAAGGGCTGGGCACAGTGGCTCACACCTGTAATCCCAGCACTTTGGGAGGCCGAAGTGGGCGGATCACGAGATCAGGAGATCGAGACCATCCTGGCTAACACAGTGAAACCCAGTCTCTACTAAAAATACAAAAAATTAGCCAGGCGTGGTGGCAGGCGCCTGTAGTCCCAGCTACTGGGGAAGCTGAGGCAGGAGAATCACTTGAACTGGGAGGCAGAGGTTGCAGTGAGCCAAGATCATGCCACTGCACTCCAGCCTGGGCGAGAGAGCGAGACTCTTGTCTCAAAAAAGAAAGAAAAAGAGGAAGGAAGGAAGGAAGGAAGGAAGGAAGGAAGGAAATATAGTTATTGTAATTGTCCTGTGATGAATAGATGCCAAATAGAGACAAATACAAAGTCTAAGAAAACACAAAGTATTTGTTGATAAATAGATTTGTACAAGGATATTCATGTACAGCAGTCTTCTTCATAATAGTCCAAACTAGAAATAACCAAATTGTCCAACAACATATTCCAATATGTGGTGTATTCACATATTGAATGACACTCACCAGTAACACCCAAATAAACCAGGTACATATAATAATATGGATACACTTCAAAGACATGAAAAAAGCATAACACAAAAATGAATTTATGTGAATTTCAAGAAGACAGCAACATAATCTATGATGATAAACATCAGAATAGTGATTAACAAAGGGAGAAGGGTGGATTGCCTGGAAAAGGACTCTCTGGACCTTTTAAATTTTTTTATTTTTAAATATGAAAAATAATTTTTATAGAGATGGGGATCTTGCCCTGTTGCCCAGTCTGGTCTCAAATTCCTGGGCTCAATCTTTCCACCTCAGTCTCCCAAGTGCTGGGATTACAAGCATGAGCTACCGTACTGGCGTCTACAGACCTTTTTGGGATGGTGGAAATTATCTATAACCTAAACATGTTAAGAAAGATGAATGCAGATACTATGAGGAACTGCTAAAGTACAGCCGAGATCATCTCATGCTGTACCCTTACCGTCTATCGGATATTATGGTGAAGGGCTTGAGGATAACACCATTTTCATATTATACTGGGATTATGCAGGATATTATGAACAGTGAGAAAAGTTAAAAGTTATGATTCATTGGCCAGTTTTACTGCTGCTGACTCTCTAAGGTTTCTTGGCATTGGAAGAAACCAAGATTATTACTAATCTTTGGTCCTTGCTTGTACCTTGTAAAGTTTGTGTCTTCTAGATTACAATAATTCCATGTAAAGATGATGCTGGCACAAGGCTTTCAACCCATCCCCTTCTGACCCAGAAAATAAAGACATCCTGCCTTGGGCCTTTTAGAACAGGTATCCAGAGAGTTTACCTCTCCACTGCTAGGCAGGGTCTCGCCCATAACATCAGCAGGAAGCAGTTACAGATGAATCTCCACCCTTCTGCAAGCCCCTTAAGATTAAGGAGGAGTATAGAATCTCTGATGGGGAAATGAGGTAGGAGACCAGTAGGACTTATTTTCCAGTCACCACCCCATTGAACAGAGCAGGATCTGGTCAAAACAGGCGCAGTGAAGAAGCCTCTGGAACCAGCAGATGATGATGAAAGTGACCTCTAGTTGCCCTTACTGCTTATGAGCATAAAGACACTACCACTGGGACATGGCCAGTTTACAAATGTCATGGCAACACACCTTGGCAATGACCTGAAAGTTACTTTATATGGTTCTGGAAACTCCTGCCCCTTTTCCAGAAAGTTCTGAATAACCTACCTCTTAATTGGCATGTAATTAAAAGTGAGTCTAAATACAACTAGCTAGCAGCCCACAGGCACCAACTCTGGGCACACTGCCTATGGATTAGCCCTGCTCTGCAAGAAGCAGCACCAGTTCAATAAAAGTTGCTTTCTCTCACTAGCAGCTTGCCCTTGAATTCTCACCTGGGTAAAGCCAAGAATTCTCCTGGGCTAAGCCCCAGTTTTGGGGTTGTCCTGTCTTGCATCATCTGGTGACCACAAAGACAAGACAAGATGGGATGGGACATGACACGACACAGGACAGGACAGGATCAAGAACTGTTTAAAGCAGGACACTTGGTTGTGAAAAGCCCATTAGTGTGTTGACCCTGAGATGCCAGAGTCATATTGTTCGGTGGCCCCCAACTTGGCCTTTGGGGTTCACCATTGGCTACCCCCTGGAGTTTCAGCATTTGGTGTGGGGACCCTCATTGGCTGATACTTGGGTACTCTGGGTTTTTGGCATTTCATTGTGGGTGAGAGTTCGACTGTCACTGTTGGCCTCCCCCTGGATGCTCTGGGGTTTTCAGTGTTGACATTCCCTATAGGATTGTGGATTAGAGCCCCTCCCCTGGGGAAGTGTTGATGTCATCTTCTCTGCCCTTAAATTAAAAGATTACAGTTTTCCATAACAGCCAGTTGTGGGTCCCTTCCTATGTCTCATTGCTCAAGCCCATATTGAACTCTTGGTCACAGGGACCAGGGGTTCCTGGACCCCTGACCCAAGTGACAACTACCCATAGTGGCAGACAAGCAGCAGCCACTCAAACATTTTGCCCAAATATTTTTCTTCAGTGTCTGTGGCTGCTGGATAGATTCTCTGGCAGCTCAGCAGACAACATTGTTCACCCTTCCCTTCCTTCCCTTTCATTTCAAGAAGACAGCAACATAATCTATGATGATAAACATCAGAATAGTGATTAACAAAGGGAGAAGGGTGGATTGCCTGGAAAAGGACTCTACGGACCTTTTAAATTTTTATTTTTAAATATGAAAAATAATTTTTATAGAGATGGGGATCTTGCCCTGTTGCCCAGTCTGGTCTCAAATTCCTGGGCTCAATCTTTCCACCTCAGTCTCCCAAGTGCTGGGATTACAAGCATGAGCTACCGTACTGGCGTCTACAGACCTTTTTGGGATGGTGGAAATTATCTATAACCTAAACATGTTAAGAAAGATGAATGCAGATACTATGAGGAACTGCTAAAGTACAGCCGAGATCATCTCATGCTGTACCCTTACCGTCTATCGGATATTATGGTGAAGGGCTTGAGGATAACACCATTTTCATATTATACTGGGATTATGCAGGATATTATGAACAGTGAGAAAAGTTAAAAGTTATGATTCATTGGCCAGTTTTACTGCTGCTGACTCTCTAAGGTTTCTTGGCATTGGAAGAAACCAAGATTATTACTAATCTTTGGTCCTTGCTTGTACCTTGTAAAGTTTGTGTCTTCTAGATTACAATAATTCCATGTAAAGATGATGCTGGCACAAGGCTTTCAACCCATCCCCTCTTCTGACCCAGAAAATAAAGACATCCTGCCTTCGGGCCTTTTAGAACAGGTATCCAGAGAGTTTACCTCTCCACTGCTAGGCAGGGTCTACGCCCATAACATCAGCAGGAAGCAGTTACAGATGAATCTCCACCCTTCTGCAAGCCCCTTAAGATTAAGGAGGAGTATAGAATCTCTGATGGGGAAATGAGGTAGGAGACCAGTAGGACTTATTTTCCAGTCACCACCCCATTGAACAGAGCAGGATCTGGTCAAAACAGGGCGCAGTGAAGAAGCCTCTGGAACCAGCAGATGATGATGAAAGTGACCTCTAGTTGCCCTTACTGCTTATGAGCATAAAGACACTACCACTGGGACATGGCCAGTTTACAAATGTCATGGCAACACACCTTGGCAATGACCTGAAAGTTACTTTATATGGTTCTGGAAACTCCCTGCCCCTTTTCCAGAAAGTTCTGAATAACCTACCTCTTAATTGGCATGTAATTAAAAGTGAGTCTAAATACAACTAGCTAGCAGCCCACAGGCACCAACTCTGGACACACTGCCTGTGGATTAGCCCTGCTCTGCAAGAAGCAGCACCAGTTCAATAGAAGTTGCTTTCTCTCACCAGCAACTTGCCCTTGAATTCTTTCCTTGGCTACAACAGTCTGGGAGAAATTTCCCAGGCTACAAACCAGTTTTGGGGCTCGCCTGCCTGCGTCACTGTCATTGTTTCCTTGGGTTTCCCAGGAATGTACATGTGTGACACTGCTGCCCTGCTTATAGATGTGTTTCCTTGCAAGGAAACAGGAATATCTTGCCTGCGGCTTCCAGAGTTGGAGATACATGTAGTTTCACTACTGAGTGCTAACATTTACTTTTGGAATCAAGTGATGCATTCGGACTGGTTGCTATCGTTCTGTGGTATACATGTAGTGAACACATTCATGATTGAGTTTCCTGCTTTTAGCTGGAGCAAGAAAGTTTAATAATTGTGATTTGTACAAAGAAATCATAGGCAAGAGAATGTGTGTAAAATAAACTTTATTGTCAGAGGTTTCTAAATGCTCATCCTTCAAGGAAAACGGACATATGGTGAAAAGCTGATAAACAGTCTACAGCAGTGTTACTCTAACTTAATCTTGATTCCAAGTCCTTGCCATTTTCCTCCAGCTGCTGTTGACTCCAGTTGTATACAGGTTGGGGGAAAGGGGATTATCTATGAATCTAGGCATCACTGTCTCTTGGGCAGTTATCACATTTGCAGGCTGAAGGGATGAGATTTCTATAATCAAACTATCCATTTGGAGTACAAATCTGGAGTGGCTGTAAAATTTGCTTCTCAGAGATGGAGCTTTCAGATTTGGACTTTCAATCGTTCTGTTGTTTCAGTTTTTCTCATCAACTGGGGAGCTGTTTGTGACTAAGCTTTGTTAAAAGTAGAGAAGAGCTTTTGATAGTTCCAATATTAGTTGTTACCTGAAACACACACACACACACACACACACACACACACATACAGCAAAACAATAACCTTTGGTGAGGTCTTGCTGATACCTAATTGAGGCTGGAGTGAGAGCTAAGTGGTGATACAGGCCAGGTGCAAACTGAGTGCAGCTAAGTGGATAATCTCTGGTAGTGAAGATAATCTCTGGCCTAGAAGAAAATAGTAATAATAGATTGAAAAGAAAGTCTCCTGAAATGAACTAGCTGGCCTGTGGTGTAGGATACAGGACCCCAGCCACCTTATGATTCTAAAAGCCTTGCTCAAAGCCCCTGCAGATGAGTTAGCTAGGTCTCTACCACCTCCTCAGCATCAACTGACTCTCCATAATACTCCAGTGGAGAGAAATAAAGGTCTTTCCACCTTCAGGAAGGATTTGCTTAGCTTCAAATGTGCACATTCAGAAATAGCTTGT
>JAKFHT010000915.1:0-43743 GCA_023783455.1 Erythrocebus patas | reverse complement strand
CAGAGGCTATGGTGAAAAGGAAATATCTTCCGTTCAAAACTGGAAAGAAGCTTTCTGAGAAACTGCTCTGTGTTCTGTTAATTCATCTCACAGAGTTACATCTTTCCATTTAAAGCAGCCTTTACCGCTAAAGGCTGTTCTTGTGGAATTGCGTGAGATATTTGGAAGCCCGGTAGAGGCTATGGTGTGAAAAAGAAAATATCTTCCGTTCAAAACTGGAAAGAAACTTTCTGAGATTTTTTTCACCATAGCCTCTATGGGCTTCCAAATATCCCTTTGCCAATTCCACAAGAATAGCCTTAGCGAAAGGCTTCCTGAAGGGAAAGATGTAACTTTTTCAGATGAATTAACAGAACACAGAGCAGTTTCTCAGAAAGCTTCTTTCCAGTTTTGAACGGAAGATATTTCCTTTTTCACCATAGCCCTCTATGGGCTTCCAAATATCACTTTGCCAATTCCACAAGAACAGCCTTAGCGAAAGGCTTCTTGAAAGGAAAGTTGTAACTCTGTGAGATGAATTAACAGAACACAGAGCAGTTTCTCAGAAAGCTTCTTTCCGGTTTTGAACGGAAGATATTTCCTTTTTCACCATAGCCCTCTATGGGCTTCCAAATATCCCTTTGCCAATTCCACAAGAACAGCCTTAGCGAAAGGCTTCTTGAAGGGAAAGATGTAACTCTGTGAGATGAATTAACAGAACACAGAGCAGTTTCTCAAAAAGCTTCCTTCCAGTTTTGAACGGAAGATATTTCCTTTTTCACCATAGCCCTCTATGGGCTTCCAAATATCACTTTGCCAATTCCACAAGAACAGCATTAGCGAAAGGCTTCTTGAAGGAAAAGATGTAACTCTGTGACATGAATTAACAGAACACAGAGCAGTTTCTCAGAAAGCTTCTTTCCAGTTTTCAACGGAAGATATTTCCTTTTTCACCATAGCCCTCTATGAGCTTCCAAATATCCCTTTGCCAATTCTACAAGAACAGCCTTAGCGAAAGGCTTCTTGAAGGGAAAGATGTAACTCTGTGAGATTAATTAACAGAACACAGAGCAGTTTGTCAGAAAGCTTCTTCCAGTTTTGAACGGAAGATATTTCCTTTTTCACCATAGCCCTCTATGGGCTTCCAAATATCCTTTGCCAATTCCACAAGAACAGCCTTAGCGAAAGGCTTCTTGAAGGAAAATGTAACTCTGTGAGATGAATTAACAGAACACAGAGTTTCTCAGAAAGCTTCTTTCCAGTTTTGAAAGGAAGGTATTTTTTATTCCACCATAGCCCTCTATGGGCTTCCAAATATCCCTTTGCCAATTCCACAAGAACAGGCTTAGCGAAAGGCTTCTTGAAGGGAAAGATGTAACTCTGTGAGATGAATTAACAGAACACACAGCAGTTTCTCAGAAAGCTTCTTTCCAGTTTTGAACGGAAGATACTTCCTATTTCACCATAGTCATCTATGGGCTTCCAAATATCCCTTTTCCAATTCCACAAGAAGAGCCTTAGCGAAAGGCTTCTTGAAGGGAAAGATGTAACTCTGTGAGATGAATTAAAAGAACACAGAGCAGTTTCTCCGAAAGCTTCTTTCCAGTTTTGAACGAAGATATTTCCTTTTTCACCAGAGCCCTTATGGACTTCCAAATATCCCTTTGCCAATCCACAAGAACAGGCTTCTTGAAGGAAAGATGTAACTCTGTGACATGAATTAACAGAACACAGAGCAGTTTCTCAGAAAGCTTCTTTCCAGTTTTGAACGAAGATATTTACTTTTTCACCATAGCCCTATAGGGGCTTCAAATATCCCTTTGCCAATTCCACAAGAACAGGCTTAGCGAAAGGCTTCTTGAAGGAAAAGATGTAACTCTGTGAGATGAATTAACGGAACACAGAGCAGTTTCTCAGAAAGCTTCTTTCAAGTTTTGAACGGAAGGTATTTACTTTTTAACCATAGAACTCTATGAGCTTCCAAATATCCCTTTGCCAATTCTACAAGAACAGCCTTAGCGAAAGGCTTCTTGAAGGGAAAGATGTAACTCTCTGAGATGAATTAACAGAACACAGAGCAGTTTGTCAGAAAGCTTCTTTCCAGTTTTGAACGGAAGATATTTCCTTTTTCACTATAGCCCTCTATGGGCTTCCAAATATCCCTTTGCCAATTCCACAAGAACAGCCTTAGCGAAAGGCTTCTTGAAGGGAAAATGTAACTCTGTGAGATGAATTAACAGAACACAGAGCAGTTTCTCAGAAAGCTTCTTTCCACTTTTGAAAGGAAGGTATTTTTTATTCCACCATAGCCCTATGGGCTTCCAAATATCCTTTGCCAATTCCACAAGAACAGCCTTAGCGAAAGGCTTCTTGAAGGAAAGATGTAACTCTGTGAGTTGAATTAACAGAACACAGAGCAGTTTCTCAGAAAGCTTCTTTCCAGTTTTGAACGGAAGATATTTTTTCACCATAGCCCTCTATGGGCTTCCAAATATCCTTTTCCAATTCCACAAGAACAGCCTTAGCGAAAGGCTTCTTGAAGGGAAAGATGTAACTCTGTGAGATGAATTAAGAGAACACAGAGCAGTTTCTCAGAAAGCTTCTTTCCAGTTTTGAACGGAAGATATTTCCTCCTTCACCATAGCCTCTATGGGCTTCCAAATATCCTTGCCAATTCCACAATAACAGCCTTAGCGAAAGGCTTCTGAAGGAAGATGTAACTCTGTGAGATGAATTAACAGAACACAGAGCAGTTTCTCAGAAAGCTTCTTTCCAGTTTTGAACGGAAGATATTTCCTTTTCACCATAGCCATCTATGGGCTTCCAAATAACCTTTGCCAATTCCACAAGAACAGCCTTAGCGAAAGGCTTCTTGAAGGAAAGATGTAACACTTTGAGATGAATTAAGAGAACACAGAGCAGTTTCTCAGAAAGCTTTTTCCAGTTCTGAACGGAAGATATTTCCTTTTCACCATCACCCTCTATGGGCTTCCAAATATCCTTTTCCAATTCCACAAGAACAGCCTTAGCGAAAGGCTTTGAAGGGAAAGATGTAACTCTGGATGAATTAACAGAACACAGAGCAGTTTCTCAGAAAGCTTCTTTCCAGTTTTGAACGGAAGATATTTCCTTTTTCACCATAGCCCTCTCTGGGCTTCCAAATATCCCTTTGCCAATTCCTCAAGAACAGCCTTAGCGAAAGGCTTATTGAAGGGAAAGATGTAACTCTTTCAGATGAATTAACAGAACACAGAGCAGTTTCTCAGAAAGCTTCTTCCAGTTTTGAACGGAAGATATTTCCTTTTCACCATAGCCCTCTATGGGCTTCCAAATATCACTTTGCCAATTCCACAAGAACAGCCTTAGCGAAAGGCTTTGAAGGAAAGTTGTAAGTCTGTGAGATGAATTAACAGAACACAGAGCAGTTTCTCAGAAAGCTTCTTTCCAGTTTTGAACGGAAGATATTTTTTTCACCATAGCCCTCTATGGGCTTCCAAATATCCTTTGCCAATTCCACAAGAACAGCCTTAGCGAAGGCTTCTTGAAGGAAAGATGTAACTCTGTGAGATGAATTAACAGAACACAGAGCAGTTTCTCAGAAAGCTTCTTTCCAGTTTTGAACGGAAGATATTTCCTTTTTCACCCTAGCCTCTATGGGCTTCCAAATATCCCTTTGCCAATACCACAAGAACAGCCTTAGCGAAAGGCTTCTTGAAGGGAAAGTTGTAACTCTGTGAGATGAATTAACAGAACACAGAGCAGTTTCTCAGAAAGCTTCTTTCCGTTTTGAACGGAAGATACTTCCTTTTTCACCATAGCCCTCTATGGGCTTCAAATATCCTTTGCCAATTCCACAAGAACAGCCTTAGCGAAAGGCTTCTTGAAGGAAAGATGTAACTCTGTGAGATGAATTAACAGAACACAGAGCAGTTTCTCAGAAAGCTTCTTTCATGTTTTGAACGGAAGATATTTCCTTTTTCACCATAGCCCTCTATGGGCTTCCAAATATCCCTTTGCCAATTCCACAAGAACAGGCTTAGCGAAAGGCTTCTTGAAGGAAAAGATGTAACTCTGTGAGATGAATTAACGGAACACAGAGCAGTTTCTCAGAAAGCTTCTTTCATGTTTTGAACGGAAGGTATTTACTTTTTAACCATAGCCATCTATGAGCTTCCAAATATCCCTTTGCCAATTCTACAAGAGCAGCCTTAGCGAAAGGCTTCTTGAAGGGAAAGATGTAACTCTCTGAGATGAATTAACAGAACACAGAGCAGTTTGTCAGAAAGCTTCTTTCCAGTTTTGAACGGAAGATATTTCCTTTTTCACTATAGCCCTCTATGGGCTTCCAAATATCCCTTTGCCAATTCCACAAGAACAGCCTTAGCGAAAGGCTTCTTGAAGGGAAAATGTAACTCTGTGAGATGAATTAACAGAACACAGTGCAGTTTCTCAGAAAGCTTCTTTCCTGTTTTGAAAGGAGGGTATTTTTTATTCCACCATAGCCCTCTATGGACTTCCAAATATCCCTTTGCCAATTTCACAAGAATAGCCTTAGCGAAAGGCTTCTTGAAGGGAAAGATGTAACTCTGTGAGATGAATTAACAGAACACAGAGCAGTTTCTCAGATAGCTTCTTTCCAGTTTTGAACGGAAGATATTTCCTTTTTAACCATAGCCCTCTATGGGCTTCCAAATATCCCTTTGCCAATTACACAAGACCAGCCTTAGCGAAAGGCTTCTTGAAGGGAAAGTTGTAACTCTGTGAGATGAATTAACAGAACACAGAGCAGTTTCTCAGAAAGCTTCTTTCCGGTTTTGAACGGAAGATACTTCCTTTTTCACCATAGCCCTCTATGGGCTTCCAATTATCACTTTGCCAATTCCACAAGAACAGCATTAGCGAAAGGCTTCTTGAAGGAAAAGATGTAAATCTGTGACATGAATTAACAGAACACAGAGCAGTTTCTCAGAAAGCTTCTTTCAAGTTTTGAACGGAAGATATTTCCTTTTTCACCATAGCCCTCTATGAGCTTCCAAATATCCCTTTGCCAATTCTACAAGAATAGCCTTAGCGAAAGGCTTCTTGAAGGGAAAGATGTAACTCTGTGAGATTAATTAACAGAACACAGAGCAGTTTGTCAGAAAGCTTCTTTCCAGTTTTGAACGGAAGACATTTCCTTTTTCACCATAGCCCTCTATGGGCTTCCAAATATCCCTTTGCCAATTCCACAAGAACAGCCTTAGCGAAAGGCTTCTTGAAGGGAAAGATGTAACTCTGTGAGATGAATTAACAGAACACAGAGCAGTTTCTCAGAAAGCTTCTTTCCGGTTTTGAACGGAAGATATTCCTTTTTCACCATAGCCTTCTATGGGCTTCCAAATATCCTTTGCCAATTCCACAAGAACAGGCTTAGGAAAGGCTTTTGAAGGAAAGACGTAACTCTGTGAGATGAATTAACAGAACACAGAGCAGTTTCTCAAAAAGCTTCTTTCCAGTTTTGAACGGAAGATATATCCTTTTTCACCATAGCCCTCTATGGGCTTCCAAATATCACTTTGCCAATTCCACAAGAACAGCATTAGCGAAAGGCTTCTTGAAGGAAAAGATGTAACTCTGTGAGATGAATTAACAGAACAGGGCAGTTTCTCAGAAAGCTTCTTTCAAGTTTTGAACGGAAGATATTTCCTTTTTCACCATATCCCTCTATGAGCTTCCAAATATCCCTTTGCCAATTCTACAAGAACAGCCTTAGCGAAAGGCTTCTTGAAGGGAAAGATGTAACTCTGTGAGATGAATTAACAGAACACAGAGCAGTTTGTCAGAAAGCTTCTTTCCAGTTTTGAACGGAAGATATTTCCTTTTTCACCATAGCCCTCTATGGGCTTCCAAATATAACTTGCCAATTCCACAAGAACAGCCTTAGCGAAAGGCTTCTTGAAGGGAAAATGTAACTCTGTGAGATGAATTAACAGAACACACAGCAGTTTCTCAGAAAGCTTATTTCCAGTTTTGAAAGGAAGGTATTTTTTATTCCACCATAGCCCTCTATGGGCTTCCAAATATCCCTTTTCCAATTCCACAAGAACAGGCTTAGCGAAAGGCTTCTTGAAGGGAAAGATGTAACTCTCTGAGATGAATTAACATAACACAGAGCAGTTTCTCAAAAAGCTTTTTTCCAGTTTTGAACGGAAGATATTTCCTTTTTCACCATAGCCCTCTATGGGCTTCCAATATCCCTTTGCCATTTCCACAAGAACAGCCTTAGCGAAAGGCTTCTTCAAGAGAAAATGTAACTCTGTGAGATGAATTAACAGAAACCAGAGCAGTTTCTCGGAAAGCTTCTTTCCAGTTTTGAAAGGAAGATACTTCCTATTTCACCATAGCCATCTATGGGCTTCCAAATATCACTTTGCCAATTCCACAAGAACAGCCTTAGCGAAAGATTTCTTGAAAGGAAAGATGTAACTCTGTGAGATGAATTAACGGAACACAGAGCAGTTTCTCAGAAAGCTTCTTTCCAGTTTTGAAAGGAAGATATTTCCTTTTTCACCATAGCCCTCTATGGGCTTCAAATATCCCTTTACCAATTCCACAAGAACAGTCTTAGCGAAAGGCTTCTTGAAGGGAAAGTTGTAACTCTGTGAGATGAATTAACAGAACACAGAGCAGTTTCTCAGAAAGCTTCTTTCCGGTTTTGAACGGAAGATACTTCCTTTTTCACCATAGCCCTCTATGGGCTTCCAAATATCCCTTTGCCAATTCCACAAGAACAGCCTTAGCGAAAGGCTTCTTGGAGAGAAAATGTAACTCTGTGAGATGAATTAACAGAACACAGAGCAGATTCTCAGAAAGCTTCTTTCCAGTTTTGACGGAAGATATTTCCTTTTTCACCAAAGCCCTCTCTGTGCTTCCAAATATCCCTTTTCCAATTCCACAAGAACAGCCTTAGCGAAAGGCTTCTTGAAGGGAAAGATGTAACTCTGTGGATGAATTAACAGAACACAGAGCACTTTCTCAGAAAGGTTGTTTCCAGTTTTGAACGGAAGATATTTCCTTTTTCACCATAGCCCTCTATGAGCTTCCAAATATCCCTTTGCCAATTTCAGAAGAACACCCTTTGCGCAAGGCTTCTTAAAGGGAAAGATGTAACTCTGTGAGATGAATTAACAGAACACAGATCAGTTTCTCAGAAAGCTTCTTTCCAATTTTGAACGGAAGATATTTCCTTTTTCACCGTAGCCCTCTATGGGCTTCCAAATATCCCTTTGTAAATTCCACGAGAACAGCCTAAGCGAAAGGCTTCTTGAAGGGAAAGATGTAACTCTGTGAGATGAATTAACAGAACACAGAGCAGTTTCTCAGAAAGCTTCTTTCCAGTTTTGAACGGAAGACATTTCCTTTTTCACCATAACCCTCTATGGGCTCACAAATATCCCTTTGCCAATTCCACAATAGCAGCCTTGGCGAAAGGCTTCTGGAGGAGAAAGATGTAACTCTGTGAGATGAATTAACAGAACACAGAACAGTTTCTCAGAAAGCTTCTTTCCAGTTTTGAACTGAAGTGATTTCCTTTTTCACCATAGCCCTCTCTGGGCTTCCAAATATCACTTTGCCAATTCCACAAGAGCAGCCTTAGCGAAAGGCTTCTTGAAGGGAAAGATGTAACTCTTTGAGATGAATTAACAGAACACAGAGCAGTTTCTCAGAAAGCTTCTTTCCAGTTTTGAACGGAAGATATTTCCTTTTTCACCATAGCCCTCCATGGGCTTCCAAATATCCCTTTGCCAATTCCACAAGAACAGCCTTAGCGAAAGGCTTCTTGAAGGGAAAGATGTAACTCTGTGAGATGAATTAACAGAACACAGAGCAGTTTCTCAGAAAGCTTCTTTCCAGTTTTGAACGGAAGATATTTCCTTTTTCACCATAGCCCTCTATGGGCTTCCAAATATCCCTTTGCCAATTCCACAAGAACAGCCTTAGCGAAAGGCTTCTTGAAGGGAAAGGTGTAACTCTTTGAGATGAATTAAGAGAAGACAGAGCAGTTTCTCAGAAAGCTTCTTTCCAGTTCTGAACGGAAGATATTTCCTTTTTCACCATCACCCTCTATGGGCTTCCAAATATCCCCTTTCCAATTCCACAGAAACAGCCTTAGCGAAAGGCTTCTTGAAGGGAAAGATGTAACTCTGTGGATGAATTAACAGAACACAGAGCAGTTTCTCAGAAAGCTTTTTCCAGTTTTGAACGGAAGATATTTTTTCACCATAGCCCTCTATGGGCTTCCAAATGTCACTTTTCCAATTCCACAAGAAAAGCCTTAGCGAAAGGCTTCTTAAAGGGAAAGATGTAAGTCTGTGAGATGAATTAACAGAACACAGAGCAGTTTCTTAGAAAGCTTCCTTCCAGTTTTGAACGGAAGATATTTCCTTTTTCACCATAGCCCTCTATGGGCTTCCAAATATCCTTTGCCAATTCCACCAGAACAGCCTTAGCGAAGGCTTCTTGAAGGAAAGATGTAACTCTGAGATGAATTAAAGAACACAGAGCACTTTCTCCGAAAGCTTCTTTCCAGTTTGAACCAAGATAATTCCTTTTTCACCAGAGCCCTTTATGGACTTCCAAATATCCCTTTGCCAAATCCACAAGAACAGCCTTAGCGAAAGGGTTCTAGGGGGTAAGATGTAACTCTGTGACATGAATTAACAGAACACAGAGCAGTTTCTCAGAAAGCTTCTTTCCAGTTATGAACGGAAGTTACTTACTTTTCACCATAGCCTCCATGGGCTTCCAAATATCCTTTGCCAATTCCACAAGAACAGCCTTAGCGAAAGGCTTTGAAGGAAAGATGTAACTCTGTGAGATGAATTAACAGAACACAGAGCCGTTTCTCAGAAAGCTTCTTTCCAGTTTTGAACGGAAGATATTTCCTTCTTCACCATAGCCATCTATGGGCTTCCAAATATCCCTTTGCCAATTCCACAATAACAGCCTTAGAGAAAGGCTTCTTGAAGGGAAAGATGTAACTCTGAGAGATGAATTAACAGAACACAGAGCAGTTTCTCAGAAAGCTTCTTTCCAGTTTTGAACGGAAGATATTTCCTTTTTCACCATAGCCCTCTATGGGCTTCCAAATATCCCTTTGTCAATTCCACCAGAACAGTCTAAGCGAAAGGCTTCTTGAGGGAAAGATGTAACTCTGTGAGATGAATTAACAGAACACAGAGCAGTTTCTCAGAAAGCTTCTTTCCGGTTTTGAACGGAAGACATTTCCTTTTTCACCATAACCCTCTATGGGCTCCCAAATATCCCTTTGCCAATTCCACAATAGCAGCCTTAGCGTAAGGCTTCTGGAGGTGAAAGATGTAACTCTGTGAGATGAATTAACAGAACACAGAGCCGTTTCTCAGAAAGCTTCTTTCCAGTTTTGAACGGAAGACATTTCCTTTTTCACCATAACCCTCTATGGGCTCACAAATATCCCTTTGCCAATTCCACAATAGCAGCCTTAGCGAAAGGCTTCTGGAGGAGAAAGATGTAACTCTGTGAGATGAATTAACAGAACACAGAACAGTTTCTCAGAAAGCTTTTTCCAGTTTTGAACTGAAGTGATTTTTTTCACCATAGCCCTCTCTGGGCTTCCAAATATCACTTTGCCAATTCCACATTTAGCGAAAGGCTTCTTGAAGGCAAAGATGTAACTCTTGAGATGAAATAACAGAACACAGAGCAGTTTCTCAGAAAGCTTTTTCCAGTTTTGAACGGAAGATATTTCCTTTTTCACCATAGCCCTCCATGGGCTTCCAAATATCCTTTGCTAATTCCACAAGAACAGCCTTAGCGAACGGCTTCTTGAAGGAAAGATGTAACTGTGAGATGAATTAACAGAACACAGAGCAGTTTCTCAGAAAGCTTCTTTCCGGTTTTGAACGGAATATATTTCCTTTTTCACCATAGCCCTCTATGGGCTTCCAAATATCCTTGCCAATTCCACAAGAACAGCCTTGTGAAAGGCTTCTTGAAGGAAAGATGTAACTCTGTGAGATGCACTAACAGAACACAGAGCAGTTTCCAGAAAGCTTCTTTCCAGTTTTGAACGGAAGATATTTTTTTCACCATAGCCCTCTATGGGCTTCCAAATATCACTTTGCTAATTCCACAATAACAGCCTTAGAGAAAGGCTTTGAAGGAAAGATGTAACTCTGTGAGATGAATTAACAGAACACAGAGCAGTTTCTCAGAAAGCTTCTTTCCAGTTTTGAACGGAAGATATTTCCTTTTTCACCATAGCCCTCTATGGGCTTCCAAATATCCCTTTTTGAATTCCACAAGAACAGCCTAAGCGAACGGCTTCTTGAAGGGGAAGATGTAACTCTGTGAGATGAATTAACAGAACACAGAGCAGTTTCTCAGAAAGCTTCTTTCCAGTTTTGAACGGGAGACATTTCCTTTTTCACCATAACCCTCTATGGGCTCACAAATATCACTTTGCCAATTCCACAATAGCAGCCTTAGCGAAAGGCTTCTGGAGGAGAAAGATGTAACTCTGTGAGATGAATTAACAGAACACAGAACAGTTTCTCAGAAAGCTTCTTTCCAGTTTTGAACTGAAGTGATTTCCTTTTTCACCATAGCCCTCTCTGGGCTTCCAAATATCACTTTGCCAATTCCACAAGAACAGCCTTAGAGAAAGGCTTTGAAGGAAAGATGTAACTCTTCAGATGAATTAACAGAACACAGAGCAGTTTCAGAAAGCTTCTTTCCAGTTTTGAACGGAAAATATTTCCTTTTTGACCATAGCCTCTATGGGTTCCAAATATTCCTTTGCTAATTCCACAAGAACAGCCTTAGCGAAAGGCTTGAGGGAAAGATGGAACTCTGTGAGATGAAATAACAGAACACAGAGCAGTTTCTCAGAAAGTTTCTTCCAGTTTTGAACGGAAGATATTTCCTTTTCACCATAGCCCTTTATGGGCTTCCAAATGTCCCTTTGCCAATTCCACAAGAACAGGCTTAGCGAAAGTCTTCTGAAGGAAAGATGTAACTCTGTGAGATGAATTAACAGAACACAGAGCAGTTTCTCAGAAAGCTTCTTTCCAGTTTTGAACGGAAGATATTTCCTTTTTCACCATAGCCCTCTATGGGCTTCCAAATATCTTTTTCCAATTCCACAAGAACAGCCTTAGCGAAAGGCTTCTTGAAGGGAAAGATGTAACTCTGTGGATGAATTAACAGAACACAGAGCAGTTTCTCCGAAAGTTTCTTTCCAGTTTGAACCGAAGATATTTCCTTTTTCACCAGAGCCCTTTATGGACTTCCAAATATCCCTTTGCCAAATCCACAAGAACAGCCTTAGCGAAAGGGTTCTTGGGGGTAAGATGTAACTCTGTGAGATGAATTAACAGAACACAGAGCAGTTTCTCAGAAAGCTTCTTTCCAGTTTTGAACGGAATATATTTCCTTTTTCACCATAGCCCTCTATGGGCTTCCAAATATCCCTTTGCCAATTCCACAAGACCAGGCTTAGCGAAAGGCTTCTTGAAGGGAAAGATGTAACTCTGTGAGATGCACTAACAGAACACAGAGCAGTTTCCAGAAAGCTTCTTTCCAGTGTTGAACGGAAGATATTTCCTTTTTCACCATAGCCCTCTAAGGACTTCCAAATATCACTTTGCCAATTCCACAAGAACAGCCTTAGCGAAAGACTTCTTGAAGGGAAAGATGTAACTCTGTGAGATGAACTAACAGAACACAGAGCAGTTTCTCAGAAAGCTTCTTTCCAGTTTTGAACGGAAAATATTTCCTTTTTGACCATAGCCCTCTATGGGCTTCCAAATATCCCTTTGCCAATTCCACAAGAACAGCCTTAGCGAAAGGCTTCTTGAAGGGAAAGATGTAACTCTGTGAGATGAAATAACAGAACACAGAGCAGTTTCTCAGAAAGCTTCTTTCCAGTTTTGAACGGAAGATATTTCCCTTTTCACCATAGCCCTTTATGGGCTTCCAAATATCCCTTTGCCAATGCCACAAGGACAGGCTGAGCGAAAGGCTTCTTGAAGGGAAAGATGTAACTCTGTGAGATGAATTAATAGAACACAGAGCAGTTTCTCAGAAACCTTCTTTCCAGTTTTGAACGGAAGATATTTCCTTTTTCACCATAGCCCTCTATGGGCTTCCAAATATCCCTTTTCCAATTCCACAAGAAGAGCCTTAGTGAAAGTGTTCTTGGGGGTAAGATGTAACTCTGTGACATGAAGTAACAGAACACAGAGCAGTTTCTCAGAAAGCTTCTTTCCAGTTTTGAAAGGAAGATACTTCCTATTTCACCATAGCCCTCTATGGGCTTCCAAATATCACTTTGCCAATTCCACAAGAACAGCCTTAGCGAAAGGCTTCTTGAAGGGAAAGATGTAACTCTGTGAGATGAATTAACAGAACACAGAGGAGTTTCTCAGAAAGCTTCTTTCCAGTTTGGAACGGAAGGTAGTTCCTTTTTCACCATAGCCCTCTATGAGCTTCCAAATATCCCTTTGCCAATTCCACAAGAACAGCCTTAGCGAAAGGCTTCTTGAAGGGAAAGATGTAACTCTGTGAGATGAATTAACAGAACACAGAGCAGTTTCTCAGAATGGTTTTTGCCAGTTTTGAACGGAAGATATTTCCTTTTTCACCGTAGCCTCTAGGGGCTTCCAAATATCCTTTGCCATTCCACAAGAACAGCCTTAGCGAAAGGCTTGAAGGAAAGATATAACTCTGTGAGATAAATTAACAGAACACAGACCAGTTTCTCAGAAAGCTTCTTTCCAGTTTTGAACGGAAGATATTTCCTTTTTAACCATAGCCCTCTATGGGCTTCCAAATATCACTTGCCAATTCCACAAGAACAGCCTTAGCGAAGGCTTCTGAAGGAAAGATGTAACTCTGTGAGATGAATTAACAGAACACAGAGCAGTTTCTCAAAAGCTTCTTTCCAGTTTTGAACGGAAGATATTTCCTTTAACCATAGCCCTCTATGGGCTTCCAAATATCCTTTGCCAATTCCACAAGAACAGCCACCGAAAGGCTTCTTGAAGAGACAATGTAACTCTGTGAGATGAATTAACAAAACACAGAGCAGTTTCTCAGAAAGCTTCTTTCCAGTTTTGAAAGGAAGATACTTCCTATTTCACCATAGCCCCATATGGGCTTCCAAATATCACTTGCCAATTCCACAAGAACAGCCTTAGCCAAAGGCTTCTTGAAGGAAAGATGTAACTCTGTGAGATGCACTAACAGAACACAGAGCAGTTTCCAGAAAGCTTCTTTCCAGTGTTGAACGGAAGATATTTTTCACCATAGCCTCAAGGACTTCCAAATATCACTTTGCCAATTCCACAAGAACAGCCTTAGCGAAAGACTTCTTGAAGGAAAGATGTAACTCTGTGAGATGAATTAACAGAACACAGAGCAGTTTCTCAGAAAGTTTCTTTCCAGTTTTGAACGGAAGATATTTCCTTTTCACCATAGCCCTCTATGGGCTTCCAAATATCCTTTGCCAATTCCACAAGAACAGCCTTAGCGAAAGGCTTCTTGAAGGAAAGATGTAACTCTGTGAGATGAAATAACAGAACACAGAGCAGTTTCTCAGAAAGCTTCTTTCCAGTTTTGAACGGAAGATATTTTTCACCATAGCCCTTTATGGGCTTCCAAATATCCTTTGCCAATTCCACAAGGACAGGCTGAGCGAAAGGCTTTTGAAGGAAAGATGTAACTCTGTGAGATGAATTAATAGAACACAGAGCAGTTTCTCAGAAACCTTCTTTCCAGTTTTGAACGGAAGATATTTCCTTTTTCACCATAGCCCTCTATGGGCTTCCAAATATCCCTTTTCCAATTCCACAAGAACAGCCTTAGCGAAAGGCTTCTTGAAGGAAAGATGTAACTCTGTGACATGAAGTAACAGAACACAGAGCAGTTTCTCAGAAAGCTTCTTTCCAGTTTTGAAAGGAAGATACTTCCTATTTCACCATAGCCCTCTATGGGCTTCCAAATATCACTTTGCCAATTCCACAAGAACAGCCTTAGCGAAAGGCTTGAAGGAAAGATGTAACTCTGTGAGATGAATTAACAGAACACAGAGGAGTTTCTCAGAAAGCTTCTTTCCAGTTTTGAACGGAAGATATTTCCTTTTTCACCATAGCCCTCTATGAGCTTCCAAATATCCCTTTGCCAATTCCACAAGAACAGCCTTAGCGAAAGGCTTCTTGAAGGGAAAGATGTAACTCTGTGAGATGAATTAACAGAACACAGAGCAGTTTCTCAGAATGGTTTTTCCAGTTTTGAACGGAAGATATTTTTTTCACCATAGCCTCTATGGGCTTCCAAATATCCCTTTGCCAATTCCACAAGAACAGCCTTAGCGAAAGGCTTCTTGAAGGGAAAGATATAACTCTGTGAGATAAATTAACAGAACACAGAGCAGTTTCCAGAAAGCTTCTTTCCAGTTTTGAACGGAAGATATTTCCTTTTTAACCATAGCCTCTATGGGCTTCCAAATATCACTTGCCAATTCCACAAGAACAGCCTTAGCGAAAGGCTTCCTGAAGGAAAGATGTAACTCTGTGAGATGAATTAACAGAACACAGAGCAGTTTCTCAGAAAGCTTCTTTCCAGTTTTGAACGGAAGATATTTCCTTTTAACCATAGCCTCTATGGGCTTCCAAATATCCTTTGCTAATTCCACAAGAACAGCCTTACCGAAAGGCTTCTTGAAGAGACAATGTAACTCTGTGAGATGAATTAACAAAACACAGAGCAGTTTCTCAGAAAGCTTCTTTCCAGTTTTGAAAGGAAGATACTTCCTATTTCACCATAGCCCTATGGGCTTCCAAATATCACTTTGCTAATTCCACAAGAACAGCCTTAGCCAAAGGCTTCTTGAAGGAAAGATGTAACTCTGAGATGAATTAACGGAACACAGAGCAGTTTCTCAGAAAGCTTCTTTCCAGTTTTGAACGGAAGATATTTCCTTTTTCACCATAGCCTCTAGGGTCTTCCAAATATCCTTTGCCAATTCCACAAGAACAGCCTTAGCGAAAGGCTTCTTGAAGGGAAAGTTGTAACTCTGTGAGATCAATTAACAGAACACAGAGCAGTTTCTCAGAAAGCTTCCTTCCGGTTTTGAACGGAAGATACTTCCTTTTTAACCATAGCCTCTATGGGCTTCCAAATATCCTTGTTAGTTCTCAAGAACAGCCTTAACGAAAGGCTTCTTGAAGGAAAGATGTAACCTGTGAGATGAACTAACGGTACACAGAGCAGTTTCTCAGAAAGCTTCTTTCCAGTTTTGAACGGAAGATATTTTTTTCACCATAGCCATCTATGGGCTTCCAAATATCCCTTTGCCAATTCCACAAGAACAGCCTTAGCGAAAGTCTTCTTGAAGGAAAGATGTAACTCTGTAAGATGAATTAGAGAACACAGAGCAGTTTCTCAGAAAGCTTTTTCCAGTTTAGAACGGAAGATATTTCCTTTTTCACCATAGCCCTCTATGGGCTTCCAAATATCCCTTTGCCAATTCCACTAGAACAGCCTTAGCGAAAGGCTTTGAAGGAAAGATGTAACTCTGTGAGATGAATTCAGAGAACACAGAGCAGTTTCTCAGAAAGCTTCTTTCCAGTTTTGAACGGAAGGTATTTCCTTTTCACCATAGCCCTCTATGGGCTTCCAAATATCCTTTGCCAATTCCACAAGAACAGCCTTAGCGAAAGGCTTCTTGAAGGAAAGATGGAACTCTGTGAGATGAATTCAGAGAACACAGAGCAGTTTCTCAGAAAGCTTCTTTCCAGTTTTGAACGGAAGATATTTCCTTTTTCACCATAGCGCCTATGGGCTTCCAAATATCCCTTTGCCAATTCCACAAGAACAGGCTTAGCGAAGGCTTCTTGAAGGAAAGATGTAACTCTGTGAGATGAATTAACAGAACACAGAGCAGTTTCTCAGAAACCTTCTTTCCAGTTTTGAACGGAAGATATTTCCTTTTCACCATAGCCCTCTATGGGCTTCCAAATATCCCTTTGCCAATTCCACAAGAACAGCCTTAGCGATAGGCTTTTGAAGGGAAAGATGTAACTCTGTGAGATGAATTAACAGAACAAAGAACAGTTTCTCAGAAAGTTTCTTTCCAGTTTTGAATGGAAGAGATTTCCTTTTCACCATAGCCCTCTAGGGTATTCCAATTATCCCTTTGCCAATTCCACAAGAACAGCCTTAGCAAAAGGCTTCTGAAGGGAAAGATGTAACTCTGTGAGATGAATTAACAGAACACAGAGCAGTTTCTCAGAAAGTTTCTTCCAATTTTGAAAGGAAGATATTTTTTTTCACCATAGCCCTATGGGCTTCCAAATATCCTTTGCCAATTCCACAAGAACAGCCTTAGCGAACGGCTTCTTGATGGGAAAGATGTAACTCTGTGAGATGAATTAACAGAACACAGAGCAGTTTCTCAGAAAGCTTCTTTCCAGTTTAGAACGGAAGATATTTAATTTTGACCATAGCCTCTATGGGCTTCCAAATATCCCTTTGCTAATTCCACAAGAACAGCCTTAGCGAAAGGTTTTTGAAGGGAAAGATGTAACTCTGTGAGATGAATTAACAGAACACAGAGCAGTTTCTCAGAAAGCTTCTTTCCAGTTTTGAACGGAAGATATTTCCTTTTTCACCATAGCCCTCTATGGGCTTCCAAATATCCTTGCCAATTCTACAAGAACAGCCTTAGCGAAAGGTTTTTGAAGGAAAGGTGTAACTCTGTGAGATGAATTCAGAGAGCACAGAGCAGTTTCTCAGAAAGCTTCTTTCCAGTTCTGAACGGAAGATATTTCGTTTTTCACCATAGCCCTCTATCGGCTTCCAAAATATGACGTTGTCAATTCCACAAGAACAGCCTTAGCGAAAGGCTTCTTGAGGGGAAAGATGTAACTCTGTGAGATGAATTAACAGAACACAGAGCAGTTTCTCAGAAAGCTTCTTTCCAGTTTTGAACGGAAGATACTTCCTTTTTCACCATAGCCCTCTATGGGCTTCCAAATATCCCTTTGCCAATTCCACAAGAACAGCCTTAGCGAAAGGCTTCTTGAGGGGAAAGATGTAACTCTGTGTGATGAATTAACAGAACACAGAGCAGTTTCTCAGAAAGCTTCTTTCCAGGTTTGAAAGGAAGGTATTTTTATTCCACCATAACCCTCTATGGGCTTCCAAATATCACTTTGCCAATTCCACAAGAACAGCCTTAGTGAAAGGCTTCCTGAAGGGAAAGATGTAACTCTGTGAGATGAATTAACATAACACAGAGCAGTTTCTCAGAAAGCTTCTTTCCAGTTTTTAACGGAAGATATTTCCTTTTTCACCATAGCCCTGTATGAGATCCAAATATCCCTTTGCCAATTCCACAAGAACAGCCTTAGCGAAAGGCTTCTTGAAGGGAAAGATATAACTCTGTGAGATGAATTAACAGAACACAGAGCAGTTTCTCAGAAAGCTTCTTTCCACTTTTGAACGGAAGATACTTCCTTTTTCACCATAGCCCTCTATGGGCTTCCAAATATCACTTTGCCAATTCCACAAGAACAGACTTACCGAAAGTCTTCTTGAAGGGAAAGATGTAACTCTGTGAGATGAATTAACAGAACACAGAGCAGTTTCTCAGAAAGCTTCTTTCCAGTTTTTAACGGAAGATATTTCCTTTTTCACCATAGCCCTGTATGAGATCCAAATATCCCTTTGCCAATTCCACAAGAACAGCCTTAGCGAAAGGCTTCTTGAAGGGAAAGATGTAACTCTGTGAGATGAATTAACAGAACACAGAGCAGTCTCTCAAAAGATTCTTTCCAGTTTTGAACGAAAGATATTTCCTTTTAACCATAGCCCTCTAAGGGCTTCCAAATATCCCTTTGCCAATTCCACAAGAACAGCCTTAGCGAAAGGCTTCTTGAAGGGAAAATGTAACTCTGTGAGATGAATTAACAGAACACAGAGCAGTTTCTCAGAAAGCTACTTTCCAGTTTTGAAAGGAAGATATTTCCTATTTCACAATAGCCCTCTTTGGGCTTCCAAATATCCCTTTGCCAATTCCACAAGAACAGCCTTAGCGAAAGGCTTCTTGAAAGGAAAGATGTAACTCTGTGAGATGAATTAACAGAACACAGAGCAGTTTCTCAGAATGGTTTTTGCCAGTTTTGAACGGAAGATATTTCCTTTTTCACCGAAGCCCTCTATGGGCTTCCAAATATCCCTTTGCCAATTCCACAAGAACGGCCTTTGCGAAAGGCTTCTTGAAGGGAAAGATGTAACTCTGTGAGATGAATTAACAGAACACAGAGCAGTCTCTCAAAAGGTTTCTTTCCAGTTTTGAACGGAAGCTATTTCCTTTTAACCATATCCTCTAAGGGCTTCAAAATATCCCTTGCCAATTCCACAAGAACAGCCTTAGCTTAAAGGCTTCTTGAAGGAAAATGTAACTCTGTGAGATGAATTAACAGAACACAGAGCAGTTTCTGTGAAAGCTACTTTCCAGTTTTGAAAGGAAGATATTTCCTATTTCACAATAGCCCTCTTTGGGCTTCCAAATATCCCTTGCCAATTCCACAAGAACAGCCTTAGCGAAAGGCTTCTTGAAGGAAAGATGGAACCTGTGAGATGAATTAACAGAACACAGAGCAGTTTCTCAGAATGGTTTTTGCCAGTTTTGAACGGAAGATATTTTTTCACCGAAGCCCTCTATGGGCTTCCAAATATCCCTTTGCTAATTCCACAAGAACAGCTTAGCGAAAGGCTTGAAGGGAAAGATGTAACTCTGTGAGATGAATTAACAGAACACAGAGCAGTCTCTCAAAAGGTTTCTTTCCAGTTTTGAACGGAAGCTATTTCCTTTTAACCATATCCTCTAAGGGCTTCCAAATATCCCTTGCTAATTCCACAAGAACAGCCTTAGCGAAAGGCTTTTGAAGGGAAAATGTAACTCTGTGAGATGAATTAACAGAACACAGAGCAGTTTCTCAGAAAGCTTCTTTCCAGTTTTGAAAGGAAGATATTTCCTATTTCACAATAGCCTCTATGGGCTTCCAACTATCCCTTTGCCAATTCCACAAGAACAGGCTTAGCGAAAGGCTTCTTGAAGGAAAGATGTAACTCTGTGAGATGAATTAACAGAACACAGAGCAGTTTCTCAGAAAGCTTCTTTCCAGTTTTGAAAGGAAGATACTTCCTATTTCACCATAGCCTCTATGGGCTTCCAAATATCACTTTGCCAATTCCACAAGAACAGCCTTAGCGAAGGCTCTTGAAGGAAAGATGTAACTCTGTGAGATGAATTAACAGAACACAGAGGAGTTTCTCAAGCTTCTTTCCAGTTTGGAACGGAAGGTGTCTTTTCACCATAGCCCTCTATGAGCTTCCAAATATCCCTTTGCCAATTCCACAAGAACAGTCTTAGCGAAAGGCTTCTTGAAGGAAAGATGTAACTCTGTGAGATGAATTAACAGAACACAGAGCAGTTTCTCAGAATGGTTTTTGCCAGTTTTGAACGGAAGATATTTTTCACCGAGTCTCTAGGGCTTCCAAATATCCCTTGCCAATTCCACAAGAACAGCCTTAGCGAAAGGCTTTGAAGGGAAAGATGTAACTCTGTGAGATGAATTCAGAGAACACAGAGCAGTTTCTCAGAAAGCTTCTTTCCAGTTTAGAACGGAAGATATTTCCTTTTTCACCATAGCCTCTATGGGCTTCCAAATATCACTTTGCCACAAGAACAGCCTTAGCGAAAGGCTTTGAAGGAAAGATGTAACTCTGTGAGATAAATTAACACAACACAGAGCAGTTTCTCAGAAAGCTTCTTTCCAGTTTTGAACGGAAGATATTTCCTTTTTCACCATAGCCTCTATGGGCTTCCAAATATCACTTTGCCAATTCCACAAGAACAGCCTTAGTGAAAGGCTTCTTGAAGGGAAAGATGTAACTCTGTGAGATGAATTAACAGAACACAGAGCAGTTTCTCAGAAAGCTTCTTCCAGTTTTGAACGGAAGCTATTTCCTTTTAACCATAGCCCTCTAAGGGCTTCCAAATATCCCTTTGCTAATTCCACAAGAACAGCCTTAGCGAAAGGCTTTGAAGGGAAAATGTAACTCTGTGAGATGAATTAACAGAACACAGAGCAGTTTCTCAGAAAGCTTCTTCCAGTTTTGAAAGGAAGATATTTCCTATTTCACAATAGCCCTTTATGGGCTTCCAAATATCCTTTGCCAATTCCACAAGAACAGCCTTAGCGAAAGGCTTCTTGAGGGGAAAGATGTAACTCTGTGAGATGAATTAACAGAACACAGAGCAGTTTCTCAGAAAGCTTCTTTCCAGTTTTGAAAGGAAGGTATTTTATTCCACCATAACCTCTATGGGCTTCCAAATATCCCTTTGCTAATTCCACAAGAACAGCCTTAGCGATAGGCTTCTTGAAGGGAAAGATGTAACTCTGTGAGATGAATTAACAGAACAAAGAACAGTTTCTCAGAAAGTTTCTTTCCAGTTTTGAATGGAAGAGATTTCCTTTTTCACCATAGCCCTCTAGGGTATTCCAATTATCCCTTTGCCAATTCCACAAGAACAGCCTTAGCAAAAGGCTTCTTGAAGGGAAAGATGTAACTCTGTGAGATGAATTAACAGAACACAGAGCAGTTTCTCAGAAAGTTTCTTTCCAATTTTGAAAGGAAGATATTTCCTTTTTCACCATAGCCCAATATGGGCTTCCAAATATCCCTTTGCCAATTCCACAAGAACAGCCTTAGCGAACGGCTTCTTGATGGGAAAGATGTAACTCTGTGAGATGAATTAACAGAACACAGAGCAGTTTCTCAGAAAGCTTCTTTCCAGTTTAGAACGGAAGATATTTAATTTTTGACCATAGCCCTCTATGGGCTTCCAAATATCCCTTTGCCAATTCCACAAGAACAGCCTTAGCGAAAGGCTTCTTGAAGGGAAAGATGTAACTCTGTGAGATGAATTAACAGAACACAGAGCAGTTTCAGAAAGCTTTTCCAGTTTTGAACGGAAGATATTTCCTTTTTCACCATAGCCCTCTATGGGCTTCCAAATATCCCTTTGCCAATTCCACAAGAACAGCCTTAGCGAAAGGCTTCTTGAAGGGAAAGGTGTAACTCTGTGAGATGAATTCAGAGAGCACAGAGCAGTTTCTCAGAAAGCTTCTTTCCAGTTCTGAACGGAAGATATTTCCTTTTTCACCATAGCCCTCTATCGGCTTCCAAAATATGACGTTGTCAATTCCACAAGAACAGCCTTAGCGAAAGGCTTCTTGAAGGGAAAGATGTAACTCTGTGAGATGAATTAACAGAACACAGAGCAGTTTCTCAGAAAGCTTCTTTCCAGTTTTGAACGGAAGATACTTCCTTTTTCACCATAGCCCTCTATGGGCTTCCAAATATCCTTTGCCAATTCCACAAGAACAGCCTTAGCGAAAGGCTTCTTGAGGGGAAAGATGTAACTCTGTGTGATGAATTAACAGAACACAGAGCAGTTTCTCAGAAAGCTTCTTTCCAGGTTTGAAAGGAAGGTATTTTATTCCACCATAACCTCTATGGGCTTCCAAATATCACTTTGCCAATTCCACAAGAACAGCCTTAGTGAAAGGCTTCCTGAAGGAAAGATGTAACCTGTGAGATGAATTAACATAACACAGAGCAGTTTCTCAAAAGCTTCTTTCCAGTTTTGAACGGAAGATATTTCCTTTTTCACCATTGCCCTCTATGGGCTTCCAAATATCCTTGCCAATTCCACAAGAACAGCCTTAGCGAAAGGCTTCTTGAAGGGAAAATGTAACTCTGTGAGATGAATTAACAGAACACAGAGCAGTTTCTCAGAAAGCTTCTTTCCAGTTTTGAAAGGAAGATACTTCCTATTTCACCACACCTCTATGGGCTTCCAAATATCACTTTGCTAATTCCAGAAGAACAGCCTTAGCGAAAGGCTTCTTGAAGGGAAAGATGTAACTCTGTGAGATGAATTAACAGAACACAGAGGAGTTTCTCAGAAAGCTTCTTTCCAGTTTGGAACGGAAGGTAGTTCCTTTTTCACCATAGCCCTCTATGAGCTTCCAAATATCCTTTGCTAATTCCACAAGAACAGCCTTAGCGAAAGGCTTTGAAGGAAAGATGTAACTCTGTGAGATCAATTAACAGAACACAGAGCAGTTTCTCAGAAAGCTTCTTTCCGGTTTTGAACGGAAGATACTTTTTTCACCATAGCCTCTATGGGCTTCCAAATATCCCTTTGCCAATTCCACAAGAACAGCCTTAGGAAAGGCTTGAAGGAAAGATGTAACTCTGTGAGATGAATTAACAGAACACAGAGGAGTTTCTCAGAAAGCTTCTTTCCAGTTTGGAACGGAAGGTAGTTCCTTTTTCACCATAGCCTCTATGAGCTTCCAAATATCCTTTGCCAATTCCACAAGAACAGCCTTAGCGAAAGGCTTCTTGAAGGAAAGATGTAACTCTGTGAGATCAATTAACAGAACACAGAGCAGTTTCTCAGAAAGCTTCTTTCCAGTTTTGAGCGGAAGATATTTCCTTTTCACCATAGCCCTCTAGGGGCTTCCAAATATCCCTTTGCCAATTCCACAAGAACAGCCTTAGGAAAGGCTTCTTGAAGGAAAGATGTAACTCTGTGAGATGAATTAACAGAACACAGAGCAGTTTCTCAAGCTTCTTCCAGTTTTGAGCGGAAGATACTTTTTTCACCATAGCCCTCTATGGGCTTCCAAATATCCTTGCCAATTCCACAAGAACAGCCTTAGCGAAGGCTTCTTGAAGGAAAGATGTAACTCTGTGAGATGAATTAACAGAACACAGAGCAGTTTCTCAAGCTTCTTTCCACTTTTGAACGGAAGATACTTCCTTTTTCACCATAGCCCTCTATGGGCTTCCAAATATCCCTTGCCAATTCCACAAGAACAGCCTTAGCGAAAGGCTTCTTGAAGGAAAGATGTAACTCTGAGATGAATTAACAGAACACAGAGCAGTTTCTCAGAAAGCTTCTTTCCTGTTTTGAACAGAAGATATTTCCTTTTTCACCATAGCCCTGTATGAGATCCAAGTATCCTTTGCCAATTCCACAAGAACAGCCTTAGCGAAAGGCTTTGAAGGAAAGATGTAACTCTGAGATGAATTAACAGAACACAGAGCAGTCTCTCAAAAGCTTCTTTCCACTTTTGAACGGAAGATATTTCCTTTTAACCATAGCCCTCTAGGGCTTCCAAATATCCTTGCCAATTCCACAAGAACAGCCTTAGCGAAGGCTTCTTGAAGGAAAATGTAACTCTGTGAGATGAATTAACAGAACACAGAGCAGTTTCTCAGAAAGCTTCTTTCCAGTTTTGAAAGGAAGATATTTCCTTTTTCACCATAGCCCTCTATGGGCTTCCAAATATCCCTTTGCCAATTCCACAAGAACAGCCTTAGCGAAAGGCTTCTTGAAGGAAAGATGTAACTCTGAGATGAATTAACAGAACACAGAGCAGTTTCTCAGAATGGTTTTGCCAGTTTTGAACGGAAGATATTTCCTTTTTCACCGTAGCCCTCTATGGGCTTCCAAATATCCCTTTGCCAATTCCACAAGAACAGCCTTAGCGAAAGGCTTCTTGAAGGAAGATGTAACTCTGTGAGATGAATTAACAGAACACAGAGCAGTTTCTCAGGAAGCTTCTTTCCAGTTTTGAGCGGAAGATATTTCCTTTTTCACCGTAGCCCTCTATGGGCTTCCAAATATCCTTGCCAATTCCACAAGAACAGCCTTAGCGAAAGGCTTCTTGAAGGGAAAGATGTAACTCTGTGAGATAAATTAACAGAACACAGAGCAGTTTCTCAGAAAGCTTCTTTCCAGTTTTGAGCGGAAGATATTTCCTTTTAACCATAGCCCTCTATGGGCTTCCAAATATCACTTTGCCAATTCCACAAGAACAGCCTTAGCGAAGGCTTCCTGAAGGGAAAGATGTAACTCTGTGAGATGAATTAACAGAACACAGAGCAGTTTCTCAAAAGCTTCTTTCCAGTTTTGAGCGGAAGATATTTCCTTTTAACCATAGCCCTCTATGGGCTTCCAAATATCCTTTGCCAATTCCACAAGAACAGCCTTAGCGAAGGCTTCTTGAAGGGAAAGATGTAACTCTGTGAGATGAATTAACAAAACACAGAGCAGTTTCTCAGAAAGCTTCTTTCCAGTTTTGAAAGGAAGATACTTCCTATTTCACCATAGCCCTATGGGCTTCCAAATATCACTTTGCCAATTCCACAAGAACAGCCTTAGCGAAAGGCTTCTTGAAGGAAAGTTGTAACTCTGTGAGATCAATTAACAGAACACAGAGCAGTTTCTCAGACAGCTTCCTTCCGGTTTTGAACGGAAGATACTTCCTTTTTAACCATAGCCCTCTATGGGCTTCCAAATATCCCCTTGCCAGTTCCTCAAGAACAGCCTTAACGAAAGGCTTCTTGAAGGGAAAGATGGAACTCTGTGAGATGAACTAACGGTACATAGAGCAGTTTCTCAGGAAGCTTCTTTCCAGTTTGAACGGAAGATATTTCCTTTTTCACCATAGCCATCTAAGGGCTTCCAAATATCCCTTTGCCAATTCCACAAGAACAGCCTTAGCGAAAGTCTTCTTGAAGGGAAAGATGTAACTCTGTAAGATGAATTCAGAGAACACAGAGCAGTTTCTCAGAAAGCTTCTTTCCAGTTTAGAACGGAAGATATTTCCTTTTTCACCATAGCCCTCTATGGGCTTCCAAATATCCCTTTGCCAATTCCACTAGAACAGCCTTAGCGAAAGGCTTGAAGGGAAAGATGTAACTCTGTGAGATGAATTCAGAGAACACAGAGCAGTTTCTCAGAAAGCTTCTTTCCAGTTTTGAAGCGGAAGATATTTCCTTTTTCACCATAGCCCTCTATGGGCTTCCAAATATCCCTTTGCCAATTCACAAGAACAGCCTTAGCGAAGGCTTCTTGATGGAAAGATGTAACTCTGTGAGATGAATTCAGAGAACACAGAGCAGTTTCTCAGAAAGCTTCTTTCCAGTTTTGAACGGAAGATATTTCCTTTTTCACCATAGCCCTCTATGGGCTTCCAAATATCCTTTGCCAATTCCACAAGAACAGGCTTAGCGAAAGGCTTCTTGAAGGAAAGATGTAACTCTGTGAGATGAATTAACAGAACACAGAGCAGTTTCTCAGAAACCTTCTTTTCCAGTTTTGAACGGAAGATATTTCCTTTTTTAACCATAGCCTCTATGGGCTTCCAAATATCCTTTGCCAATTCACAAGAACAGCCTTAGCGAAAGGCTTTTGAAGGGAAAGATGTAACTCTGTGAGATGAATTAACAGAACACAGAGCAGTTTCTCAAGCTTCTTTCCAGTTTTGAACGGAAGAGATTTCCTTTTTCACCATAGCCCTCTATGGGCTTCCAAATATCCTTTGCCAATTCCACAAGAACAGCCTTAGCAAAAGGCTTCTTGAAGGAAAGATGTAACTCTTTCAGATGAATTAACAGAACACAGAGCAGTTTCTCAGAAAGTTTCTTTCCAATTTTGAAAGGAAGATATTTCCTTTTTCACCATAGCCCAATATGGGCTTCCAAATATCCTTTGCCAATTCCACAAGAACAGCCTTAGCGAACGGCTTCTTGATGGAAAGATGTAACTCTGTGAGATGAATTAACAGAACACAGAGCAGTTTCTCAAGCTTCTTTCCAGTTTTGAACGGAAGGTATTTACTTTTAACCATAGCCTCTATGGGCTTCCAAATATCCTTTGCCAATTCCACAAGAACAGCCTTAGCGAAGGCTTCTTGAAGGAAAGATGTAACTCTGTGAGATGAATTAACAGAACACAGAGCAGTTTCTCAAGCTTCTTTCCAGTTTTGAGCGGAGATATTTCCTTTTTCACCATAGCCCTCTATGGGCTTCCAAATATCCCTTTGCCAATTCTACAAGAACAGCCTTAGCGAAAGGCTTCTTGAAGGGAAAGTTGTAACTCTGTGAGATGAATTCAGAACACAGAGCAGTTTCTCAAGCTTCTTTCCAGTTTTGAGCGGAAGATATTTCCTTTTTCACCATAGCCCTCTATGAGCTTCCAAATATCCTTTGCCAATTCCACAAGAACAGCCTTAGCGAAAGGCTTCTTGAAGGGAAAGTTGTAACTCTGTGAGATGAATTAACAGAACACAGAGGAGTTTCTCAGAAAGCTTCTTTCCAGTTTTGAAAGGAAGATACTTCCTATTTCACCATAGCCTCTATGGGCTTCCAAATATCACTTTGCCAATTCCACAAGAACAGCCTTAGCGAAAGGCTTCTTGAAGGGAAAGTTGTAACTCTGTGAGATGAATTAACAGAACACAGAGGAGTTTCTCAGAAAGCTTCTTTCCAGTTTTGAAAGGAAGATACTTCCTATTTCACCATAGCCCTCTATGGCTTCCAAATATCACTTTGCCAATTCCACAAGAACAGCCTTAGCGAAAGACTTCTTGAAGGGAAAGATGTAACTCTGTGAGATGAATTAACGGAACACAGAGCAGTTTCTCAGAAAGCTTCTTTCCAGTTTTGAACGGAAGATATTTCCTTTTTCACCATAGCCCTGTATGGGCTTCCAAATATCCCTTGACCAATACCACAAGAACAGCCTTAGCGAAACGCTTCTTGAAGGGAAAGTTGTAACTCTGTGAGATGAATTAACAGAACACAGAGCAGTTTCTCAGAAAGCTTCTTTCCGATTTTGAACGGAAGATATTTTTTTCACCATAGCCCTCTATGGGCTTCCAAATATCCCTTTGCCAATTCCACAAGAACAGGCTTAGCGAAAGGCTTTTTGAAGGAAAAGATGTAACTCTTTCAGATGAATTAACGGAACACAGAGCAGTTTCTCAGAAAGCTTCTTTCCGATTTTGAACGGAAGGTATTTACTTTTAACCATAGCCTCTATGAGCTTCCAAATATCCCTTTGCCAATTCCACAAGAACAGCCTTAGCGAAAGGCTTCTTGAAGGAAAGATGTAACTCTGTGAGATGAATTAACAGAACACAGAGCAGTTTGTCAGAAAGCTTCTTTCCAGTTTTGAACGGAAGATATTTCCTTTTTCACCATAGCCCTCTATGGGCTTCCAAATATCCCTTTGCCAATTCAACAAGAACAGCCTTAGTGAAAGGCTTCTTGAAGGGAAAATGTAACTCTGTGCGATGAATTAACAGAACACAGAGCAGTTTCTCAGAAAGCTTCTTTCCAGTTTTGAAAGGAAGGTATTTTTTATTCCACCATAGCCCTCTATGGGCTTCCAAATATCCCTTTGCCAATTCCACAAGAATAGCCTTAGCGAAAGGCTTCCTGAAGGGAAAGATGTAACTCTTTCAGATGAATTAACAGAACACAGAGCAGTTTCTCAGAAAGCTTCTTTCCAGTTTTGAACGGAAGATATTTCCTTTTTCACCATAGCCCTCTATGGGCTTCCAAATATCACTTTGCCAATTCCACAAGAACAGCCTTAGCGAAAGGCTTCTTGAAAGGAAAGTTGTAACTCTGTGAGATGAATTAACAGAACACAGAGCATTTTCTCAGAAAGCTTCTTTCCGGTTTTGAACGGAAGATAATTCTTTTCACCATAGCCCTCTATGGGCTTCCAAATATCCCTTTGCCAATTCCACAAGAACAGCCTTAGCGAAAGGCTTCTTGAAGGAAAGACGTAACTCTGTGAGATGAATTAACAGAACACAGAGCAGTTTCTCAAAAGCTTCCTTCCAGTTTTGAACGGAAGATATTCCTTTTTCACCATAGCCCTCTATGGGCTTCCAAATATCACTTTGCCAATTCCACAAGAACAGCATTAGCGAAAGGCTTCTTGAAGGAAAGATGTAACTCTGTGACATGAATTAACAGAACACAGAGCAGTTTCTCAAAAGCTTCTTCCAGTTTTGAACGGAAGATATTTCCTTTTTCACCATAGCCCTCTATGAGCTTCAAATATCCTTTGCCAATTCTACAAGAACAGCCTTAGCGAAAGGCTTCTTGAAGGAAAGATGTAACTCTGTGAGATTAATTAACAGAACACAGAGCAGTTTGTCAGAAAGCTTCTTTCCAGTTTTGAACGGAAGATATTTCCTTTTTCACCATAGCCCTCTATGGGCTTCCAAATATCCTTTGCTAATTAACAAGAACAGCCTTAGTGAAAGGCTTTTGAAGGAAAGATGTAACTCTGTGCGATGAATTAACAGAACACAGAGCAGTTTCTCAGAAAGCTTCTTTCCAGTTTTGAAAGGAAGGTATTTTTTTTCACCATAGCCTCTATGGGCTTCCAAATATCCTTTGCTAATTCCACAAGAACAGCCTTAGCGAAAGGCTTCCTGAAGGGAAAGATGTAACTCTTTCAGATGAATTAACAGAACACAGAGCAGTTTCTCAGAAAGCTTCTTCCAGTTTTGAACGGAAGATATTTTTTTCACCATAGCCCTCTATGGGCTTCCAAATATCCCTTTGCCAATTCCACAAGAACAGCCTTAGCGAAAGGCTTCTTGAAGGAAAGATGTAACTCTGTGAGATGAATTAACAGAACACAGAGCATTTTCTCAGAAAGCTTCTTTCCGGTTTTGAACGGAAGATACTTCCTTTTTCACCATAGCCCTCTATGGGCTTCCAAATATCCCTTTGCCAATTCCACAAGAACAGCCTTAGCGAAAGGCTTCTTGAAGGGAAAGACGTAACTCTGTGAGATGAATTAACAGAACACAGAGCAGTTTCTCAAAAAGCTTCCTTCCAGTTTTGAACGGAAGATATTCCCTTTTTCACCATAGCCCTCTATGGGCTTCCAAATATCACTTTGCCAATTCCACAAGAACAGCATTAGCGAAAGGCTTCTTGAAGGAAAAGATGTAACTCTGTGACATGAATTAACAGAACACAGAGCAGTTTCTCAGAAAGCTTCTTTCCAGTTTTCAACGGAAGATATTTCCTTTTTCACCATAGCCCTCTATGAGATTCCAAATATCCCTTTGCCAATTCTACAAGAACAGCCTTAGCGAAAGGCTTCTTGAAGGGAAAGATGTAACTCTGTGAGATTAATTAACAGAACACAGAGCAGTTTGTCAGAAAGCTTCTTTCCAGTTTTGAACGGAAGATATTTCCTTTTTCACCATAGCCCTCTATGGGCTTCCAAATATCCCTTTGCCAATTCCACAAGAACAGACCTTAGCGAAAGGCTTCTTGAAGGGAAAATGTAACTCTGTGAGATGAATTAACAGAACACAGAGCAGTTTCTCAGAAAGCTTCTTTCCAGTTTTGAAAGGAAGGTATTTTTTAGTCCACCATAGCCCTCTATGGGCTTCCAAATATCCCTTTGCCAATTCCACAAGAACAGGCTTAGCGAAAGGCTTCTTGAAGGGAAAGATGTAACTCTGTGAGATGAATTAACAGAACACAGAGCAGTTTCTCAGAAAGCTTCTTTCCAGTTTTGAAAGGAAGATATTCCTTTTTCACCATAGTCATCTAAGGGCTTCAAATATCCCTTTTCCAATTCCACAAGAAGAGCCTTAGCGAAAGACTTCTTGAAGGGAAAGATGTAACTCTGAGATGAATTAAAGAACACAGAGCAGTTTCTCAGAAAGCTTCTTTCCAGCTTGAACCGAAGATATTTCCTTTTTTTCACCAGAGCTCCTTTATGGACTTCCAAATATCCTTTGCCAAATCCACAAGAACAGCCTTAGCGAAATGGTTCTTGGGGTAGATAACTCTGTGACATGAATTAACAGAACACACAGCAGTTTCTCAAAAGCTTCTTTCCAGTTTTGAACGAAGATATTTCCTTTTTAACCATAGCCCTCTATGGGCTTCCAAATATCCCTTTGCCAATTCCACAAGAACAGGCTTAGCGAAAGGCTTCTTGAAGGAAAATGTAACTCTGTGAGATGAATTAACAGAACACAGAGCAGTTTCTCAGAAAGTTTCTTTCCAGTTTTGAAAGGAAGATATTTCCTTTTTATCCATAGCCCTCTATGGGCTTCCAAATATCCCTTTGCTAATTCCACAAGAACAGCCTTAGCGAAGGCTTCTTGAAGAGAAAATGTAACTCTGTGAGATGAATTAACAAAACACAGAGCAGTTTCTCAGAAAGCTTCTTTCCAGTTTTGAAAGGAAGATATTTCCTTTTTCACCATAGCCCTCTATGGGCTTCCAAATATCACTTTGCCAATTCCACAAGAACAGCCTCAGCGAAAGACTTCTTGAAGGAAAGATGTAACTCTGTGAGATGAATTAACGGACACAGAGCAGTTTCTCAGAAAGCTTCTTTCCAGTTTTGAACGGAAGATATTTCCTTTTTCACCATAGCCCTGTATGGGCTTCCAAATATCCCTTTGCCAATACCACAAGAACAGCCTTAGCTTAAAGGCTTCTTGAAGGAAAGTTGTAACTCTGTGAGATGAATTAACAGAACACAGAGCAGTTTTCAGAAAGCTTCTTTCCGGTTTTGAACGGAAGATACTTTTTCACCATAGCCCTCTATGGGCTTCCAAATATCCTTTGCCAATTCCACAAGAACAGGCTAAAAGGCTTGAAGGAAAGATGTAACTCTGTGACATGAATTAACAGAACACAGAGCAGTTTCTCAGAAAGCTTCTTTCCAGTTTTGAACGGAAGATATTCCTTTTTCACCATAGCCCTATGGGCTTCCAAATATCCCTTTGCCAATTCCACAAGAACAGCCTTAGCGAAAGGCTTTGAAGGAAAGATGTAACTCTGTGAGATGAATTAACAGAACACAGAGCAGTTTCTCAGAAAGCTTCTTTCCAGTTTTGAACGGAAGATATTTCCTTTTTATCCATAGCCCTCTATGGGCTTCCAAATATCCCTTTGCCAATTCCACAAGAACAGCCTTAGCGAAAGGCTTCTTGAAGAGAAAATGTAACTCTGTGAGATGAATTAACAAAACACAGAGCAGTTTCTCAGAAAGCTTCTTTCCAGTTTTGAAAGGAAGATACTTCCTATTTCACCATAGCCCTCTATGGGCTTCCAAATATCACTTTGCCAATTCCACAAGAACAGCCTTAGCGAAAGACTTCTTGAAGGGAAAGATGTAACTCTGTGAGATGAATTAACGGACACAGAGCAGTTTCTCAGAAAGCTTCTTTCCAGTTTTGAACGGAAGATATTTCCTTTTTCACCATAGCCTCTATGGGCTTCCAAATATCCTTGCCAATTCCACAAGAACAGCCTCAGCGAAAAGGCTTCTTGAAGGGAAAGATGTAACTCTGTGAGATGAATTAACAGAACACAGAGCAGTTTCTCAGAAAGCTTCTTTCCAGTTTTGAACGGAAGATATTTCCTTTTTCACCATAGCCCTCTATGGGCTTCCAAATATCCCTTTGCCAATTCCACAAGAACAGGCTTAGCGAAAGGCTTCTTGAAGGAAAAGATGTAACTCTGTGAGATGAATTAACGGAACACAGAGCAGTTTCTCAGAAAGTTTCTTTCCAGTTTTGAACGGAAGATATTTCCTTTTTCACCATAGCCCTGTATGGCCTTCCAAATATCCCTTTGCCAATTCCACAAGAACAGGCTTAGCGAAAGGCTTCTTGAAGGGAAAGATGTAACTCTGTGAGATGAATTAACAGAACACACAGCAGTTTCTCAAAAAGCTTTTTTCCACTTTTGAACGGAAGATATTTCCTTTTTAACCATAGCCCTCTATGGGCTTCCAATATCCCTTTGCCATTTCCACAAGAACAGCCTTAGCGAAAGGCTTCTTCAAGAGAAAATGTAACTCTGTGAGATGAATTAACAGAAAACAGAGTAGTTTCTCAGAAAGCTTCTTTCCAGTTTTGAAAGGAAGATACTTCCTATTTCACCATAGCCATCTATGGGCTTCCAAATATCACTTTGCCAATTCCACAAGAACAGCCTTAGCGAAAGACTTCTTGAAGGGAAAGATGTAACTCTGTGAGATGAATTAACGGAACACAGAGCAGTTTCTCAGAAAGCTTCTTTCCAGTTTTGAACGGAAGATATTTCCTTTTCACCATAGCCCTCTATGGGCTTCCAAATATCCTTTGCCAATTCCACAAGAACAGCCTTAGCGAAGGCTTCTTGAAGGAAAGTTGTAACCTGTGAGATGAATTAACAGAACACAGAGCAGTTTCTCAGAAAGCTTCTTTCCAGTTTTGAACGGAAGATATTTCCTTTTTCACCATAGCCCTCTAAGGGCTTCCAAATATCCTTTGCCAATTCCACAAGAACAGCCTTAGCGAAAGGCTTCTTGAAGGAAAATGTAACTCTGTTGGATGAATTAACAAACACAGAGCAGTTTCTCAGAAAGCTTCTTTCCAGTTTTGAAAGGAAGATACTTCCTATTTCACCATAGCCCTCTATGGGCTTCCAAATATCACTTTGCCAATTCCACAAGAACAGCCTTAGCGAAAGACTTCTTGAAGGGAAAGATGTAACTCTGTGAGATGAATTAACGGAACACAGAGCAGTTTCTCAGAAAGCTTCTTTCCAGTTTTGAACGGAAGATATTTCCTTTTTCACCATAGCCCTGTATGGGCTTCCAAATATCCCTTTGCCAATACCACAAGAACAGCCTTAGCGAAAGGCTTCTTGAAGGGAAAGTTGTAACTCTGTGAGATGAATTAACAGAACACAGAGCAGTTTCTCAGAAAGCTTCTTTCCGATTTTGAACGGAAGATACTTCCTTTTTCAACATAGCCCTCTATGGGCTTCCAAATATCCCTTTGCCAATTCCACAAGAACAGGCTTAGCGAAAGGCTTCTTGAAGGAAAAGATGTAACTCTGTGAGATGAATTAACGGAACACAGAGCAGTTTCTCAGAAAGTTTCTTTCCAGTTTTGAACGGAAGATATTTCCTTTTCACCATAGCCCTCTATGGGCTTCCAAATATCCTTTGCCAATTCCACAAGAACAGCCTTAGCGAAAGGCTTCTTGAAGGAAAGATGTAACTCTCTGAGATGAATTAACAGAACACAGAGCAGTTTGTCAGAAAGCTTCTTTCCAGTTTTGAACGGAAGATATTTCCTTTTCACCATAGCCTCTATGGGCTTCCAAATATCCTTTGCCAATTCCACAAGAACAGGCTTAGGAAAGGCTTCTTGAAGGAAAGATGTAACTCTGTGAGATGAATTAACAGAACACAGAGCAGTTTCTCAGAAAGCTTCTTTCCAGTTTTGAAAGGAAGATATTTTTTTCACCATAGCCTCTATGGGCTTCCAAATATCCTTTGCCAATTCCACAAGAACAGCCTTAGCGAAAGGCTTCTTGAAGGAAAGATGTAACTCTGTGAGATGAATTAACAGAACACAGAGCAGTTTCTCAGAAAGCTTCTTTCCAGTTTTGAACGGAAGATATTTCCTTTTTCACCATAGCCCTCTATGGGCTTCCAAATATCCTTGCCAATTCCACAAGAACAGGCTTAGCGAAAGGCTTTGAAGGAAAGATGTAACTCTGTGAGATGAATTAACAGAACACAGAGCAGTTTCTCAGAAAGCTTTCCAGTTTTGAACGGAAGATATTTCCTTTTAACCATAGCCCTCTATGGGCTTCCAAATATCCTTGCCAATTCCACAAGAACAGCCTTAGCGAAAGGCTTCTTGAAGGAAAGTTGTAACTCTGTGAGATGAATTAACAGAACACAGAGCAGTTTCTCAGAAAGCTTCTTTCCAGTTTTGAACGGAAGATATTTCCTTTTTCACCATAGCCCTCTATGGGCTTCCAAATATCCTTGCCAATTCCACAAGAACAGGCTTAGGAAAGGCTTCTTGAAGGAAAGACGTAACTCTGTGAGATGAATTAACAGAACACAGAGCAGTTTCTCAAAAGCTTCTTTCCAGTTTTGAACGGAAGATATTTCCTTTTTCACCATAGCCCTCTATGGGCTTCCAAATATCACTTTGCCAATTCCACAAGAACAGCATTAGCGAAAGGCTTCTTGAACAAAAGATGTAACTCTGTGAGATGAATTAACAGAACACAGAGCAGTTTCTCAGAAAGCTTCTTTCAAGTTTTGAACGGAAGATATTTCCTTTTTCACCATATCCCTCTATGAGCTTCCAAATATCACTTTGCCCTACAAGAACAGCCTTAGCGAAAGGCTTCTTGAAGGAAAGATGTAACTCTGTGAGATGAATTAACAGAACACAGAGCAGTTTCTCAGAAAGCTTCTTTCCAGTTTTGAACGGAAGATATTTCCTTTTTCACCATAGCCCTCTATGGGCTTCCAAATATCCCTTTGCCAATTCTACAAGAACAGCCTTAGCGAAAGGCTTCTTGAAGGGAAAATGTAACTCTGTGAGATGAATTAACAGAACACAGAGCAGTTTCTCAAAAAGCTTCTTCCAGTTTTGAAAGGAAGGTATTTTTATTCACCATAGCCCTCTATGGGCTTCCAAATATCCCCTTGCCAATTCCACAAGAACAGGCTTAGCGAAAGGCTTCCTGAAGGGAAAGATGTAACTCTGTGAGATGAATTAACAGAACACAGAGCAGTTTCTCAGAAAGCTTCTTTCCAGTTTTGAACGGAAGATATTTCCTTTTTCACCATAGCCCTCTATGGGCTTCCAAATATCCTTTGCCAATTCCACAAGAACAGCCTTAGCGAAAGGCTTCTGAAGGAAAGATGTAACTCTGTGAGATGAATTAACAGAACACAGAGCAGTTTCTCAGAAAGTTTCTTTCCAGTTTTGAACGGAAGATATTCCTTTTTTCACCATAGCCCTCTATGGGCTTCCAAATATCCCTTGCCAATTCCACAAGAACAGCCTTAGCGAAAGACTTCTTGAAGGAAAGATGTAACTCTGTGAGATGAATTAACGGAACACAGAGCAGTTTCTCAGAAAGCTTCTTTCCAGTTTTGAACGGAAGATATTTTTTTCACCATAGCCCTCTATGGGCTTCCAAATATCCTTTGCCAATACCACAAGAACAGCCTTAGCGAAAGGCTTCTTGAAGGAAAGTTGTAACTCTGTGAGATGAATTAACAGAAAACAGAGTAGTTTCTCAGAAAGCTTCTTTCCAGTTTTGAAAGGAAGATACTTCCTATTTCACCATAGCCTCTATGGGCTTCCAAATATCACTTTGCCAATTCCACAAGAACAGCCTTAGCGAAAGACTTCTTGAAGGGAAAGATGTAACTCTGTGAGATGAATTAACGGAACACAGAGCAGTTTCTCAGAAAGCTTCTTTCAGTTTTGAACGGAAGATATTTCCTTTTTCACCATAGCCCTGTATGGGCTTCCAAATATCCCTTTACCAATACCACAAGAACAGCCTTAGCGAAACGCTTCTTGAAGGGAAAGTTGTAACTCTGTGAGATGAATTAACAGAACACAGAGCAGTTTCTCAGAAAGCTTCTTTCCGATTTTGAACGGAAGATACTTCCTTTTTCACCATAGCCCTCTATGGGCTTCCAAATATCCCTTTGCCAATTCCACAAGAACAGGCTTAGCGAAAGGCTTTTTGAAGGAAAAGATGTAACTCTTTCAGATGAATTAACGGAACACAGAGCAGTTTCTCAGAAAGCTTCTTTCAAGTTTTGAACGGAAGATATTTCCTTTTTCACCATAGCCCTATGGGCTTCCAAATATCCTTTGCCAATTCTACAAGAACAGCCTTAGCGAAAGGCTTCTTGAAGGGAAAGATGTAACTCTGTGAGATGAATTAACAGAACACAGAGCAGTTTGTCAGAAAGCTTCTTTCCAGTTTTGAACGGAAGATATTTCCTTTTTCACTATAGCCCTCTATGGGCTTCCAAATATCCTTTGCCAATTCAACAAGAACAGCCTTAGTGAAAGGCTTGAAGGAAAATGTAACTCTGTGGATGAATTAACAGAACACAGAGCAGTTTCTCAGAAAGCTTCTTTCCAGTTTTGAAAGGAAGGTATTTTTTATTCCACCATAGCCCTCTATGGGCTTCCAAATATCCCTTTGCCAATTCCACAAGAATAGCCTTAGCGAAAGGCTTCCTGAAGGGAAAGATGTAACTCTTTCAGATGAATTAACAGAACACAGAGCAGTTTCTCAGAAAGCTTCTTTCCAGTTTTGAACGGAAGATATTTCCTTTTTCACCATAGCCCTCTATGGGCTTCCAAATATCACTTTGCCAATTCCACAAGAACAGCCTTAGCGAAAGGCTTCTTGAAAGGAAAGTTGTAACTCTGTGAGATGAATTAACAGAACACAGAGCAGTTTCTCAGAAAGCTTCTTTCCGGTTTTGAACGGAAGATACTTCCTTTTTCACCATAGCCCTCTATGGGCTTCCAAATATCCCTTTGCCAATTCCACAAGAACAGCCTTAGCGAAAGGCTTCTTGAAGGGAAAGACGTAACTCTGTGAGATGAATTAACAGAACACAGAGCAGTTTCTCAAAAAGCTTCCTTCCAGTTTTGAACGGAAGATATTTCCTTTTCACCATAGCCTCTATGGGCTTCCAAATATCACTTTGCCAATTCCACAAGAACAGCCTTAGCGAAAGACTTCTTGAAGGAAAGATGTAACTCTGTGACATGAATTAACAGAACACAGAGCAGTTTCTCAGAAAGCTTCTTTCCAGTTTTCAACGGAAGATATTTCCTTTTTCACCATAGCCTCTATGAGCTTCCAAATATCCTTTGCCAATTCCACAAGAACAGCCTTAGCGAAAGGCTTCTTGAAGGAAAGATGTAACTCTGTGAGATTAATTAACAGAACACAGAGCAGTTTGTCAGAAAGCTTCTTTCCAGTTTTGAACGGAAGATATTTCCTTTTTCACCATAGCCCTCTATGGGCTTCCAAATATCCTTTGCCAATTCCACAAGAACAGCCTTAGCGAAAGGCTTCTTGAAGGAAAGTTGTAACTCTGTGAGATGAATTAACAGAACACAGAGCAGTTTCTCAGAAAGCTTCTTTCCAGTTTTGAGCGGAAGATATTTCCTTTTTCACCATAGCCCTCTATGGGCTTCCAAATATCCTTTGCCAATTCCACAAGAACAGCGAAAAGGCTTCTTGAAGGAAAGATGTAACTCTGTGAGATGAATTAACAGAACACAGAGCAGTTTCTCAGAAAGTTTCTTTCCAGTTTTGAACGGAAGATATTTTTTCACCATAGCCCTGTATGGGCTTCCAAATATCCTTTGCCAATTCCACAAGAACAGGCTTAGCGAAAGGCTTCTTGAAGGGAAAGATGTAACTCTGTGAGATGAATTAACAGAACACACAGCAGTTTCTCAAAAAGCTTTTTTCCAGTTTTGAACGGAAGATATTTCCTTTTTAACCATAGCCCTCTATGGGCTTCCAATATCCCTTTGCCATTTCCACAAGAACAGCCTTAGCGAAAGGCTTCTTCAAGAGAAAATGTAACTCTGTGAGATGAATTAACAGAAACAGAGCAGTTTCTCAGAAAGCTTCTTTCCAGTTTTGAAAGGAAGATACTTCCTATTTCACCATAGCCATCTATGGGCTTCCAAATATCACTTTGCCAATTCCACAAGAACAGCCTTAGCGAAAGACTTCTTGAAGGGAAAGATGTAACTCTGTGAGATGAATTAACGGAACACAGAGCAGTTTCTCAGAAAGCTTCTTTCCAGTTTTGAACGGAAGATATTTCCTTTTTCACCATAGCCCTCTATGGGCTTCCAAATATCCCTTTGCCAATTCCACAAGAACAGCCTTAGCGAAAGGCTTCTTGAAGGGAAAGTTGTAACTCTGTGAGATGAATTAACAGAACACAGAGCAGTTTCTCAGAAAGCTTCTTTCCGGTTTTGGATGGAAGATACTTCCTTTTTCACCATAGCCCTCTAAGGGCTTCCAAATATCCCTTTGCCAATTCCACAAGAACAGCCTTAGCGAAAGGCTTCTTGAAAAGAAAATGTAACTCTGTTGGATGAATTAACAAAACACAGAGCAGTTTCTCAGAAAGCTTCTTTCCAGTTTTGAAAGGAAGATACTTCCTATTTCACCATAGCCCTCTATGGGCTTCCAAATATCACTTTGCCAATTCCACAAGAACAGCCTTAGCGAAAGACTTCTTGAAGGGAAAGATGTAACTCTGTGAGATGAATTAACGGAACACAGAGCAGTTTCTCAGAAAGCTTCTTTCCAGTTTTGAACGGAAGATATTTCCTTTTCACCATAGCCCTGTATGGGCTTCAAATATCCTTGCCAATACCACAAGAACAGCCTTAGCGAAAGGCTTCTTGAAGGAAAGTTGTAACTCTGTGAGATGAATTAACAGAACACAGAGCAGTTTCTCAGAAAGCTTCTTTCCGATTTTTGAACGGAAGATACTTCCTTTTCAACATAGCCCTCATGGGCTTCCAAATATCCCTTTGCCAATTCCACAAGAACAGGCTTAGCGAAAGGCTTCTTGAAGGAAAAGATGTAACTCTGTGAGATGAATTAACGGAACACAGAGCAGTTTCTCAGAAAGCTTCTTTCATGTTTTGAACGGAAGGTATTTACTTTTTAACCATAGCCTTCTATGGCTTCCAAATATCCTTTGCCAATTCTACAAGAACAGCCTTAGCGAAAGGCTTCTTGAAGGAAAGATGTAACTCTCTGAGATGAATTAACAGAACACAGAGCAGTTTGTCAGAAAGCTTCTTTCCAGTTTTGAACGGAAGATATTTCCTTTTTCACTATAGCCCTCTATGGGCTTCCAAATATCCTTTGCCAATTCCACAAGAACAGCCTTAGCGAAAGGCTTCTTGAAGGAAAATGTAACTCTGTGAGATGAATTAACAGAACACAGAGCAGTTTCTCAGAAAGCTTCTTTCCAGTTTTGAACGGAAGATATTTTTTTTATTCACCATAGCCCTCTATGGGCTTCCAAATATCCTTTGCCAATTTCACAAGAATAGCCTTAGCGAAAGGCTTCTTGAAGGGAAAGATGTAACTCTGTGAGATGAATTAACAGAACACAGAGCAGTTTCTCAAAAGCTTTTTCCAGTTTTGAACGGAAGATATTTTTTTCACCATAGCCCTGTATGGGCTTCCAAATATCCCTTTTCCAATTCCACAAGAACAGGCTTAGCGAAAGGCTTCTTGAAGGGAAAGACGTAACTCTGTGAGATGAATTAACAGAACACAGAGCAGTTTCTCAGAAAGCTTCTTTCCAGTTTTGAACGGAAGATATTTCCTTTTTAACCATAGCCCTCTATGGGCTTCCAAATATCCCTTTGCCAATTACACAAGACCAGCCTTAGCGAAAGGCTTCTTGAAGGGAAAGTTGTAACTCTGTGAGATGAATTAACAGAACACAGAGCAGTTTCTCAGAAAGCTTATTTCCGGTTTTGAACGGAAGATACTTCCTTTTTCACCATAGCCCTCTATGGGCTTCCAAATATCCCTTTGCCAATTCCACAAGAACAGGCTTAGGGAAAGGCTTCTTGAAGGGAAAGACGTAACTCTGTGAGATGAATTAACAGAACACAGAGCAGTTTCTCAAAAAGCTTCTTTCCAGTTTTGAACGGAAGATATTTCCTTTTTCACCATAGCCCTCTATGGGCTTCCAAATATCACTTTGCCAATTCCACAAGAACAGCATTAGCGAAAGGCTTCTTGAACAAAAGATGTAACTCTGTGAGATGAATTAACAGAACACAGAGCAGTTTCTCAGAAAGCTTCTTTCAAGTTTTGAACGGAAGATATTTCCTTTTTCACCATATCCCTCTATGAGCTTCCAAATATCCCTTTGCCAATTCTACAAGAACAGCCTTAGCGAAAGGCTTCTTGAAGGGAAAGATGTAACTCTGTGAGATGAATTAACAGAACACAGAGCAGTTTGTCAGAAAGCTTCTTTCCAGTTTTGAACGGAAGATATTTCCTTTTTCACCATAGCCCTCTATGGGCTTCCAAATATCCCTTTGCCAATTCTACAAGAACAGCCTTAGCGAAAGGCTTCTTGAAGGGAAAATGTAACTCTGTGAGATGAATTAACAGAACACAGAGCAGTTTCTCAGAAAGCTTCTTTCCAGTTTTGAAAGGAAGGTATTTTTTATTCCACCATAGCCCTCTATGGGCTTCCAAATATCCCCTTGCCAATTCCACAAGAACAGGCTTAGCGAAAGGCTTCCTGAAGGGAAAGATGTAACTCTGTGAGATGAATTAACAGAACACACAGCAGTTTCTCAAAAAGCTTTTTTCCAGTTTTGAACGGAAGATATTTCCTTTTTAACCATAGCCCTCTATGGGTTTCCAATATCCCTTTGCCATTTCCATAAGAACAGCCTTAGCGAAAGGCTTCTTCAAGAGAAAATGTAACTCTGTGAGATGAATTAACAGAACACAGAGCAGTTTCTCAGAAAGTTTCTTTCCGGTTTTGAACGGAAGATACTTCCTTTTTCACCATAGCCCTCTATGGGCTTCCAAATATCCCTTTGCCAATTCCACAAGAACAGCCTTAGCGAAAGACTTCTTGAAGGGAAAGATGTAACTCTGTGAGATGAATTAACGGAACACAGAGCAGTTTCTCAGAAAGCTTCTTTCCAGTTTTGAACGGAAGATATTTCCTTTTTCACCATAGCCCTGTATGGGCTTCCAAATATCCCTTTGCCAATACCACAAGAACAGCCTTAGCGAAAGGCTTCTTGAAGGGAAAGTTGTAACTCTGTGAGATGAATTAACAGAACACAGAGGAGTTTCTCAGAAAGCTTCTTTCCAGTTTTGAAAGGAAGATACTTCCTATTTCACCATAGCCCTCTATGGGCTTCCAAATATCACTTTGCCAATTCCACAAGAACAGCCTTAGCGAAAGACTTCTTGAAGGGAAAGATGTAACTCTGTGAGATGAATTAACGGAACACAGAGCAGTTTCTCAGAAAGCTTCTTTCAGTTTTGAACGGAAGATATTTCCTTTTTCACCATAGCCCTGTATGGGCTTCCAAATATCCCTTTACCAATACCACAAGAACAGCCTTAGCGAAAGGCTTCTTGAAGGGAAAGTTGTAACTCTGTGAGATGAATTAACAGAACACAGAGCAGTTTCTCAGAAAGCTTCTTTCCGATTTTGAACGGAAGATACTTCCTTTTTCACCATAGCCCTCTATGGGCTTCCAAATATCCCTTTGCCAATTCCACAAGAACAGGCTTAGCGAAAGGCTTTTTGAAGGAAAAGATGTAACTCTGTGAGATGAATTAACGGAACACAGAGCAGTTTCTCAGAAAGCTTCTTTCAAGTTTTGAACGGAAGGTATTTACTTTTTAACCATAGCCCTCTATGAGCTTCCAAATATCCCTTTGCCAATTCTACAAGAACAGCCTTAGCGAAAGGCTTCTTGAAGGGAAAGATGTAACTCTGTGAGATGAATTAACAGAACACAGAGCAGTTTGTCAGAAAGCTTCTTTCCAGTTTTGAACGGAAGATATTTCCTTTTTCACTATAGCCCTCTATGGGCTTCCAAATATCCCTTTGCCAATTCAACAAGAACAGCCTTAGTGAAAGGCTTCTTGAAGGGAAAATGTAACTCTGTGAGATGAATTAACAGAACACAGAGCAGTTTCTCAGAAAGCTTCTTTCCAGTTTTGAAAGGAAGGTATTTTTTATTCCACCATAGCCCTCTATGGGCTTCCAAATATCCCTTTGCCAATTCCACAAGAATAGCCTTAGCGAAAGGCTTCCTGAAGGGAAAGATGTAACTCTTTCAGATGAATTAACAGAACACAGAGCAGTTTCTCAGAAAGCTTCTTTCCAGTTTTGAACGGAAGATATTTCCTTTTTCACCATAGCCCTATGGGCTTCCAAATATCACTTTGCCAATTCCACAAGAACAGCCTTAGCGAAAGGCTTCTTGAAAGATGTAACTCTGTGAGATGAATTAACAGAACACAGAGCAGTTTCTCAGAAAGCTTCTTTCCAGTTTTGAACGGAAGATATTTTTTCACCATAGCCCTCTATGGGCTTCCAAATATCCTTTGCCAATTCCACAAGAACAGCCTTAGCGAAAGGCTTCTTGAAGGAAAGACGTAACTCTGTGAGATGAATTAACAGAACACAGAGCAGTTTCTCAAAAGCTTCCTTCCAGTTTTGAACGGAAGATATTTTTTCACCATAGCCCTCTATGGGCTTCCAAATATCCTTTGCCAATTCCACAAGAACAGCCTTAGCGAAAGGCTTCTTGAAGGAAAGATGTAACTCTGTGACATGAATTAACAGAACACAGAGCAGTTTCTCAGAAAGCTTCTTTCCAGTTTTCAACGGAAGATATTTCCTTTTCACCATAGCCCTCTATGAGCTTCCAAATATCCCTTTGCCAATTCCACAAGAACAGCCTTAGCGAAAGGCTTCTTGAAGGAAAGATGTAACTCTGTGAGATTAATTAACAGAACACAGAGCAGTTTGTCAGAAAGCTTCTTTCCAGTTTTGAACGGAAGATATTTCCTTTTCACCATAGCCCTCTATGGGCTTCCAAATATCCTTTTCCAATTCCACAAGAACAGCCTTAGCGAAAGGCTTCTTGAAGGAAAATGTAACTCTGTGAGATGAATTAACAGAACACAGAGCAGTTTCTCAAAAGCTTCCTTCCAGTTTTGAAAGGAAGGTATTTTTATTCCACCATAGCCCTCTATGGGCTTCCAAATATCCTTTGCCAATTCCACAAGAACAGGCTTAGCGAAAGGCTTCTTGAAGGAAAGATGTAACTCTGTGAGATGAATTAACAGAACACACAGCAGTTTCTCAGAAAGCTTCTTTCCAGTTTTGAACGGAAGATATTTCCTTTTCACCATAGCCCTATGGGCTTCCAAATATCCTTTTCCAATTCCACAAGAACAGCCTTAGCGAAAGGCTTCTTGAAGGAAAGATGTAACTCTGTGAGATGAATTAAAAGAACACAGAGCAGTTTCTCAGAAAGCTTCTTTCCAGCTTGAACGAAGATATTTCCTTTTTCACCATAGCCCTCTATGGGCTTCCAAATATCCCTTTGCCAAATCCACAAGAACAGCCTTAGCGAAAGGCTTCTTGAAGGGAAAGATGTAACTCTGTGACATGAATTAACAGAACACAGAGCAGTTTCTCAGAAAGCTTCTTCCAGTTTTGAACGGAAGATATTTTTTTTCACCATAGCCCTATGGGCTTCAAATATCCTTGCCAATTCCACAAGAACAGGCTTAGCGAAAGGCTTCTTGAAGGAAAGATGTAACTCTGTGAGATGAATTAACAGAACACAGAGCAGTTTCTCAGAAAGCTTCTTTCAAGTTTTGAACGGAAGGTATTTACTTTTAACCATAGAACTCTATGGGCTTCCAAATATCCTTTGCCAATTCTACAAGAACAGCCTTAGCGAAAGGCTTTGAAGGGAAAGATGTAACTCTCTGAGATGAATTAACAGAACACAGAGCAGTTTCTCAGAAAGCTTCTTTCCAGTTTTGAACGGAAGATATTTCCTTTTTCACTATAGCCCTCTATGGGCTTCCAAATATCCCTTTGCCAATTCCACAAGAACAGCCTTAGCGAAAGGCTTCTTGAAGGGAAAATGTAACTCTGTGAGATGAATTAACAGAACACAGAGCAGTTTCTCAGAAAGCTTCTTTCCACTTTTGAAAGGAAGGTATTTTTTATTCCACCATAGCCCTCTATGGGCTTCCAAATATCCCTTTGCCAATTCCACAAGAATAGCCTTAGCGAAAGGCTTCTTGAAGGGAAAGATGTAACTCTGTGAGTTGAATTAACAGAACACAGAGCAGTTTCTCAGATAGCTTCTTTCCAGTTTTGAACGGAAGATATTT
>JAKFHT010000914.1:0-43773 GCA_023783455.1 Erythrocebus patas | reverse complement strand
CACAGAGCAGTTTCTCAGAAAGCTTCTTTCCAGTTTTGAACGGAAGATATTTCCTTTTTCACCATAGCCCTCTATGGGCTTCCAAATATCATTTTACCAATTACACAAGAACACTCTTACCGACAGGCGTCTTGAAGGGAAAGATGCAACTCTGTGAGATGATTTATCAGAACACAAAGCAGTTTCTCAGAAAGCTTCTTTCCAGTTTTTAACGGAATATATTTCCTTTTTCACCATTGCCCTCTATGGGCTTCGAAGTATCACATTCCCAATTCCACAAGAACAGACTTAGCGAAAGATTTCTTGAAGAGAAAGATGTAACTCTGTGAGATGAATTAACAGAACACAAAGCAGTTCCTCAGAAAGCTTCTTTCCAGTTTTTATGGAAGATATTTCCTTTTTCACCATAGCCCTCTATGGGCTTCCAAATATCACTTTGCCAATTCCACAAGAACAGCCTTAGCGAAAGGCTTCTTGAAGGGAAAGATGTAACTCTGTGAGATGAATTTACAGAACACAAAGCAGTTTCTCAGAAAGCTTCCTTCCAGTTTTAACGGTTTTCAACTGAAGATATTTCCTTTTTCACCATAGCCTCTATGGGCTTCCAAATATCCTTTGCCAATTCCACAAGAACAGCCTTAGCGAAAGGCTTCTGAAGGAAACATGTAACTCTGTGAGATGAACTAACAGAACACAGAGCAGTTTCTCAGAAAGCTTCTTTCCAGTTTTGAAAGGAAGATATTTCCTTTTTCACCATAGCCAGCTATGGGCTTCCAAATATCCCTTTGCCAATTCCACAAGAACAGCTTTAGCGAAAGGCTTTGAAGGGAAAGATGTAACTCTGTGAGATGAATTAACAGGACACAGAGCAGTTTCTCAGAAAGCTTCTTTCCAGTTTTGAACGGAAGATATTTTTTCACCATAGCCTCTATGGGCTTCCAAATATCCTTTAATTCCACAAGAACAGCCTTAGCGAAAGGCTTCTTGATGGGAGAGATGTAACTCTGTGAGATGTATTAACAGAACACAGAGCAGTTTCTCAGAAAGATTCTTTCCAGTTTTGAACGGAAGATATTTCCTTTTTTGCCAATTCCACAAGAACAGCCTTAGCGAAAAGCTTCTTGAAAGGAAAGATGTAACTCTGTGAGATGCATTAACAGAACACAGAGCAGTTTCTCAGAAAGCTTCTTTCCAGTTTTGAACGGAAGATACTTCCTTTTTCACCATAGCCCTCTAAGGGCTTCCAAATATCACTTTGCCAATTCCACAAGAACAGCCTTAGCGAAAGGCTTCTTGAAGGGAAAGATGTAACTCTGTGAGATGAATTAACAGAACACAGAGCAGTTTCTCAGAAAGCTTCTTCCAGTTTTGAACGGAAGATTTTTTTCAACCATAGCCCTATGGCTTCCAAATATCCTTGCTAATTCCACAAGAACAGCCTTAGCTAAAGGCTTCTTGAAGGGAAAGATGTAACTCTGTGAGATGAATTAACAGAACACAGAGCAGTTTCTCAGAAAGCTTCTTCCAGTTTTGAACGGAAGATATTTCCTTTTTCACCATAGCCCTCTATGGGCTTCCAAATATCCCTTTGCCAATTCCACAAGAACAGCCTTAGAAAGGCTTCTTGAAGGAAAGATGTAACTCTGTGAGATGAATTAACAGAACACAGAGCAGTTCTCAGAAAGCTTTTTTCCAGTTTTGAACGGAAGATATATCCTTTTTCACCATAGCCCTATGGGCTTCCAAATATCCTTGCTAATTCCACAAGAACAGCCTTAGCAAAAGGCTTCTTGAAGGAAAGATGTAACTCTGTGAGATGAATTAACAGAACACAGAGCAGTTTCTCAGAAAGCTTCTTTCCTGTTTTGAACGGAAGATATATCCTTTTTAACCATAGCCCTCTATGGGCTTCCAAATATCACTTTGCCAATTCCACAAGAACAGCCTTAGCTAAAGGCTTCTTGAAGGGAAAAATGTAGCTCTATGAGATGAATTAACAGAACACAGAGCAGTTTCTCAGAAAGCTTCTTTCCAGTTTTGAACGGAAGATATTTCCTTTTTCACCATAGCCCTCTATGGGCTTCCAAATATCCCTTTCCCAATTCCACAAGAACAGTCTTACCGAAAGGCTTCTTGAAGGGAAAGATGTAACTCTGTGAGATGAATTAACAGAACACAGAGCACTTTCTCAGAACGCTACTTTCCAGTTTTGAACGGAAGATATTTCCTTTTTCACCATAGCCCTCTATGGGCTTCCAAATATCCCTTTGCCAATTCCACAAGAACAGCCTTAGCGAAAGGCTTCTTGAAGGGAAAGATGTAACTCTGTGAGATGAATTACAGATCACAGAGCAGTTTCTCAAAAAGCTTCTTTCGAGTTTTGAACGGAAGATATTTCTTTTTTCACCATAGCCCTCTATGGGCTTCCAAATATCCCTTTGCCAATTCCACAAGAACAGCCTCAGCAAAAAGCTTCTTGAAGGGAAAGATGTAACTCTGTGAGATGAATTAACAGAACAAAGAGCAGTTTCTCAGAAAGCTTCTTTCCAGTTTTGAACGGAAGATGTTTCCTTTTTCACCATAGCCCTCTATGGGCTTCCAAATATCACTTTGCCAATCCCACAAGAACAGCTTTGGCGAAAGGCTTCTTGAAGTAAAGATGTAACTCTGTGAGATGAAATAACAGAACACAGAGCAGTTTCTCAGAAAGCTTCTTTCCGGTTTTGAACGGAAGATATTTCCTTTTTTGCCAATTCCACAAGAACAGCCTTAGCGAAAAGCTTCTTGAAGGGAAAGATGTAACTCTGTGAGATGCATTAACAGAACACAGAGCAGTTTCTCAGAAAGCTTCTTTCCAGTTTTAATGGAAGATACTTCCTTTTTCACCATAGCCCTCTATGGGCTTCCAAATATCCCTTTGCCAATTCCACAAGAACAGCCTTAGTGAAAGGCTTCTTGAAGGGAAAGATGTAACTCTGTCAGATGAATTACAGACCACAGAGCAGTTTCTCAAAAAGCTTCTTTCGAGTCTAGAACGGAAGATATTTCTTTTTTCACCATAGCCCTCTATGGGCTTCCAAATATCCCTTTGCCAATTCCACAAGAACAGCCTTAGAAAAGGCTTCTTGAAGGGAAAGATGTAACTCTGTGAGATGAATTAACAGAACACAGAGCAGTTTCTCAGAAAGCTTCTTTCCAGTTTTGAACGGAAGATATTTCCTTTTTAACCAGAGCCCTCTATGGGCTTCCAAATATCCCTTTGCCAATTCCACAAGAACAGCCTTAGCGAAAGGCTTCTTGAAGGGAAAGATGTAACTCTGTGAGATGAACTAACAGAACACAGAGCAGTTTCTCAGAAAGCTTCTGTCCAGTTTTGAACGGAAGATATTTCCTTTTTCACCATAGCCACCTATGGGCTTCCAAATATCCCTTTGCCAATTCCACAAGAACAGCCTTAGCGAAGGCTTCTTGAAGGAAAGATGTAACTCTGTGAGATGAATTAACAGGACACAGAGCAGTTTCTCAGAAAGCTTCTTTCCAGTTTTGAACCAATGATATTTCCTTTTTCACCATAGCCCTCTATGGGCTTCCAAATATCCCTTTGCCAATTCCACAACAACAGCCTTAGCGAAAGGCTTCCTGAAGGAAAGATGTAAATCTGTGAGATGAAATAACAGAACACAGAGCAGTTTCTCAAAGCTTATTCAGTTTTTAACGGAAGATATTTCCTTTTGCCAATTCCACAAGAACAGCCTTGGCTTCTTGAAGGAAAGATGTAACTCTGTGAGATGCATTAACAGAACACAGAGCAGTTCTCAGAAAGCTTCTTTCCAGGTTTGAACGGAAGATACTTCCTTTTTCACCATAGCCCTCTATGGGCTTCCAAATATCCTTTGCCAATTCACAAGAACAGCCTTAGCGAAAGGCTTCTTGAAGGAAAGATGTAACTCTGTGAGATGAATTAACAGAACACAGAGCAGTTTCTCAGACAGCTTCTTTCGAATTTTGAACGGAAGATATTTCCTTTTTCACCATAGCCCTCTATGGGCTTCCAAATATCCTTTGCCAATTCCACAAGAAGCCTTAACAAAGGCTTTGAAGGAAAGATGTAACTCTGTGAGATGAATTAACAGAACACAGAGCAGTTTCTCAAGCTTCTTTCCAGTTTTCAACTGAAGATATTTCCTTTTAACCATAGCCTCTATGGGCTTCCAAATATCACTTTGCCAATTCCACAAGAACAGCCTTAGCAAAGGCTTCTTGAAGGGAAAGATGTAACTCTGTGAGATGAATTAACAGAACACAGAGCAGTTTCTCAGAAAGCTTCTTTCCAGTTTTGAGCCGGAAGATATTTCCTTTTTCACCATAGCCCTCTATGGGCTTCCAAATATCCTTGCCAATTCCACAAGAACAGCCTTAGCGAAGGCTTCTTGAAGGAAAGATGTAACTCTGTGAGATGAATTAACAGAACACAGAGCAGTTTCTCAGAAAGCTTCTTTCCAGTTTTGAAAGGAAGATATTTCCTTTTTCACCATAGCCACCTATGGGCTTCCAAATATCCTTTGCCAATTCCACAAGAACAGCCTTAGCGAAGGCTTCTTGAAGGAAAGATGTAACTCTGTGAGATGAATTAACAGGACACAGAGCAGTTTCTCAGAAAGCTTCTTTCCAGTTTTGAACGGAAGATATTTCCTTTTTCACCATAGCCTCTATGGGCTTCCAAATATCCTTTGCCAATTCCACAAGAACAGCCTTAGCGAAAGGCTTCTTGATGGAAAGATGTAACTCTGTGAGATGAATTAACAGAACACAGAGCAGTTTCTCAGAAAGATTCTTTCCAGTTTTGAACGGAAGATATATCCTTTTTGCCAATTCCACAAGAACAGCCTTAGCGAAAAGCTTCTTGAAAAGATGTAACTCTGTGAGATGAATTAACAGAACAGAGCAGTTTCTCAGAAAGCTTCTTTCCAGTTTTGAACGGAAGATACTTCCTTTTTCACCATAGCCCTCTAAGGGCTTCCAAATATCCTTTGCCAATTCCACAAGAACAGCCTTAGCGAAAGGCTTGAAGGAAAGATGTAACTCTGTGAGATGAATTAACAGAACACAGAGCAGTTTCTCAGAAAGCTTCTTTCCAGTTTTGAACGGAAGATATTTCCTTTTTCACGTAGCCCTCTATGGGCTTCCAAATATCCTTTGCCAATTCCACAAGAACAGCCTTAGCGAAGGCTTCAAGGAAAGATGTAACTCTGTGAGATGAATTAACAGAACACTGAGCAGTTTCTCAGAAAGCTTCTTCCAGTTTTGAACGGAAGATATTTCCTTTTCACCATAGCCCTCTATGGGCTTCCAAATATCCTTTGCCAATTCCACAAGAAGATCCTTAGCAAAAGGCTTCTTGAAGGAAAGATGTAACTCTGTGAGATGAATTAACAGAACACAGAGCAGTTTCTCAGAAAGCTTCTTTCCAGTTTTGAACGGAAGATATTTCCTTTTCACCATAGCCCTCTATGGGCTTCCAAATATCCTTTGCCAATTCCACAAGAACAGCCTTAGCTAAAGGCTTCTTGAAGGAAAGATGTAACTCTATGAGATGAATTAACAGAACACAGAGCAGTTTCTCAGAAAGCTTCTTTCCAGTTTTGAGCGGAAGATATTTCCTTTTTCACCATAGCCCTCTATGGGCTTCCAAATATCCCTTTCCCAATTCCACAAGAACAGCCTTACCGAAGGCTTCTTGAAGGAAAGATGTAACTCTGTGAGATGAATTAACAGAACACAGAGCAGTTTCTCGAAGCTTCTTTCCAGTTTTGAACGGAAGATATTTCCTTTTTCACCATAGCCCTCTATGGGCTTCCAAATATCCTTTGCCAATTCCACAAGAACAGCCTTAGCGAAGGCTTCTTGAAGGGAAAGATGTAACTCTGTGAGATGAATTAACAGAACACAGAGCAGTTTCTCAAAAGCTTCTTTCGAGTTTTGAACGGAAGATATTTCCTTTTTCACCATAGCCCTCTATGGGCTTCCAAATATCCTTTGCCAATTCCACAAGAACAGCCTTGCAAAGCTTCTTGAAGGAAAGATGTAACTCTGTGAGATGAATTAACAGAACAAAGAGCAGTTTCTCAGAAAGCTTCTTTCCAGTTTTGAACGGAAGATGTTTCCAGCCCTCTATGGGCTTCCAAATATCACTTTGCCAATTCCACAAGAACAGCCTTAGCGAAAGGCTTCTTGAAGAAAGATGTAACTCTGTGAGATGAATTAACAGAACACAGAGCAGTTTCTCAGAAAGCTTCTTTCCAGTTTTGAGCGGAAGATATTTCCTTTTGCCATAGCCCTCTATGGGCTCCACAAGAACAGCCTTAGCGAAAAGCTTCTTGAAGGAAAGATGTAACTCTGTGAGATGCATTAACAGAACACAGAGCAGTTTCTCAGAAAGCTTCTTTCCAGTTTTAATGGAAGATATTTCCTTTTTCACCATAGCCTCTATGGGCTTCCAAATATCCTTTGCCAATTCCACAAGAACAGCCTTAGTGAAAGCTTCTTGAAGGAAAGATGTAACTCTGTGAGATGAATTACAGACCACAGAGCAGTTTCTCAAAAGCTTCTTTCCAGTTTTGAGCGGAAGATATTTCTTTTCACCATAGCCCTCTATGGGCTTCCAAATATCCTTTGCCAATTCCACAAGAACAGCCTTAGCGAAAACTTGAAGGAAAGATGTAACTCTGTGAGATGAATTAACAGAACACAGAGCAGTTTCTCAGAAAGCTTCTTTCCAGTTTTGAACGGAAGATATTTCCTTTTAACCAGAGCCCTCTATGGGCTTCCAAATATCCTTTGCCAATTCCACAAGAACAGCCTTAGCGAAGGCTTCTTGAAGGGAAAGATGTAACTCTGTGAGATGAACTAACAGAACACAGAGCAGTTTCTCAGAAAGCTTCTTTCCAGTTTTGAACGGAAGATATTTCCTTTTTCACCATAGCCCTCTATGGGCTTCCAAATATCCTTTGCCAATTCCACAAGAAAGCTTTAGCGAAAGGCTTCTTGAAGTAAAGATGTAACTCTGTGAGATGAATTAACAGGACACAGAGCAGTTTCTCAGAAAGCTTCTTTCCAGTTTTGAACCAATGATATTTCCTTTTCACCATAGCCCTCTATGGGCTTCCAAATATCCTTTGCCAATTCCACAACAACAGCCTTAGAGAAAGGCTTCCTGAAGGAAAGATGTAAATCTGTGAGATGAAATAACAGAACACAGAGCAGTTTCTCAGAAAGCTTCTTTCCAGTTTTGAACGGAAGATATTTCCTTTTGCCAATTCCACAAGAACAGCCTTCATGAAAGCTTCTTGAAGGGAAAGATGTAACTCTGTGAGATGAATTAACAGAACACAGAGCAGTTTCTCAGAAAGCTTGTTTCCAGGTTTGAGCGGAAGATACTTCCTTTTTCACCATAGCCCTCTATGGGCTTCCAAATATCCTTTGCCAATTCCACAAGAACAGCCTTAGCGAAAGGCTTCTTGAAGGAAAGATGTAACTCTGTGAGATGAATTAACAGAACACAGAGCAGTTTCTCAGAAAGCTTCTTTCCAGTTTTGAGCGGAAGATATTTCCTTTTCACCATAGTCCTCTATGGGCTTCCAAATATCCTTTGCCAATTCCACAAGAACAGCCTTAGCGAAAGGCTTCTTGAAGGGAAAGATGTAACTCTGTGAGATGAATTAACAGAACACAGAGCAGTTTCTCAAAAGCTTCTTTCCAGTTTTGAGCGGAAGATATTTCCTTTTCACCATAGCCCTCTATGGGCTTCCAAATATCCTTTGCCAATTCCACAAGAACAGCCTTGAAAAAGGATTCTTGAAGGGAAAGATGTAACTCTGTGAGATGAATTAACAGAACACAGAGCAGTTTCTCAAAAGCTTCTTTCCAGTTTTGAAGCGGAAGATATTTCCTTTTCACCATAGCCCTCTATGGGCTACCAAATATCCCTTTGCCAATTCCAGAACAACAGCCTTAGCGAAAGGCTTCTTGATGGGAAAGATGTAACTCTGTGAGATGAATTAACAGAACACAGAGCAGTTTCTCAGAAAGCTTCTTTCCAGTTTTGAGCGGAAGATATTTCCTTTTTTCACCATCGCCTCTATGGGCTTCCAAATATCCTTGCCAATTCCACAAGAACAGCCTTAGCGAAAAGCTTGAAGGAAGATGTAACTCTGTGAGATAATTAACAGAACAGAGCAGTTTCTCAGAAAGCTTCTTTCCAGTTTTGAGCGGAAGATACTTCCTTTTTCACCATAGCCCTCTATGGGCTTCCAAATATCCTTTGCCAATTCCACAAGAACAGCCTTAGCGAAAGGCTTCTTGAAGGAAGATGTAACTCTGTGAGATGAATTAACAGAACACAGAGCAGTTTCTCAGAAAGCTTCTTTCAGTTTTGAGCGGAAGGTATTTGTATTCTGTGACATGAATATCCTTCAGAACCCAGAGCAGTTTCTCAGAAAGCTTTTCCAGTTTTGAACGGAAGATATTATCTGAAGGAAAGATGTAACTCTGTGAGATGAATTAACAGAACACAGAGCAGTTTCTCAGAAAGCTTCTTTCCAGTTTTGAACGGAAGATATTTCCTTTTCACCATAGCCTCTATGGGCTTCCAAATATCACTTTGCCAATTCCACAAGAACAGCCTTAGCGAAAGGCTTCTTGAAGGAAAGATGTAACTCTGTGAGATGAATTAACAGAACACAGAGTTTCTCAGAAAGCTTCTTTCCAGTTTTGAACAGAAGATATTTCCTTTTTCACCATAGCCTCTATGGGCTTCCAAATATCACTTTGCCAATCCCACAAGAACAGCCTTAGCGAAGGCTTCTTGAAGGAAGATGTAACTCTGTGAGATGAATTAACAGAACACAGAGCAGTTTCTCAGAAAGCTTCTTTCCAGTTTTGAACGGAAGATATTTCCTTTTCACCATAGCCTCTATGGGCTTCCAAATATCACTTTGCCAATTCCACAGAACAGCCTTAGCGAAGGCTTCTTGAAGGAAAGATGTAACTCTGTGAGATGAATTAACAGAACACAGAGCAGTTTCTCAGAAAGCTTCTTTCCAGTTTTGAAGCGGAAGATATTTCCTTTTCACCATAGCCTCTATGGGCTTCAAATATCACTTTGCCAATTCCAAAGAAGAGCCTTAGCGAGCTTCTTGAAGGAAAGATGTAACTCTGTGAGATGAATTAACAGAACACAGAGCAGTTTCTCAGAAAGCTTCTTTCAGTTTTGAACGGAAGATATTTCCTTTATCACCATAGCCCTCTAAGGGCTTCAAAATATCCTTTGCCAATTCCAAGAACAGCCTTAGCGAAAGGCTTCTTGAAGGAAAGATGTAACTCTGTGAGATGAATTAACAGAACACAGAGCAGTTTCTCAAGCTTCTTCCAGTTTTGAACGGAAGATATTTCCTTTTCACCATGGACCCTATGGGCTTCCAAATATCCTTTGCCAATTCCACGAGAACAGCCTTAGCGAAAGGCTTCTTGAAGGAAAGATGTAACTCTGTGAGATGAATTAACAGAACACAGAGCAGTTTCTCAGAAAGCTTCTTTCCAGTAGTGAACGGAAGATATTTCCTTTTTCACCATAGCCCTCTATGGGCTTCCAAATATCCTTTGCCAATTCCACAAGAACAGCCTTAGCTAAAGGCTTCTTGAAGGAAAGATGTAACTCGGTGAGATGAATTAAGAAAACACAGAGCAGTTTCTCAGATAGCTTCTTTCCAGTTTTGAAGCGGAAGATATTTCCTTTTTCACCATCGCCTCTATGGGCTTCCAAATATTTCCTTGCCAATTCCACAAGAACAGCCTTAGCGAAAGGGTAACTCTGTGAGATGAATTAACAGAACACAGAGCAGATTCTCAGAAAGGTTCTTTCCAGTTTTGAACCAATGATATTTCCTTTTTCACCATAGCCCTCTATGGGCTTCCAAATATCCTTTGCCAATTCCACAACAACAGCCTTAGCGAAGGCTTCCTGAAGGAAAGATGTAAATCTGTGAGATGAAATAACAGAACACAGAGCAGTTTCTCAGAAAGCTTATTCCAGTTTTGAGCGGAAGATATTTCCTTTTTGCCAATTCCACAAGAACAGCCTTAGCGAAAGGTTCTTGAAGGAAAGATGTAACTCTGTGAGATGCATAAACAGAACACAGAGCAGTTTCTCAGAAAGCTTCTTTCCAGGTTTGAGCGGAAGATACTTCCTTTTTCACCATAGCCCTCTATGGCTTCCAAATATCCCTTGCCAATTCCAGAAGAACAGCCTTAGCGAAGGCTTCTTGAAGGAAAGATGTAACTCTGTGAGATGAATTACAGACCACAGAGCAGTTTCTCAGAAAGCTTCTTTCCAGTTTTGAGCGGAGATATTTTCCTTTTCGACCATAGCCCTCTAAGGGCTTCCAAATATCCTTTGCCAATTCCACAAGAACAGCCTTAGCAAAAGGCTTTGAAGGAAAGATGTAACTCTGTGAGATGAATTAACAGAACACAGAGCAGTTTCTCAGAAAGCTTCTTTCCAGTTTTGAACGGAAGGATAATTTTCCTTTTCACCATAGCCCTCTATGGGCTTCCAAATATCACTTTGCCAATTCCACAAGAACAGCCTTATCGAAAGTCTTCTTGAAGGAAAGATGTAACTCTGTGAGATGAATTAACAGAACACAGAGCAGTTTCTCAGAAAGCTTCTTTCCAGTTTTGAACGGAAGATATTTCCTTTTCAACATAACCTCTATGGGCTTCCAAATATCCTTGCCAATTCCACAAGGAACAGCCTTGGCGAAAAGGCTTCTGAAGGAAAGATGTAACTCTGTGAGATGAATTACAGAACACTGAGCAGTTTCTCGACATGAATTACAGAACCCAGAGCAGTTTCTCAGAAAGCTTTTTCCAGTTTTGAACGGAAGATATTTCCTTTTCACCATAGCCTCCGTTGGGCTTCCAAATATCACTTTGCCAATTCCACAAGAACAGTTTAGCGAAAGGCTTCTTGAAGGGAAAGATGTAACTCTGTGAGATGAATTAACAGACACAGAGAAGTTTCTCAAGAAAGCTTCTTTCCAGTTTTGAACGGAAGATATTTCCTTTTTCACCATAGCCCTCTATGGGCTTCCAAATATCCCTTGCAATTCACAAGAACAGCCTTAGCAAAGGCTTCTTGAAGGAAAGATGTAAGTCTGTGAGATGAATTAACAGAACACAGAGCAGTTTCTCAGAAAGCTTCTTTCCAGTTTTGAGCGGAAGATATTTCCTTTTTCACCATAGCCCTCTATGGGCTTCCAAATATCCTTTGCCAATTCCACAAGAACAGCCTTAGCGAAAGGCTTCTTGAAGGAAAGATGTAACTCTGTGAGATGAATTAACAGAACACAGAGCAGTTTCTCAGAAAGCTTCTTTCCAGGTTTGAGCGGAAGGTATTTCCTTTTCACCCATACACCTCTATGGGCTTCCAAATATCCTTTGCCAATTCCACAAGACAGCCTTAGCGAAAGGCTTCTTGAAGGGAAAGATGTAACTCTGTGAGATGAATTAACAGAACACAGAGCAGTTTCTCAGAAAGCTTCTTTCCAGTTTTGAAGGAAGATATTTCCTTTTCACCATTGCCCTCTATGGGCTTCCAAATATCACTTTGCCAATTCCAAAAGAACAGCCTTAGCGAAAGGCTTCTTGAAGGAAAGATGTAACACTGTGAGATGAATTAACAGAACACAGAGCAGTTTCTCAGAAAGCTTCTTTCCAGTTTTGAAGGAAGATATTTCCTTTTCACCATTGCCCTCTATGGGCTTCCAAATATCCTTTGCCAGTTCCACAAGAACAGCCTTAGCGAAAGGCTTCTTGAAGGGAAAGATGTAACACTGTGAGATGAATTAACAGAACACAGAGCAGTTTCTCAGAAAGCTTCTTTCAGTTTTGAGCGGAAGATATTTCCTTTTCACCATAGCCCTCTAAGGGCTTCCAAATATCCTTTGCCAATTCCAAGAACAGCCTTAGCGAAAGGCTTGAAGGAAGATGTAACTCTGTGAGATGAATTAACAGAACACAGAGCAGTTTCTCAGAAAGCTTCTTTCCAGTTTTGAACGGAAGATATTTCCTTTTCACCATAGCCCTCTATGGGCTTCCAAATATCCTTTGCCAATTCCACGAGAACAGCCTTAGCGAAGGCTTCTTGAAGGAAAGATGTAACTCTGTGAGATGAATTAACAGAACACAGAGCAGTTTCTCAGAAAGCTTCTTTCCAGTTTTGAACGGAAGATATTTCCTTTTCACCATAGCCCTCTATGGGCTTCCAAATATCCTTGCCAATTCCACAAGAACAGCCTTAGCTAAAGGCTTCTTGAAGGGAAAGATGTAACTCTGAGATGAATTAACAGAACACAGAGCAGTTTCTCAGATAGCTTCTTTCCAGTTTTGAGCGGAAGATATTTCCTTTTCACCATAGCCCTCTATGGGCTTCAAATATCCTTGCCAATTCCACAAGAACAGCCTTAGCGAAAGGCTTCTTGAGGAAAGATGTAACTCTGTGAGATGAATTAACAGAACACAGAGCAGTTTCTCAGAAAGCTTCTTTCCAGTTTTGAACCAAGATATTTCCTTTTTCACCATAGCCTCTGGGCTTCCAAATATCCCTTGCCAATTCCACAAGAACAGCCTTAGCGAAAGGCTTCCTGAAGGAAAGATGTAACTCTGTGAGATGAATTAACAGAACACAGAGCAGTTTCTCAGAAAGCTTCTTTCAGTTTTGAACGGAAGATATTTCCTTTTTTGCCAACCATAGCCTCTATGGGCTTCAAATATGTAACTCTGTGAGATGAATTAACAGAACACAGAGCAGTTTCTCAGAAAGCTTGTTTCCAGTTTTGAACGGAAGATAGTTCCTTTTTCACCATAGCCCTCTATGGGCTTCCAAATATCACTTTGCCAATTCCACAAGAACAGCCATAGCGAAAGGCTTCTTGAAGGGAAAGATGTAACTCTGTGAGATGAATTAACAGAACACAGAGCAGTTTCTCAGAAAGCTTCTTTCCAGTTTTGAGCGGAAGATATTTCCTTTTCACCATAGCCCTCTATGGGCTTCCAAATATCCTTTGCCAATTCCACAAGAACAGCCTTAGCGAAAGGCTTCTTGAAGGGAAAGATGTAACTCTGTGAGATGAATTAACAGAACACTGAGCAGTTTCTCAAGCTTCTTTCCAGTTTTGAACGGAAGATATTTCCTTTTCACCATAGCCCTCTATGGGCTTCCAAATATCCTTTGCCAATTCCACAAGAACAGCCTTAGCGAAGGCTTTTGAAGGGAAAGATGTAACTCTGTGAGATGAATTAACAGAACACAGAGCAGTTTCTCAAAAGCTTCTTTCCAGTTTTGAGCGGAAGATATTTCCTTTTCACCATAGCCCTCTATGGGCTTCCAAATATCCTCCTTGCCAATTCCACAAGAACAGCCTTAGCGAAGGCTTCTTGAAGGAAAGATGTAACTCTGTGAGATGAATTAACAGAACACAGAGCAGTTTCTCAGAAGCTTCTTTCCAGTTTTGAGCGGAAGATATTTCCTTTTCACCATAGCCTCCATGGGCTTCCAAATATCCCTTTGCCAATTCCACAAGAACAGCCTTAGCGAAAGGCTTGAAGGAAAGATGTAACTCTGTGAGATGAATTACAGAACACAGAGCAGTTTCTCAAAAGCTTCTTTCCAGTTTTGAACGGAAGATATTTCCTTTTCACCTTAGCCTCTATGGGCTTCCAAATATCCTTTGCAAATTCCACAAGAACAGCCTTAGCGAAGGTTTCTTGAAGGAAAGATGTAACTCTGTGAGATGAATTAACAGAACACAGAGCAGTTTCTCAGAAAGCTTCTTTCCAGTTTTGAACGGAAGATGTTTCCTTTTCACCATAGCCCTCTATGGGCTTCCAAATATCACTTTGCCAATTCCACAAGAACAGCCTTAGCGAAAGGCTTCTTGAAGGAAAGATGTAACTCTGTGAGATGAATTAACAGAACACAGAGCAGTTTCTCAGAAAGCTTCTTTCCAGTTTTGAACGGAAGATATTTCCTTTTTTTCCAATTCCACAAGAACAGCCTTAGCGAAAAGCTTCTTGAGGGAAGAGATGTAACTCTGTGAGATGCATTAACAGAACACAGAGCAGTTTCTCAGAAAGCTTCTTTCCAGTTTTGAACGGAAGATATTCCTTTTTCACCATAGACCTCTATGGGCTTCCAAATATACTTTGCCAATTCCACAAGAACAGCCTTAGCGAAAGGCTTCTTGAAGGAAAGATGTAACTCTGTGAGATGAATTAACAGAACACAGAGCAGTTTCTCAGAAAGCTTCTTTCCAGTTTTGAACGGAAGATATTTCCTTTTTCACCATAGCCCTCTATGGGCTTCCAAATATCCTTTGCAATTCCACAAGAACAGCCTTAGCGAAAGGCTTCTTGAAGGAAAGATGTAACTCTGTGAGATGAATTAACAGAACACAGAGCAGTTTCTCAGAAAGCTTATTTCCAGTTTTGAACGGAAGATATTTCCTTTTTGCCAATTCCACAAGAACAGCCTTTGCCAATTCCACAAGAACAGCTAACTCTGTGAGATGAATTAACAGAACACAGAGCAGTTTCTCAGAAAGCTTCTTTCCAGTTTTGAGCGGAAGATATTTCCTTTTTCACCATAGCCCTCTATGGGCTTCCAAATATCCTTTGCCAATTCCAGAAGAACAGCCTTAGCGAAAGGCTTCTTGAAGGAAAGATGTAACTCTGTGAGATGAATTAACAGAACACAGAGCAGTTTCTCAGAAAGCTTCTTTCCAGTTTTGAGCGGAAGATATTTCCTTTTCACCATAGCCTCTATGGGCTTCCAAATATCCTTTGCAATTCCACAAGAACAGCCTTAGCGAAAGGCTTCTTGAAGGAAAGATGTAACTCTGTGAGATGAATTAACAGAACACAGAGCAGTTTCTCAGAAAGCTTCTTTCCAGTTTTGAACGGAAGATATTTCCTTTTCACCATAGCCCTCTATGGGCTTCCAAATATCCTTTGCCAATTCCACAAGAACAGCCTTAGCGAAAGGCTTCTTGAAGGAAAGATGTAACTCTGTGAGATGAATTAACAGAACACAGAGCAGTTTCTCAGAAAGCTTCTTTCCAGTTTTGAACGGAAGATATTTCCTTTTTCACCATAGCCCTCTATGGGCTTCCAAATATCCTTTGCCAATCCCACAAGAACAGTCTTAGCGAAAGGCTTCTTGAAGGAAAGATGTAACTCTGTGGGATGAATTAACAGAACACAGAGCAGTTTCTCAGAAAGCTTCTTTCCAGTTTTGAATGGAAGATATTTCCTTTTCACCATAGCCCTCTATGGGCTTCCAAATATCCCTTTGCCAATTCCACAAGAACAGCCTTAGCGAAAGGCTTCTTGAAGGAAAGATGTAACTCTGTGGGATGAATTAACAGAACACAGAGCAGTTTCTCAGAAAGCTTCTTTCCAGTTTTGAACGGAAGATATTTCCTTTTTCACCATAGCCCTCTATGGGCTTCCAAATATCCCTTTGCCAACTCCACAAGAACAGCATTAGCGAAAGGCTTCTTGAAGGAAAGATGTAACTCTGTGAGATGAATTACAGAACACAGAGCAGTTTCTCAGAAAGCTTCTTTCCAGTTTTGAACGGAAGATATTTCCTTTTCACCACAGCCCTCAGCGAAGGCTTCTTGAAGGAAAGATGTAACTCTGTGAGATGAATTAACAGAACACAGAGCAGTTTCTCAGAAAGCTTCTTTCCAGTTTTGAACGGAAGATATTTCCTTTTTCACCATAGCCCTCTATGGGCTTCCAAATATCCTTTGCCAATTCCACAAGAACAGCCTTAGCGAAAGGCTTCTTGAAGGAAAGATGTAACTCTGTGAGATGAATTAACAGAACACAGAGCAGTTTCTCAAGCTTCTTTCCAGTTTTGAACGGAAGATATTTCCTTTTCACCATAGCCCTCTATGGGCTTCCAAATATCCTTTGCCAATTCCACAAGAACAGCCTTAGCGAAGGCTTCTTGAAGGAAAGATGTAACTCTGTGAGATGAATTAACAGAACACAGAGCAGTTTCTCAGAAAGCTTCTTTCCAGTTTTGAACGGAAGATATTTCCTTTTCATCATAGCCCCTAAGGGCTTCCAAATATCCTTTGCCAATTCCACAAGAACAGCCTTAGCGAAAGGCTTGAAGGAAAGATGTAACTCTGTGTGACGAATTAACAGAACACAGAGCAGTTTCTCAGAAAGCTTCTTTCAGTTTTGAACGGAAGATATTTCCTTTTCACCATAGCCCTCTATGGGCTTCAAAATATCACTTTGCCAATTCCACAAGAACAGCCTTAGCGAAAGGCTTCTTGAAGGAAAGATGTAATTCTGTGAGATGAATTAACAGAACACAGAGCAGTTTCTCAGAAAGCTTCTTTCCAGTTTTGAACGGAAGATATTTCCTTTTCACCATAGCCTCTATGGGCTTCCAAATATCCTTTGCCAATTCCAGAAGAACAGCCTTAGCGAAAGGCTTCTTGAAGGGAAAGATGTAACTCTGTGAGATGAATTAACAGAACACAGAGCAGTTTCTCAGAAAGCTTCTTTCCAGTTTTGAACGGAAGTTATTTCCTTCTTCACCATGGCCCTCTATGGGCTTCCAAATATCCCTTTGCCAATTCCACAAGAACAGTCTTAGCGAAGGGCTTCTTGAAGGGAAAGATGTAACTCTGTGAGAGGAATTAACAGAACACAGAGCAGTTTCTCAGAAAGCTTCTTTCGAATTTTGAACGGAAGATATTTGTTTTTTCAACATAGCCCTCTATGGGCTTCCAAATATCCCTTTGCCAATTCCACAAGAACAGCCTTAACAAAAGGCTGCTTGAAGGGAAAGATGTAACTCTGTGAGATGAATTAACAGAACACAGAGCAGTTTCTCAGAAAGCTTTTCAGTTTTGAATGGAAGATATTTCCTTTTCACCATAGCCCTCTAAGGGCTTCCAAATATCCTTGCCAATTCCACAAGAACAGCCTTAGCGAAAGGCTTCTTGAAGGGAAAGATGTAACTCTGTGAGATGAATTAACAGAACACAGAGCAGTTTCTCAGAAAGCTTATTTCCAGTTTTGAACGAAGATATTTCCTTTTTCACCATAGACCTCTACGGGCTTCCAAATATCCCTTTGCCAACTCCACAAGAACAGCATTAGCGAAAGGCTTCTTGAAGGAAAAGATGTAACTCTGTGAGATGAATTTACAGAACACAGAGCAGTTTCTCAGAAAGCTCCTTTCGAGTTTTGAACGGAAGATATTTTTTTTTTTTGCCAATTCCACAAGAACAGCCTTAGCGAAAGGCTTCTTGAAGGGAAATATGTAATTCTGTGAGACGAATTCAACAGAACACAGAGCAGTTTCTCAGAAAGCTTCTTTCCAGTTTTGAATGGAAGATATTTCCTTTTTCACCATAGCCCTCTATGGGCTTCCAAATATCCCTTTGCCAATTCCACAAGAATAGCTTTAGCGAAAGGCTTCTTGAAGGGAAAGATGTAACTCTGTGAGATGAATTAACAGAACACAGAGCAGTTTCTCAGAAAGCTTCTTTCCAGTTTTGAACGGAAGATATTTCCTTTTTCACCATAGCCCTCTAAGGGCTTCCAAATATCCCTTTGCCAATTGCACAAGAACAGCCTTAGCGAAAGGCTTCTAGAAGGGAAACATGTAACTCTGTGAGTTGAATTAACAGAACACAGAGCAGTTTCTCAGAAAGCTTCTTTTCAGTTTTGAACGGAAGATATTTCCTTTTTCACCATAGCCCTCTATGGGCTTCCAAATATCCCTTTGCCAATTCAGGAAGAACAGCCTTACCGAAAGGCTTCTTGAAGGGAAAGATGTAACTCTGTGAGATGAATTAACAGAACACAGAGCAGTTTCTCAGAAAGCTTCTTTCCAGTTTTGAACGGAAGATATTTCCTTTTTCACCATGGCCCCCTATGGGCTTCCAAATATCCCTTTGCCAATACCACAAGAACAGCCTTAGCGAAAGGCTTCTTGAAGGAAAGATGTAACTCAGTGAGATGAATTAACAGAACACAGAGCAGTTTCTCAGAAAGCTTCTTTCCAGTTTTGAGCGGAAGATATTTCCTTTTCACCATAGCCCTCTATGGGCTTCCAAATATCCCTTTGCCAATTCCACAAGAACAGCCTTAGCGAAAGGCTTCTTGAAGGGAAAGATGTAACTCTGTGAGATGAATTAACAGAACACAGAGCAGTTTCTCAGAAAGCTTCTTTCCAGTTTTGAACGGAAGATATTTCCTTTTCACCATCGCCTCTATGGGCTTCCAAATATCCTTTGCCAATTCCAGAAGAACAGCCTTAGCGAAGGCTTCTTGAAGGGAAAGATGTAACTCTGTGAGATGAATTAACAGAACACAGAGCAGATTCTCAGAAAGCTTCTTTCCAGTTTTGAACCAATATTTCCTTTTCACCATAGCCCTCTATGGGCTTCCAAATATCCTTTGCCAATTCCACAAGAAAAGCCTTAGCGAAAGGCTTCTTGAAGGAAAGATGTAACTCTGTGAGATGAATTTACAGAACACAGAGCAGTTTCTCAGAAAGCTTATTTCCAGTTTTGAGCGGAAGATATTTCCTTTTGACAATTCCACAAGAACAGCCTTAGCGAAAAGCTTCTTGAAGGAAAGATGTAACTCTGTGAAATGCATTAACAGAACAGAGCAGTTTCTCAGAAAGCTTCTTTCCAGGTTTGAACGGAAGATACTTCATTTTTCACCATAGCCCTCTATGGGCTTCCAAATATCACTTTGCCATTCCACAAGAACAGCCTTAGTGAAAGGCTTGAAGGAAAGATGTAACTCTGTGAGATGAATTAACAGAACACAGAGCAGTTTCTCAGAAAGCTTCTATCCAGTTTTCAACGGAAGATATTTCCTTTTCACCATAGCCCTCTATGGGCTTCCAAATATCCTTTGCTAATTCCACAAGAACAGCCTTAGCGAAAGGCTTGAAGGAAAGATGTAACTCTGTGAGATGTATTAACAGAACACTGAGCAGTTTCTCAGAAAGCTTCTTTCCAGTTTTGAGCGGAAGATATTTCCTTTTCACCATAGCCCTCTGTGGGCTTCCAAATATCCTTTGCCAATTCCACAAGAACAGCCTTAGCGAAGGCTTCTTGAAGGAAAGATGTAACTCTGTGAGATGAATTAACAGAACACAGAGCAGTTTCTCAGAAAGCTTCTTTCCAGTTTTGAACGGAAGATATTTCCTTTTTCACCATAGCCCTCTGTGGGCTTCCAAATATCACTTGCCAATTCCACAAGAACAGCCTTAGCGAAAGGCTTCTTGAAGGGAAAGATGTAGCTCTGTGAGATGAATTAATGGAACACAGAGCAGTTTCTCAGAAAGCTTCTTTCCAGTTTTGAACGGAAGATATTTCCTTTTTCACCATACCCCTCTAGGGGCTTCCAAATATCCCTTTGCCAACTCCACAAGAACAGCATTAGCGAATGGCTTCTTGAAGGGAAAGATGTAACTCTGTGAGATGAATTAACAGATCACAGAGCAGTTTCTCAGATAGCTTCTTTCCAGTTTTGAACGGAAGATATTTCCTTTTTCACCATCGCCCTCTATGGGCTTCCAAATATTTCTTTGCCAATTCCAGAAGAACAGCCTTAGCGAAAGGCTTCTTGAAGGGAAAGATGTAACTCTGTGAGATGAATTAACATAACACAGCGCAGTTTCTCAGAAAGCTTCTTTCCAGTTTTGAACCAATGATATTTCCTTTTTCACCATAGCCCTCTATGGGCTTCCAAATATCCCTTTGCCAATTCCACAAGAACAGCCTTAGCGAAAGGCTTCTTGAAGGGAAAGATGTAAATCTGTGAGATGAATTAACAGAACACAGAGCAGTTTCTCAGAAAGCTTATTCCCAGTTTTGAACGGAAGATATTTCCTTTTTTGCCAAATCCACAAGAACAGACTTAGCGAAAGGCTTCTTGAAGGGAAAGATGTAACTCTGTGAGATGCATTAACAGAACACAGAGCAGTTTCTCAGAAAGCTTCTTTCCAGTTTTAAACGGAAGATATTTCCTTTTTCACCATAGCCCTCTATGGGCTTCCAAATATCCCTTCCCCAATTCCACAAGGACAGCCTTGGCGAAAGGCTTCTTGAAGGGAAAGATGTAACTCTGTGACATGAATTCACAGAACACAGAGCAGTTTCTCAGAAAGCTTCTTTCCAGTTTTGAACCGAAGATATTTCCTTCTTCACCTTAGCCCTCTATGGGCTTCCAAATATCCCTCTGCCAATTCCACTAGAACAGACTTAGCGAAAGGCTTCTTGAAGGGAAAGATGTAATCTGTGAGATGAATTAACAGAACACAGAGCAGTTTCTCAGAAAGCTTCTTTCCAGTTTTGAACGGAAGATATTTCTATTTTAACCATAGCCCTCTAAGGGCTTCCAAATATCCCTTTGCCAATTCCTCAAGAACAGCCTTAGCAAAAGGCTTCTTGAAGGGAAAGATGTAACTCAGTGAGATGAATTAACAGAACACAGAGCAGTTTCTCAGAAAGCTTCTTTCCAGTTTTGAACGGAAGATATTTCCTTTTTAACCATAGCCCTCTATGGGCTTCCAAATATCCCTTTGCCAATTCCACAAGAACAGCATTAGCGAAAGGCTTCTTGAAGGGAAAGATGTAACTCTGTGAGATGAATTAACAGAACACAGAGCAGTTTCTCAGAAAGCTTCTTTCCAGTTTTGAACCGAAGATATTTCCTTTTTCACCATAGCCCTCTATGGGCTACCAAATATCCCTTTGCCAATTCCAGAAGAACAGCCTCAGCGAAAGGCTTCTTGAAGGGAAATATGTAACTCTTTGAGATGAATTAACAGAACACAGAGCACTTTCTCAGAAAGCTTATTTCAAGTTTAGAACGGAAGATATTTCCTTTTTCACCATAGCCCTCTATGGGCTTCCAAATATCACTTTGCCAATTCCACAAGAACAGCCTTAGCGAAAGGCTTCTTGAAGGGAAAGATGTAACTCTGTGAGATGAATTAACAGAACACAGAGCAGTTTCTCAGAAAGCTTCTTTCCAGTTTTGAACGGAAGATATTTCCTTTTTGAACATAACCCTCTATGGGCTTCCAAATATCCCTTCCCTAATTCCAAAAGGACAGACTTGGCGAAAGGCTTCTTGAAGGGAAAGATGTAACTCTTTGAGATGAATTCACAGAACACAGAGCAGTTTCTCAGAAAGCTACTGTCCAGTTTTGAATGGAAGGTATTTGTATTCTGTGACATGAATTCACAGAACCCAGAGCAGTTTCTCAGAAAGCTTCTTTCCAGTTTTGAACGGAAGATATTTCCTTTTTCACCATAGCCCTCCGTTGGTTTCCAAATATCACTTTGCCAATTCCATAAGAACAGCCTTAGCGAAAGGCTTCTTGAAGGGAAAGATGTAAGTCTGTGAGATGAATTAACAGAACACAGAGCAGTTTCTCAGAAAGCTTCTTTCCAGTTTTGAACGGAAGATATTTCCTTTTTCACCATAGCCCTCTATGGGCTTCCAAATATCACTTTGCCAATTCCACAAGAACAGCCTTAGCGAAAGGCTTCTTGAAGGGAAAGATGTAACTCTGTGAGATGAATTAACAGAACACAGAGCAGTTTCTCAGAAAGCTTCTTTCCAGGTTTGAACGGAAGGTATTTCCTTTTTCACCGTACACCTCTATGGGCTTCCAAATATCACTTTGCCAATTCCACAAGACAGCCTTAGCGAAAGGCTTCTTGAAGGGAAAGATGTAACTCTGTGAGATGAATTAACAGAACACAGAGCAGTTTCTCAAAAGCTTCTTTCCAGTTTGAAGGAAGATATTTCCTTTTTCACCATAGCCCTCTATGGGCTTCCAAATATCACTTTGCCAGTTCCAAAAGAAGTGCCTTAGCGAAAGGCTTCTTGAAGGGAAAGATGTAACACTGTGAGATGAATTAACAGAACACAGAGCAGTTTCTCAGAAAGCTTCTTTCCAGTTTTGAACGGAAGATATTTCCTTTTTCACCATGGCCCCTATGGGCTTCCAAATATCCCTTTGCCAATTCCACGAGAACAGCCTTAGCGAAAGGCTTCTTGAAGGAAAGATGTAACTCTGTGAGATGAATTAACAGAACACAGAGCAGTTTCTCAGAAAGCTTCTTTCCAGTAGTGAACGGAAGATATTTCCTTTTTCACCATAGCCCTCTATGGGCTTCCAAATATGACTTTGCCAATTCCACAAGAACAGCCTTAGCTAAAGGCTTCTTGAAGGGAAAGATGTAACTCTGTGAGATGAATTAAGAAAACACAGAGCAGTTTCTCAGATAGCTTCTTTCCAGTTTTGAACGGAAGATATTTCCTTTTTCACCATCGCCCTCTATGGGCTTCCAAATATTTCCTTGCCAATTCCACAAGAACAGCCTTAGCGAAAGGCTTCTTGAAAGGAAAGATGTAACTCTGTGAGATGAATTAACAGAACACAGAGCAGATTCTCAGAAAGGTTCTTTCCAGTTTTGAACCAATGATATTTCCTTTTTCACCATAGCCCTCTATGGGCTTCCAAATATCCCTTTGCCAATTCCACAACAACAGCCTTAGCGAAAGGCTTCTTGAAGGAAAGATGTAACTCTGTGAGATGAATTAACAGAACACAGAGCAGTTTCTCAGAAAGCTTCTTTCCAGTTTTGAACGGAAGATATTTCCTTTTCACCATAGCCCTCTAAGGGCTTCCAAATATCCTTTGCCAATTCCACAAGAACAGCCTTAGCGAAAGGCTTCTTGAAGGAAAGATGTAACCTGTGAGATGAATTAACAGAACACTGAGCAGTTTCTCAGAAAGCTTCTTTCCAGTTTTGAACGGAAGATATTTCCTTTTTCACCATAGCCCTCTATGGGCTTCCAATAATCCCTTTGCCAATTCCACAAGAACAGCCTTAGCGAAAGGGTTCTTGAAGGGAAAGATGTAACTCTGTGAGATGAATTAACAGAACACAGAGCAGTTTCTCACAAAGCTTCTTTCCAGTTTTGAACGGAAGATATTTCCTTTTTCACCATAGCCCTCTATGGCCTTCCAAATATCCCTTTGCCAATCCCACAAGAACAGCCTTAGCGAAAGGCTTCTTGAAGGGAAAGATGTAACTCTGTGAGATGAATTAACAGAACACAGAGCACTTTCTCAGAACGCTACTTTCCAGTTTTGAACGGAAGATATTTCCTTTTCCACCATAGCCCTCCATGGGCTTCCAAATATCCCTTTGGCAATTCCACAAGAACAGCCTTAGCGAAAGGCTTGTTGAAGGGAAAGATGTAACTCTGTGAGATGAATTACAGAACGCAGAGCAGTTTCTCAAAAAGCTTCTTTCCAGTTTTGAACGGAAGATATTTCTTTTTTCACCATAGCCCTCTATGGGCTTCCAAATATCCCTTTGCAAATTCCACAAGAACAGCCTTAGCAAAAGGTTTCTTGAAGGGAAAGATGTAACTCTGTGAGATGAATTAACAGAACACAGAGCAGTTTCTCAGAAAGCTTCTTTCCAGTTTTGAACGGAAGATGTTTCCTTTTTAACCATAGCCCTCTATGGGCTTCCAAATATCACTTTGCCAATTCCACAAGAACAGCCTCAGCGAAAGGCTTCTTGAAGGGAAAGATGTAACTCTGTGAGATGAACTAACAGAACACAGAGCAGTTTCTCAGAAAGCTTCTGTCCAGTTTGGAACGGAACATATTTCCTTTTTCACCATAGCCACCTATGGGCTTCCAAATATCCCTTTGCCAATTCCACAAGAACAGCTTTAGCGAAAGGCTTCTTGAAGTAAAGATGTAACTCTGTGAGATGAATTAAGAGGACACAGAGCAGTTTCTCAGAAAGCATCTTTCCAGTTTTGAACCGAAGATATTTCCTTTTCACCATAGCCCTCTAAGGGCTTCCAAATATCCCATTGCCAATTCCACAAGAACAGCCTTAGCGAAAGACTTCTTGATGGGAAAGATGTAACTCTGTGAGATGAATTAACAGAACACAGAGCAGTTTCTCGGAAAGCTTCTTTCCAGTTTTGAACGGAAGATATTTCCTTTTTCAACATAGCGCTCTAAGGGCTTCCAAATATCCCTTTGCCAATTCCGGAAGAACAGCCTTAGCGAAAGGCTTCTTTAAGGGAAAGGTGTAACTCTGTGAGATGAATAAACAGAACACAGAGCAGTTTCTCAGAAAGCTTCTTTCCAGTTTTGAACGGAAGATATTTCCTTTTTTGCCAATTCCACAAGAACAGCCTTAGCGAAAAGCTTCTTGAAGGAAAGATGTAACTCTGTGAGATGCATTAACAGAACACAGAGCAGTTTCTCAGAAAGCTTCCTTCCAGTTTTGAACGGAAGATATTTCCTTTTTCACCATAGCCCTCTATGGGCTTCCAAATATACTTTACCAATTCCACAAGAACAGCCTTAGCGAAAGGCTTCTTGAAGGGAAAGATGTAACTCTGTGAGATGAATTAACAGAACACTGAGCAGTTTCTCAGAAAGCTTCTTTCCAGTTTTGAACGGAAGATATTCCCTTTTTCACCATAGCCTTCTATGGGTTTCCAAATATCCCTTTGCCAATTCCACAAGAACAGCCTTAGCGAAAGGCTTCCTGAAGGGAATGATGTAACTCTGTGAGATGAATTAACAGAACACAGAGCAGTTTCTCAGAAAGCTTCTTTCCAGTTTTGAACGGAAGATATTTCGTTTTTCACCATCGCTCTCTAAGGGCTTCCAAATATTTCTTTGCCAATTCCACAAGAACAGCCTTAGCGAAAGGCTTCTTGAAGGTAAAGATGTAACTCTGTGAGATGAATTAACAGAACACAGAGCAGATTCTCAGAAAGCTTCTTTCCAGTTTTCAACCAATGATATTTCCTTTTTCACCCTAGCCCTCTATGGGCTTCGAAATATCCCTTTGCCAATTCCACAAGAACAGCCTTAGCGAAAGGCTTCTTGAAGGGAAAGATGTAAATCTGTGCGATGAATTAACAGAACACAGAGCAGTCTCTGAAAGCTTATTCCTAGTTTTGAACGGAAGATATTTCCGTTTTTGCCAATTCCACAAGAACAGCCTTAGCGAAAAGCTTATTGAAGGGAAAGATGTAACTCTGTGAGATGCATTAACAAAACACAGAGCAGTTTCTCAGAAAGCTTCTTCCAGGTTTGAACGGAAGATACTTCCTTTTTCACCATAGCCCTCTATGGGCTTCCAAATATCCCTTTGCCAATTCCAGAAGAACAACCTTAGCGAAAGGCTTCTTGAAGGGAAAGATATAACTCTGTGAGATGAATTCACAGAACACAGAGCAGTTTCTCACAAAGATTCTTTCCAGTTTTGAACGGAAGATATTTCCGTTTTCACCATAGCCCTCTATGGGCTTCCAAATATCCCTTTGCAAATTCCACAAGAACAGCCTTAGCGAAAGGCTTTTTGAAGGGAAAGATGTAACTCTGTGAGATGAATTAACAGAACACAGAGCAGTTTCTCAGAAAGCTTCTTTCCAGTTTTGAACGGAAGATATTTCCTTTTACAACATAGCCCTCCATGGGCTTCCAAATATCACTTTCCCAATTCCACAAGAACAGACTTAGCGAAAGGCTCCTTGAAGGGAAAGATGTAACTCTGTGAGATGAATTAACAGAATACAGAGCACTTTCTCAGAAAGCTTCTTTCCAGTTTTGAACGGAATATATTTCCTTTTTCACCATAGCCCTCTATGGGCTTTCAAATATCACTTTGCCAATTCCACAAGAACAGCCTTAGCGAAAGGCTTCTTGAAGGGAAAGATGTAACTCTGTGAGATGAATTAACAGAACACAGAGCAGTTTCTCCGAAAGCTTCTTTCCAGTTTTGAACGGAAGATATTTCCTTTTTCACCATAGCCCTCTATGGGCTTCCAAATATCACTTTGCCAATTAAACAAGAATAGCCTTAGCGAAAGGCTTCTTAAAGGGAAAGATGTAACTCTGTGAGATGAATTAACAGAACACAGAGCAGTTTCTCAGAAAGCTTCTTTCCAGGTTTGAACGGAAGATATTTCCTTTTTCACCATAGGCCTCTATGGGCTATCAAATATCACTTTGCCAATTCCACAAGAACAGCCTTAGCGAAAGGCTTCTTGATGGGAAAGATGTAACTCTGTGAGACGAATTAACAGAACACCGAGCAGTTTCTCAGAAACCTTCTTTCCAGTTTTGAACGGAAGATATTTCCTTTTTCACCATAGCCCTCTATAGGCTTCCAAATATCCCTTTGCCAATTCCACAAGAACAGCCTTAGCGAAAGGCTTCTTGAAGGGAAAGATGTAACTCTGTGAGATGAATTAACAGAACACAGAGCAGTTTCTCAAAGCTTCTTTCCAGTTTTGAAGCGGAAGATATTTCCTTTTCACCATAGCCCTCTATGGGCTTCCAAATATCCCCTTGCCAATTCCACAAGAACAGAATTAGCGAAAGGCTTCTTGAAGGGAAAGATGTAACTCTGTGAGATGAATTAACAGAACACAGAGCAGTTTCTCCGAAAGCTTCTTTCCAGTTTTGAACGGAAGATATTTCCTTATTCAACATAGCCCTCTATGGGCTTCCAAATATCCCTTTGCCAATCCCACAAGAACAGTCTTAGCGAAAGGCTTCTTGAAGGGAAAGATGTAACTCTGTGGGATGAATTAACAGAACACAGAGCAGTTTCTCAGAAAGCTTCTTTCCAGTTTTGAATGGAAGATATTTCCTTTTTCACCATAGCCCTATAAGGGCTTAGAAATATCCCTTTGCCAATTCCAGAAGAACAGCCTTAGCGAAAGGCTTCTTGAAGGGAAAGATGTAACTCTGTGAGGTAAATTAACAGAACACAGAGCAGTTTCTCAGAAAGCTTATTTCCAGTTTTGAACGAAGATATTTCCTTTTTCACCATAGCCCTCTACGGGCTTCCAAATATCCCTTTGCCAACTCCACAAGAACAGCATTAGCGAAAGGCTTCTTGAAGGGAAAGATGTAACTCTGTGAGATGAATTTACAGAACACAGAGCAGTTTCGCAGAAAGCTCCTTTCCAGTTTTGAACGGAAGATATTTTTTTTTTGCCAATTCCACAAGAACAGATTTAGCGAAAGCCTTCTTGAAGGGAAAGATGTAACTCTGTGCGATGAATTAACAGAACACAGAGCACTTTCTCAGAAAGCTTCTTTCCAGTTTTGAACGGAAGATATTTCCTTTTTCACCACAGCCCTCTATGGGCTTCCAAATGTCACATTGCCTATTCCACGAGAACCTCCTTAGCGAAAGGCTTCTTGAAGGGAAAGATGTAACTCTGTGAGATGAATGAACAGAACACTGAGCAGTTTCTCAGAAAGCTTCTTTCCAATTTGAACGGAAGATATTTCCTTTTTCACCATAGCCCTCTATGGGCTTCCAAGTATCCCTTTGCCAATTCCACAAGAACAGCCTTAGCGGAAGGCTTCTTGAAGGGAAAGATGTAACTCTGTTAGATGAATTAGCAGAACACAGAGCAGTTTCTCAGAATGCTTCTTTCCACTTTTGAACGGAAGATATTTCCTTTTTCATCATAGCCCCGTAAGGGCTTCCAAATTTCACTTTGCCAATTCCACAAGAACAGCCTTAGAGAGAGGCTTCTTGAAGGAAAGATGTAACTCTGTGTGACGAATTAACAGAACACAGAGCAGTTTCTCAGAAAGCTTGTTTCCGGTTTTGAACGGAAGATATTTCCTTTTTCACCGTAGCCCTCTATGGGCTTCAAAATATCACTTTGCGAATTCCACAAGAACAGCCTTAGCGAAAGGCTTCTTGAAGGGAAAGATGTAACTCTGTGAGATGAATTAACAGAACACAGAGCAGTTTCTCAGAAAGCTTCTTTCCAGTTTTGAACGGAAGATATTTCCTTTTTCACCATAGCCCTCTATGGGCTTCCAAATATCCTTGCCAATTCCACAAGAACAGCCTTAGCGAAAGGCTTCTTGAAGGAAAGATGTAACTCTGTGAGAGGAATTAACAGAACACAGAGCAGTTTCAGAAAGCTTCTTCCAGTTTTGAACGGAAGATATTTGTTTTTCAACATAGCCCTCTATGGGCTTCCAAATATCCTTGCCAATTCCACAAGAACAGCCTTAACAAAAAGGCTGCTTGAAGGAAAGATGTAACTCTGTGAGATGAATTAACAGAACACAGAGCAGTTTCTCAGAAAGCTTCTTTCCAGTTTTGAATGGAAGATATTTTCACCATAGCCCTCTATGGGCTTCCAAATATCCTTGCCAATTCCAGAAGAACAGCCTTAGCGAAGGCTTCTTGAAGGAAAGATGTAACCTGTGAGATGAATTAAGAGAACACAGAGCAGTTTCTCAAGCTTCTTTCCAGTTTTGAACGAAGATATTTCCTTTTTCACCATAGCCCTCTATGGGCTTCCAAATATCCCTTTGCCAACTCCACAAGAACAGCCTTAGCGAAGGCTTCTTGAAGGAAAGATGTAACTCTGTGAGATGAATTTACAGAACACAGAGTTTCTCAGAAAGCTCCTTTCGAGTTTTGAACGGAAGATATTTTTTTTTTGCCAATTCCACAAGAACAGCCTTAGCGAAGGCTTCTTGAAGGAAAGATGTAACTCTGTGAGACGAATTCAACAGAACACAGAGCAGTTTCTCAGAAAGTTTCTTTCCAGTTTTGAATGGAAGATATTTCCTTTTTCACCATAGCCCTCTATGGGCTTCCAAATATCCCTTTGCCAACTCCACAAGAACAGCATTAGCGAAAGGCTTCTTGAAGGAAAAGATGTAACTCTGTGAGATGAATTTACAGAACACAGAGCAGTTTCTCAGAAAGCTCCTTTCGAGTGTTGAACGGAAGATATTTTTTTTTTTTGCCAATTCCACAAGAACAGCCTTAGCGAAAGGCTTCTTGAAGGGAAAGATGTAACTCTGTGAGATGAATAAACAGAACACAGCGCAGTTCTTGTGGAATTGGCAAAGTGATACATGGAAGCCCAAAGAGGGCTATGGTGAAAAAGGAAATATCTTCCGTTCAAAACTGGAAAGAAACTTTCTGAGAAACTGCTCTGTGTTCTGTGAATTCATCTCACAGAGTTACATCTTTCCTTCAAGAAGCCTTCGCTATGGCTGTTCTTGTGAATTTGGCAAATGATATTTGGAAGCCCATAGAGGGCTATGGTGAAAAGGAAATATCTTCGTTTAAAACTGGAAAGAAGCTTGTTGAGAAACTGCTCTGTGTTCTGTTAATTCATCTCACAGAGTTACATCTTTCCTTCAAGAAGCCTTCGCTAAGGCTGTTCTTGTGGAATTGGCAAAGTGATATTTGGAAGCCCATAGGGGCTATGGTGAAAAGGAAATATCTTCCGCTCAAAACTGAAAGAAGCTTTCTGAGAAACTGCTCTGTGTTCTGTTAATTCATCTCACAGAGTTACATCTTTCCTTCAAGAAACATTTCGCTATGGCTCTTCTTGTGGAATTGGCAAGGATATTTGGAAGCCCATATGGGGCTATGGTGAAAAGGAAATATCTTCCGTTCAAAACTGGAAAGAAGCTTGAGAAACTGGTCTGTGTTCTGGTAATTCATCTCACAGAGTTACATCTTTCCTTCAAGAAGCCTTTCGCTAAGGCTGTTCTTGTGGTATAGGCAAAGGGTATTTGGAAGCCCATAGAGGGCTATGGTGAAAAGGAAATATCTTAAGTTCAAACTGAAAGAAGCTTTCTGAGAAACTGCTGTGTGTTCTGTGAATTCATCTCACATAGTTACATCTTTCCTTCAAGAAGCCTTTCGCTAAGGTTGTTCTTGTGGAATTGGCAAAGGATATTTGGAAGCCCATATGGGGCTATGGTGAAAAGGAAATATCTTCCGCTTCAAAACTGGAAAGAAGCTTGAGAAACTGCTCTGTGTTCTGTTAATTCATGTCACAGAGTTACATATTTCCTTCACAGCCTTTCGCTAAGGCTGTTCTTGTGGAATTGGCAAAGGGATATTTGAAGCCCATGGAGGTTTATGGTTAAAAGGAAGTATCTTCCGTTCAAAACTGGAAAGAAGCTTTCTGAGAAACTGCTCTGTGTTCTGTTAATTCATGTCAGAGTTACATCTTCCTTCAAGAAGCCTTTCGCTAAGGCTGTTCTTGTGGAATTGGCAAAGGGATATTTGAAGCCCATAGGGGCTATGGTGAAAAGGAAATATCTTCCGCTCAAAACTGGAAAGAAACTTGAGAAACTGCTCTGTGTTCTGTTAATTCATCTCACAGTGTTACATCTTTCCCTTCAAGAAGCCGTTCGCTAAGGCTGTTCTTGTGGAATTGGCAAAGGGATATTTGGAAGCCCATAGAGGGCTATGGTGAATAAGGAAATATCCTCGGTTCAAAACTGGAAAGAAGCTTTCTGAGAAGCTGTTCCGTGTTCTGTTCATTCATCTCACAGAGTTACATCTTTCCCTTCAAGAAGCCTTTCGCTAAGTCTGTTCTTGTTGAATAGACAAAGGGATATTTGGTAGCCCATAAAGGAATATGGTGAAAAAGGATATATCTTCCGCTCAAAACTGGAAAGAAGCTTGAGAAACTGCTCTGTGTTCTGTTAATACATCTCACAGACTTACATCTTTCCCTTCAAGAAGCCTTCGCTAAGGCTGTTCTTCTGGAATTGGCAAAGGATATTTGGAAGCCCATAGAGGGCTATGGTGAAAAGGAAATATCTTCCGTTCAAAACTGGAAAGAAGCTTGAGAAAGTGCTCTGTGTTCTGTTAATTCATCTCACAGAGTTACATCTTTCCTTCAAGCAGCCTGTCGCTAAGGCTGTTCTTGTGGAATTGGCAAAGTGATATTTGGAAGCCCATAGAGGGCTATGGTGAAAAAGGAAACATCTTCCATGCAAAACTGCAAAGAAGCTATCTGAGAAACTGCTCTGTGTTCTGTTAATTCATCTCACAGAGTTACATGTTTCCTTCACAGCCTTTCGCTAAGGCTGTTCTTGTGGCATTGGCAAAGGGATATTTTTAAACCCATAGAGGGCTTTGGTGAAAAAGGAAATATCTTCCGCTCAAAGCTGGAAAGAAGCTTGAGAAACTGCTCTGTGTTCTGTGAATTCATCTCACAGAGTTACATCTTTCCTTCAAGAAGCCTTCGCTAAGGCTCTTCTTGTGGAATTGGCAAAGGATATTTGGAACCCTAGGGGCTATGGTGAAAAGGAAATATCTTCCGCTCAAAACTGAAAGAAGCTTTCTGAGAAACTGCTCTGTGTTCTGTTAATTCATCTCACAGAGTTACATCTTTCCTTCAAGAAGCCTTCGCTAAGGCTGTTCTTGTGGAATTGGCAAAGTGATATTTGGAAGAACATAGAGGGCTATGGTGAAAAGGATATATCTTCCGCTCAAAACCGGAAAGAAGCTTTTTGAGAAATTCCTCTGTGTTCTGTTAATTCATCTCAGAGTTACATCTTTCCTTCAAGAAGCCTTCGCTAAGGCTGTTCTTGTGGAATTGGCAAAGTGATATTTGGAAGCCCATAGCGGCTATGGTGAAAAGGAAACATCTTCCGAGCAAAACTGGAAAGAAGCTTGAGAAACTGCTCTGTGTTCTGTGAATTCATCTCACAGAGTTACATCTTTCCTTCAAGAAGCCTTTACGCTAAGGCTGTTCTTGTGGAATTGGCAAAGGATATTTGGAAGCCCATAGAGCGCTATGTTGAAAAAGGAAATATCTTCCGCTCTAAACTGGAAAGAAGCATTCTGAGAAACTGCTCTGTGTTCTGTTAATTCATCTCACAGAGTTACATCTTTCGCTTCAAGAAGCCTTTGCTAAGGCTGTTCTTGTGGAATTGGCAAAGGATATTTGGAAGCCCATAGGGGCTATGGTGAAAAGGAAATATCTTCCGCTCAAAACTGGAAAGAAGCTTTCTGAGAAACTACTCTGTGTTCTGTTAATTCATCTCACAGAGTTACATCTTTCCCTTCAAGAAGCCTTCGCTAAGGCTGTTCTTGTGAATTGGCAAAGGGATATTTGGAAGCCCATAGAGGGCTATGGTGAAAAGGAAATATCTTCGTTTAAAACTGGAAAGAAGCTTGTTGAGAAACTGCTCTGTGTTCTGTTAATTCATCTCACAGAGTTACATCTTTCCTTCAAGAAGCCTTTGCTAAGGCTGTTCTTGTGGAATTGACAAAGTGATATTTGGAAGCCCATAGAGGGCTACGGTGAAAATGGAAATATCTTCCGTTCAAAACTGAAAGAAGCTTTCAGAGAAATGCTCTGTTTTCTTAATTCATCTCAGAGTTACATCTTTCCCTTCAAGAAGCCTTCGCTAAGGCTGTTCTTGTGGCATTGGCAAAGGATATTTGGAAGCCCATAGAGGGCTATGGTGAAAAGGAAATATCTTCCGTTCAAAACTGGAAAGAAGCTTGTTGAGAAACTGCTCTGTGTTCTGTTAATTCATCTCACAGAGTTACATCTTTCCTTCAAGAAGCCTTTGCTAAGGCTGTTCTTGTGGAATTGACAAAGTGATATTTGGAAGCCCATAGAGGGCTACGGTGAAAATGGAAATATCTTCCGTTCAAAACTGAAAGAAGCTTTCAGAGAAATGCTCTGTTTTCTTAATTCATCTCAGAGTTACATCTTTCCCTTCACAGCCTTCGCTAAGGCTGTTCTTGTGGCATTGGCAAAGGATATTTGGAAGCCCATAGAGGGCTATGGTGAAAAGGAAATATCTTCCGTTCAAAACTGGAAAGAAGCTTGTTGAGAAACTGCTCTGTGTTCTGTTAATTCATCTCACAGAGTTACATCTTTCCTTCAAGAAGCCTTTGCTAAGGCTGTTCTTGTGGAATTGGCAAAGTGATATTTGGAAGCCCATAGAGGGCTATGGTGAAAATGGAAATATCTTCCGTTCAAAACTGGAAAGAAGCTTTCAGAGAAATGCTCTGTTTTCTTAATTCATCTCACGGAGTTACATCTTTCCCTTCAAGAAGCCTTCGCTATGGCTGTTCTTGTGGCATTGGCAAAGGATATTTGGAAACCCACAGAGGGTTATGGTGAAACAGGAAATATCTTCCGCTCAAAACTGGAAAGAAGCTTGAGAAACTGCTCTGTGTTCTGTGAATTCATCTCACAGAGTTACATCTTTCCCTTCAAGAAGCCTTTCGCTAAGGTTGTTCTTGTGGAATTGGCAAAGGATATTTGTAAGCCCATAGAGGGCTATGGTGAAAAGGAAATATCTTCCGCTCAAAACTGGAAAGAAGCTTTCTGAGAAACTGGTCTGTGTTCTGTTAATTCAACTCACAGAGTTACATCTTTCCTTCAAGAAGCCTTTCGCTAAGGCTGTTCTTGTGGAATTGGCAAAGGATATTTGGAAGCCCATAGAGGCTATGGTGAAACAGGAAATATCTTAATTTCAAAACTGGAAAGAAGCTTTCTGAGAAACTGCTCTGTGTTCTGTTAATTCATCTCACAGAGTTACATCTTTCCCTTCAAGAAGCCTTTCGCTAAGGCTGTTCTTGTGGAATTGGCAAGGATATTTGGAAGCCTATATGGGGCTATGGTGAAAAGGAAATATCTTCCGTTCAAAACTGGAAAGAAGCTTTCTGAGAAACTGGTCTGTGTTCTGGTAATTCAACTCACAGAGTTACATCTTTCCCTTCAAGAAGCCTTTCGCTAAGGCTGTTCTTGTGGTATAGGCAAAGGGGTATTTGGAAGCCCATAGAGGGCTATGGTGAAACAGGAAATATCTTAATTTCAAAACTGGAAAGAAGCTTTCTGAGAAACTGCTGTGTGTTCTGTGAATTCATCTCACAGAGTTACATCTTTCCCTTCAAGAAGCCTTTCGCTAAGGTTGTTCTTGTGGAATTGGCTAAGGGATATTTGGAAGCCTATATGGGGCTATGGTGAAAAAGGAAATACCTTCCTTTCAAAACTGGAAAGAAGCTTTCTGAGAAAGTGCTCTGTGTTCTGTTACTTCATCTCACAGAGTTACATATTTCCCTTCAAGCAGCCTTTCGCTAAGGCTGTTCTTGTGGAATTGGCAAAGGGATATTTTGAAGCCCATGGAGGGTTATGTTGAAAAAGGAAGTATCTTCCGTTCAAAACTGGAAAGAAGCTTTCTGAGAAACTGCTCTGTGTTCTGTTAATTCATGTCAGAGTTACATCTTTCCCTTCAAGAAGCCTTTCGCTATGGCTGTTCTTGTGGAATTGGCAAAGGGATATTTGGAAGCCCATAGGGGGCTATGGTGAAAAAGGAAATATCTTCCGTTCAAAACTGGAAAGAACTTTCTGAGAAACTACTCTGTGTTCTGTTAATTCATCTCACAGAGTTACATCTTTCCTTCAAGAAGCCTTCGCTAAGGCTGTTCTTGTGGAATTGGCAAAGGATATTTGGAAGCCCATAGAGGGCTATGGTGAAAAAGGAAATATCCTCGGTTCAAAACTGGAAAGAAGCTTTCTGAGAAGCTGTTCCGTGTTCTGTTCATTCATCTCACAGAGTTACATCTTTCCCTTCAAGAAGCCTTTCGCTAAGTCTGTTCTTGTTGAATTGACAAAGGGATATTTGGTAGCCCATAAAGGAATATGGTGAAAAAGGATATATCTTCCGTTCAAAACTGGAAAGAAGCTTTCTGAGAAACTGCTCTGTGTTCTGTTAATACATCTCACAGACTTACATCTTTCCCTTCAAGAAGCCTTTCGCTAAGGCTGTTCTTCTGGAATTGGCAAAGGGATATTTGGAAGCCCATAGAGGGCAATAGTGAAAAAGGAAATATCTTCCGTTCAAAACTGGAAAGAAGCTTTCTGAGAAAGTGCTCTGTGTTCTGTTAATTCATCTCACAGAGTTACATGTTTCCTTCAAGCAGCCTTCGCTAAGGCTGTTCTTGTGGTATAGGCAAAGGATATTTGGAAGCCCATAGAGGGCTATGGTGAAACAGGAAATATCTTAATTTCAAAACTGAAAGAAGCTTTCTGAGAAACTGCTGTGTGTTCTGTGAATTCATCTCACAGAGTTACATCTTTCCTTCAAGATTTTCGCTAAGGTTGTTCTTGTGGAATTGGCAAAGGATATTTGGAAGCCCATAGGGGCTATGGTGAAAAGGAAATATCTTCCGCTCAAAACTGGAAAGAAGCTTGAGAAAGTGCTCTGTGTTCTGTTACTTCATCTCACAGAGTTACATATTTCCTTCAAGCAGCCTTTTCGCTAAGGCTGTTCTTGTGGAATTGGCAAAGGATATTTTGAAGCCCATGGAGGGTTATGTTGAAAAAGGAAATATCTTCCGTTCAAAACTGGAAAGAAGCTTTCTGAGAAACTGCTCTGTGTTCTGTTAATTCATGTCAGAGTTACATCTTTCCTTCAAGAAGCCTTCGCTATGGCTGTTCTTGTGAATTGGCAAAGGATATTTGGAAGCCCATAGGGGCTATGGTGAAAAGGAAATATCTTCCGTCAAAACTGGAAAGAACTTTCTGAGAAACTACTCTGTGTTCTGTTAATTCATCTCACAGAGTTACATCTTTCCCTTCAAGAAGCCTTTCGCTAAGGCTGTTCTTGTGGAATTGGCAAAGGGATATTTGGAAGCCCATAGAGGGCTATGGTGAAAAAGGAAATATCCTCGGTTCAAAACTGGAAAGAAGCTTTCTGAGAAGCTGTTCCGTGTTCTGTTCATTCATCTCACAGAGTTACATCTTTCCCTTCAAGAAGCCTTTCGCTAAGTCTGTTCTTGTTGAATTGACAAAGGGATATTTGGTAGCCCATAAAGGAATATGGTGAAAAAGGATATATCTTCCGTTCAAAACTGGAAAGAAGCTTTCTGAGAAACTGCTCTGTGTTCTGTTAATACATCTCACAGACTTACATCTTTCCCTTCAAGAAGCCTTTCGCTAAGGCTGTTCTTCTGGAATTGGCAAAGGGATATTTGGAAGCCCATAGAGGGCAATAGTGAAAAAGGAAATATCTTCCGTTCAAAACTGGAAAGAAGCTTTCTGAGAAAGTGCTCTGTGTTCTGTTAATTCATCTCACAGAGTTACATGTTTCCCTTCAAGCAGCCTTTCGCTAAGGCTGTTCTTGTGGCATTGGCAAAGGGATATTTTTAAACCCATAGAGGGCTTTGGTGAAAAAGGAAATATCTTCCGATCAAAGCTGGAAAGAAGCTTTCTGAGAAACTGCTCTGTGTTCTGTGAATTCATCTCACAGAGTTACATCTTTCCCTTCAAGAAGCCTTTCGCTAAGGCTCTTCTTGTGGAATTGGCAAAGGGATATTTGGAACCCCTAGGGGGCTATGGTGAAAAAGGAAATATCTTCCGTTCAAAACTGGAAAGAAGCTTTCTGAGAAACTGCTCTGTGTTCTGTTAATTCATCTCACAGAGTTACATCTTTCCCTTCAAGAAGCCTTTCGCTAAGGCTGTTCTTGTGGAATTGGCAAAGGGATATTTGGAAGCCCATAGAGGGCTATGGTGAAAAGGAAATATCTTCCGTTCAAAACTGGAAAGAAGCTTGAGAAACTGCTCTGTGTTCTGTTTATTCATCTCACAGAGTTACATCTTTCCTTCAAGAAGCCTTCGCTAAGGCTGTTCTTGTGGAATTGGCAAAGGGATATTTGGAAGCCCATAGAGGGCTATGGTGAAAAAGGAAATATCTTCCGTCAAAACTGGAAAGAAGCTTTCTGAGAAACTGCTTTGTGTTCTGTTAATTCATCTCACAGAGTTACATCTTTCCCTTCAAGAAGCCTTCGCTAAGGCTGTTCTTGTGGAATTGGCAAAGGATATTTGGAAGCCCATAGAGGGCTATGGTGAAAAGGATATATCTTCCGCTCAAAACCGGAAAGAAGCTTTTGAGAAATTCCTCTGTGTTCTGTTAATTCATCTCAGAGAGTTACATCTTTCCTTCAAGAAGCCTTACGCTAAGGCTCTTCTTGTGGAATTGGCAAAGTGATATTGGAAGCCCATAGCGGCTATGGTGAAAAGGAAACATCTTCCGTCAAAACTGGAAAGAAGCTTTCTGAGAAACTGCTCTGTGTTCTGTGAATTCATCTCACAGAGTTACATCTTTCCCTTCAAGAAGCCTTTCGCTAAGGCTGTTCTTGTGGAATTGGCCAAGGGATATTTGGAACCCCTAGGGGGCTATGGTGAAAAAGGAAATATCTTCCGTTAAAAACTGGAAAGAAACTTTCTGAGAAACTGCTCTGTGTTCTGTTAATTCATCTCACAGAGTTACATCTTTCCCTTCAAGAAGCCTTACGCTAAGGCTGTTCTTGTGGAATTGGCAAAGGGATATTTGGAAGCCCATAGAGCGCTATGTTGAAAAAGGAAATATCTTCCGTTCTAAACTGGAAAGAAGCATTCTGAGAAACTGCTCTGTGTTCTGTTAATTCATCTCACAGAGTTACATCTTTCGCTTCAAGAAGCCTTTTGCTCAGGCTGTTATTGTGGAATTGGCAAAGGGATATTTGGAAGCCAATAGGGGGCTATGGTGAAAAAGGAAATATCTTCCGTTCAAAACTGGAAAAAAGCTTTCTGAGAAACTACTCTGTGTTCTGTTAATTCATCTCACAGAGTTACATCTTTCCTTCAAGCAGCCTTCGCTAAGGCTGTTCTTGTGGAATTGGCAAAGGGATATTTGGAAACCCACAGAGGGTTATGGTGAAAAGGAAATATCTTCGCTTTAAAACTGGAAAGAAGCTTGAGAAACTGCTCTGTGTTCTGTTAATTCATCTCACAGAGTTACATCTTTCCTTCAAGAAGCCTTTCGCTAAGGCTGTTCTTGTGGAATTGACAAAGGATATTTGGAAGCCCATAGGGCTACGGTGAAAATGGAAATATCTTCCGCTCAAAACTGGAAAGAAGCTTTCAGAGAAATGCTCTGTGTTCTCTTAATTCATCTCACGGAGAGTTACATCTTTCCTTCAAGCAGCCTTTCGCTAAGGCTGTTCTTGTGGAATTGGCAAAGGATATTTGGAAACCCACAGAGGGCTATGGTGAAAAAGGAAATATCTTCCGCTCAAAACTGGAAAGAAGCTTGAGAAACTGCTCTGTGTTCTGTTAATTCATCTCACAGAGTTACATCTTTCCCTTCAAGAAGCCTTTCGCTATGGCTCTTCTTGTGGAATTGGCAAAGGATATTTGGAAGCCCATAGAGGGCTATGGTGAAAAAGGAAATATCTTCCGCTCAAAACTGGAAAGAAGCTTTTGAGAAACTGCTCTGTGTTCTGTTAATTCATCTCACAGAGTTACATCTTTCCTTCAAGAAGCCTTCGCTAAGGCTGTTCTTGTGGAATTGGCAAGGATATTTGGAAGCCCATAGGGGCTATGTTGAAAAAGGAAATATCTTCCGCTCAAAACTGGAAAGAAGCTTTCTGAGAAACTGCTCTGTGTTCTGTTAATTCATCTCACAGAGTTACATCTTTCCTTCAAGAAGCCTTCGCTAAGGCTGTTCTTGTGGAATTGGCAAAGGGATATTTGGAAGCCCATAGAGGGCTATGGTGAAAAGGAAATATCTTCCGTTCAAAACTGGAAAGAAGCTTTCTGAGAAACTGCTCTGTGTTCTGTTAATTCATCTCACAGAGTTACATCTTTAACTTCAAGAAGCCTTTCGCTAAGGCTGTTCTTGTGAATTGGCAAAGGATATTTGGAAGCCCATAGAGGGCTATGGTGAAAAGGAAATATCTTCCGCTCAAAACTGGAAAGAAACTGTTGAGAAACTGCTCTGTGTTCTGTTAATTCATCTCACAGAGTTACATCTTTCCTTCAAGAAGCCTTTCGCTAAGGCTGTTCTTGTGAATTGGCAAAGTGATATTTGGAAGCCCACAGAGGGTTATGGTGAAAAGGAAATATCTTCCGCTCAAAACTGGAAAGAAGCTTGAGAAATGCTCTGTGTTCTGTTAATTCATCTCACAGAGTTACATCTTTCCCTTCAAGCAGCCTTTCGCTAAGGTTGTTCTTGTGGAATTGGCAAGGATATTTGGAAGCCCACAGAGGGCTATGGTGAAAAGGAAATATCTTCCGCTCAAAACTGGAAAGAAGCTTGAGAAACTGCTCTGTGTTCTGTTAATTCATCTCACAGAGTTACATCTTTCCCTTCAAGAAGCCTTTCGCTAAGGCTGTTCTTGTGGAATTGGCAAAGGATATTTGGAAGCCCATAGAGGGCTATGGTGAAAAGGAAATATCTTCCGCTCAAAACTGGAAAGAAGCTTGAGAAACTGGTCTGTGTTCTGTAATTCATCTCACAGAGTTACATCTTTCCCTTCAAGAAGCCTTTCGCTAAGGCTGTTCTTGTGGAATTGGCAAAGGGATATTTGGAACCCCTAGGGGGCTATGGTGAAAAAGGAAATATCTTCCGTTCAAAACTGGAAAGAAGCTTTCTGAGAAACTGCTCTGTGTTCTGTTAATTCATCTCACAGAGTTACATCTTTCCCTTCAAGAAGCCTTTCGCTAAGGCTGTTCTTGTGGAATTGGCAAAGGATATTTGGAAGCCCATAGGGGCTATGGTGAAAAGGAAATATCTTCCGTTAAAAACTGGAAAGAAACTTTCTGAGAAACTGCTCTGTGTTCTGTTAATTCATCTCACAGAGTTACATCTTTCCCTTCAAGAAGCCTTACGCTAAGGCTGTTCTTGTGGTATTGGCAAAGGGATATTTGGAAGCCCATAGAGGGCTATGTTGAAAAAGGAAATATCTTCCGTTCAAAACTGGAAAGAAGCTTTCTGAGAAACTGCTCTGTGTTCTGTTAATTCATCTCACAGAGTTACATCTTTCCTTCAAGAAGCCTTTCGCTAAGGCTGTTCTTGTGGAATTGGCCAAGGATATTTGGAACCCCTAGGGGCTATGGTGAAAAAGGAAATATCTTCCGTTAAAACTGGAAAGAAACTTTCTTGAGAAACTGCTCTATGTTCTGTTAATTCATCTCACAGAGTTACATCTTTCCTTCACAGCTTCCTACGCTGAAGGCTGTTCTTGTGGAATTGGCAAAGGATATTTGGAAGCCCATAATGTTGAAAAAGGAAATATCTTCCGTTTCTAAACTGGAAAGAAGCATTCTGAGAAACTGCTCTCTGTGTTCTGTTAATTCATCTCACAGAGTTACATCTTTCGCTTGAAGCCTTTTGCTCAGGCTGTTCTTGTGGAATTGGCAAAGGGATATTTGGAAGCCCATAGGGGGCTATGGTGAAAAGGAAATATCTTCCGCTCAAAACTGGAAAAAGGTTTCTGAGAAACTACTCTGTGTGTTCTGTTAATTCATCTCACAGAGTTACATCTTTAACTTCAAGAAGCTTTTCGCTAAGGCTGTTCTTGTGAAATTGGCAAGGATATTTGGAAGCCCATAGAGGGCTATGGTGAAAAAGGAAATATCTTCGTTTTAAAACTGGAAAGAAACTGCTGAGAAACTGCTCTGTGTTCTGTTAATTCATCTCACAGAGTTACATCTTTCCTTTCAAGAAGCCTTTTGCTAAGGCTGTTCTTGTGGAATTGACAAAGTGATATTTGGAAGCCCATAGAGGGCTACGGTGAAAATGGAAATATCTTCCGTTCAAAACTGGAAAGAAGCTTTCAGAGAAATGCTCTGTTTTCTCTTAATTCATCTCACGGAGTTACATCTTTCCCTTCAAGCAGCCTTTCGCTAAGGTTGTTCTTGTGGCATTGGCAAAGGGATATTTGGAAACCCACAGAGGGTTATGGTGAAAAAGGAAATATCTTCCGTTCAAAACTGGAAAGAAGCTTTCTGAGAAACTGCTCTGTGTTCTGTTAATTCATCTCACAGAGTTACATCTTTCCCTTCAAGAAGCCTTTCGCTATGGCTCTTCTTGTGGAATTGGCAAAGGGATATTTGTAAGCCCATATGGGGCTATGGTGAAAAAGGAAATATCTTCCGTTCAAAACTGGAAAGAAGCTTTCTGAGAAACTGGTCTGTGTTCTGTGAATTCATCTCACAGAGTTACATCTTTCCCTTCAAGAAGCCTTTCGCTAAGGCTCTTCTTGTGGAATTGGCAAAGGGATATTTGGAACCCCTAGGGGGCTATGGTGAAAAAGGAAATATCTTCCGTTCAAAACTGGAAAGAAGCTTTCTGAGAAACTGCTCTGTGTTCTGTTAATTCATCTCACAGAGTTACATCTTTCCCTTCAAGAAGCCTTTCGCTAAGGCTGTTCTTGTGGAAGTGGCAAAGTGATATTTGGAAGAACATAGAGGGCTATGGTGAAAAAGGATATATCTTCCGTTCAAAACCGGAAAGAAGCTTTTTGAGAAATTCCTCTGTGTTCTGTTAATTCATCTCAGAGAGTTACATCTTTCCCTTCAAGAAGCCTTTCGCTAAGGCTCTTCTTGTGGAATTGGCAAAGTGATACTTGGAAGCCCATAGCGGGCTATGGTGAAAAAGGAAACATCTTCCGGGCAAAACTGGAAAGAAGCTTTCTGAGAAACTGCTCTGTGTTCTGTGAATTCATCTCACAGAGTTACATCTTTCCCTTCAAGAAGCCTTTCGCTAAGGCTGTTCTTGTGGAATTGGCCAAGGGATATTTGGAACCTCTAGGGGGCTATGGTGAAAAAGGAAATATCTTCCGTTAAAAACTGGAAAGAAACTTTCTGAGAAACTGCTCTATGTTCTGTTAATTCATCTCACAGAGTTACATCTTTCCCTTCAAGAAGCCTTACGCTAAGGCTGTTCTTGTGGAATTGGCAAAGGGATATTTGGAAGCCCATAGAGCGCTATGTTGAAAAAGGAAATATCTTCCGTTCTAAACTGGAAAGAAGCATTCTGAGAAACTGCTCTGTGTTCTGTTAATTCATCTCACAGAGTTACATCTTTCGCTTCAAGAAGCCTTTTGCTCAGGCTGTTCTTGTGGAATTGGCAAAGGGATATTTGGAAGCCCATAGGGGGCTATGGTGAAAAAGGAAATATCTTCCGTTCAAAACTGGAAAAAAGGTTTCTGAGAAACTACTTTGTGTTCTGTTAATTCATCTCACAGAGTTACATCTTTAACTTCAAGAAGCTTTTCGCTAAGGCTGTTCTTGTGAAATTGGCAAAATGGTATTTGGAAGCCCATAGAGGGCTATGGTGAAAAAGGAAATATCTTCGTTTAAAACTGGAAAGAAGCTTGCTGAGAAACTGCTCTGTCTTCTGTTAATTCATCTCACAGAGTTACATCTTTCCTTTCAAGAAGCCTTTTGCTAAGGCTGTTCTTGTGGAATTGACAAAGTGATATTTGGAAGCCCATAGAGGGCTACGGTGAAAATGGAAATATCTTCCGTTCAAAACTGGAAAGAAGCTTTCATAGAAATGCTCTGTTTTCTCTTAATTCATCTCACGGAGTTACATCTTTCCGTTCAAGAAGCCTTTCGCTAAGGCTGTTCTTGTGGCATTGGCAAAGGGATATTTGGAAACCCACAGAGGGTTATGGTGAAAAAGGAAATATCTTCCGTTCAAAACTGGAAAGAAGCTTTCTGAGAAACTGCTCTGTGTTCTGTTAATTCATCTCACAGAGTTACATCTTTCCCTTCAAGAAGCCTTTCGCTATGGCTCTTCTTGTGGAATTGGCAAAGGGATATTTGTAAGCCCATATGGGGCTATGGTGAAAAAGGAAATATCTTCCGTTCAAAACCGGAAAGAAGCTTTCTGAGAAACTGGTCTGTGTTCTGGTAATTCAACTCACAGAGTTACATCTTTCCCTTCAAGAAGCCTTTCGCTAAGGCTGTTCTTGTGGTATAGGCAAAGGGGTATTTGGAAGCCCATAGAGGGCTATGGTGAAACAGGAAATATCTTAATTTCAAAACTGGAAAGAAGCTTTCTGAGAAACTGCTGTGTGTTCTGTGAATTCATCTCACAGAGTTACATCTTTCCCTTCAAGAAGCCTTTCGCTAAGGTTGTTCTTGTGGTATTGGCTAAGGGATATTTGGAAGCCTATATGGGGCTATGGTGAAAAAGGAAATACCTTCCTTTCAAAACTGGAAAGAAGCTTTCTGAGAAAGTGCTCTGTGTTCTGTTACTTCATCTCACAGAGTTACATATTTCCTTCAGCAGCCTTCGCTAAGGCTGTTCTTGTGGAATTGGCAAAGGATATTTTGAAGCCCATAGGGGCTATGGTGAAAAGGAAATATCTTCCGTTCAAAACTGGAAAGAAGCTTTCTGAGAAACTGCTCTGTGTTCTGTTAATTCATGTCAGAGTTACATCTTTCCCTTCAAGAAGCCTTCGCTATGGCTGTTCTTGTGGAATTGGCAAAGGATATTTGGAAGCCCATAGGGGCTATGGTGAAAAGGAAATATCCTCGGTTCAAAACTGGAAAGAAGCTTTCTGAGAAACTGTTCTGTGTTCTGTTCATTCATCTCTCAGAGTTACATCTTTCCTTCAAGAAGCCTTCGCTAAGGCTGTTCTTGTGGAATTGACAAAGGATATTTGGTAGCCCATAAAGGAATATGGTGAAAGAGGATATATCTTCCGTTCAAAACTGGAAAGAAGCTTTCTGAGAAACTGCGCTGTGTTATGTTAATACATCTCACAGACTTACATCTTTCCCTTCAAGAAGCCTTTCGCTAAGGCTGTTCTTCTGGAATTGGCAAAGGATATTTGGAAGCCCAGAGGGCAATAGTGAAAAGGAATATCTTCTTCAAAACTGGAAAGAAGCTTTCTGAGAAACTGCTCTGTGTTCTGTTAATTCATCTCACAGAGCTACATCTTTCCCTTCAAGCATCCTTTCGCTAAGGCTGTTGTTGTGGAATTGGCAAAGTGA
>JAKFHT010000912.1:0-43794 GCA_023783455.1 Erythrocebus patas | reverse complement strand
TTACTGTTTGAGCCGGTCTAATACGGTCAAAACATGTTTGAGCCGGTCTAATACGGTCAAAACATGTTTGAGCCGGTCAAAACCGGTTTGAGATGTTTTGGTTCGGTTTGAGCTGGTCAAAACCGGTTTCAGTCCGGTTTGAGTTGGTAAAACCGGTTTGAGCGGTTTGAGTCGGTTTGAGCCAGTCAAAACCGGTTTGAGCCTATCTGGTCGGGTTTGAGCCGGTCTGCTGCTGTTTGATCCGGTTTGAGCCCGTCAAAACCGGTTTCAGTCTGGTTTGAGCTGGTCAAAACTGGTTTCAGCCGGTCTGTTACTGTTTGAGCCGGTCTGTTCCTGTTTGAGCCCAGTTTGAGCCGGTCCAAATTGGTTTGAGCCGGTGAAAACCGGTTTGAGCTGGTCAAAACCGGTTTGAGCCCGTCAAAACCGGTTTGAGATGTTTTGGTCCGGTTTGAGTCCAGTTTGAGCCGTTGAAAACCGGTTTGAGCCGGTCTAGTCCGGTTTGAGCCTCTCAAAACCAGTTTGAGCCAGTCTTGTCCAGTTTGAGTCCGGTTTGAGCCTGTCTAGTCCGGTTTGAGGCGGTAAAACCGGTTTCATCCGGTCAAAACTGGTTTGAGCCGGTCTAATACGGTCAAAACATGTTTGAGCCGGTCTAGTCCGGTTTGAGTTGGTAAAACCGGTTTGAGACCGTCTCGTCCGGTTTGAGCCAGTGAAAACAGGTTTGAGCCGTTGAAAACCGGTTTGAGCCATTCAAAACCGGTTTGAGCGGTGAAAACCGGTTTGAGCCGGTCTAATACGGTCAAAACATGTTTGAGCCGGTCTGGTCCAGTTTGATTAGATTGGAGTAGGTCAAAACCGTTTTGAGCCGGTCTAATACGGTCAAAATAGGTTTGAGCCGGTCTGCTCCGATTTGAGTCCGGTTTGAGCCATTCAAAACCGGTTTCATCCGGTCAAAACTGGTTTGAGCCGTTGAAAACCGGTTTGAGCCTATCTGGTCGGGTTTGAGCCGGTCTATACCTGTTTGAGTCCGGTTTGAGCGGTGAAAACCGGTTTGAGCTGGTCTGGTCCAGTTTGAGCCGGTCTGCTCCGATTTGAGTCCGGTTTGAGCCGGTGAAAACCGGTTTGAGCTGGTCTGTTCCTGTTTGAGTCAGTTTGAGCCGGTCTGCTCCGATTTGAGTCCGGTTTGAGTTGGTAAAAACCGGTTTCAGTCCGGTTTGAGCCGGTCTGTTCCATTCCGGTTTGAATCCGGTTTAAGCCGATCAAAACTGGTTTGAGCCGGTCTGGTTCGGTTTGAGACGGTCAAAACCGTTTTGAGCCGGTCTAATACGGTCAAAATAGGTTTGAGCCGGTCTGGTCCGGTTTGAGTCTGATTTCAGCCCGTCAAAACCGGTTTGAGTCGGTCTGGTTCAGTTTGAACCGATCAAAACCGGTTTGAGCCGGTCTGGTTAGGTTTTAGCTGGTTTGAGCCGGTCTGGTCGGGTTAGGGCCTGTCTGGTCGGGTTTGAGCCGGTCAAAACCGGTTTGAGACCGTCTCGTCCGGTTTGAGCTGGTCAAAACCGGTTTGAGCCGGTCTGCTGCTGTTTGATCCGGTTTGAGCTGGTCTGGTCCGGTTTGATTAGATTGGAGTAGGTCAAAACCGGTTTGAGCCTATCTGGTCGGGTTTGAGTCCCGTTTGAGCAGGTCAAAACCGTTTTGAGCCGGTCTGGTCCGGTTTCATCCGGTCAAAACTGGTTTGAGACGGTTTGAGCCGGTCAAAACCGGTTTGAGCCGGTCTGGTCGGGTTTGATCCGGTTTGAGCCGGTCTGGTCTGGTTTGAGCCGGTCAAAACCGGTTTGAGCCGGTCTGGTCTGGTTTTAGTCCGGTTTGAGCCGGTCAAAACAGGTTTCAGTCGGTCTGGTTCGGTTTGAGCTGGTCTGGCCCCGTTTGAGCCTGTCAAAACCGGTTGGAACAGGTCTGGGCCGGTTTGAGACCGGTTTGAGCCAGTCAAAACTGGTTTCAGCCGGTCTGGTCCGGTTTGAGTCCGGTTTGAGCTGGTCAAAACCGGTTTCAGCCGGTGTGGCCTGGTTTGATCCACTTTGGGCCGGTCCGGTCAGGTTTTAGTCCGGTTTGAGCCGGTCAAAACCGGTTTGAGCCGGTCTGGTCCGGTTTGAGCCTCTCAAAACCGATTGGAACCGTTCTGGGCCGGTTTGAGTCCGGTTTGAGCCAGTCAAAACCGGTTTGTGCTGGTCTGGCCTTGTTTGATCTGGTCAAAACCCGTATGAGTCCGGTTTGAGCCGGTGAAAACCGGTTTGAGATGTTTTGGTCCGGTTTGAGCCCGTTTGAGCCGTTCTGGTCTGGTGTCAGCCGGTTTGAGTCGGTCTGTACCTGTTTGAGCCGGTCTGTTCCTGTTTGAGCCCGGTTTGAGCCGTTGAAAACCGGTTTGAGCCGGTCTGTTCCTGTTTGAGCCCAGTTTGAGCCGTTGAAAACCGGTTTCAGCCGGTCTAGTCCGGTTTGAGTCCGGTTTCAGCCGGTCAAAACCGGTTTGAGACGGTCTGTTCCGGTTTGAGTCCTTTTTGAGCCAGTCAAAACAGGTTTGAGCAGGTCTGGTCCGGTATGAGTCCGGTTTCAGCCGGTCAAAACCGGTTTCAGCTGGTCTGGCCTGGTTTGATCTGGTCAAAACCCGTTTGACTCTGGTTTGAGCCCGTCAAAACTGGTTTGAGCCGTTTTGGTCCGGTTTGATCCCGTGTGAGCCGGTCTGGTTTGGTTTGAGCCTGTGCAAACCGGTTTTAGGCGGTCTGGTCCGGTTTGAGTCCGGTTTGAGCCATTCAAAACCTGGTAAACCCGGTCTGGTCTGTAATGAGACGGTTAAAACCGGTTTGAGCCGGTCAAAACCGTTTTGAGCCGGTCTGGTTCGGTTTGATACGGTTGGAGCCGGTCAAAACACGTTTGAGTCCCTTTTGAGCCGGTCTTGTCCGTTCCGGTTTGAGCCGGTCAAAACCGGTTTGAGCCAGTCTGGTCCGGTTTGAGTCCGGTTTGAGCCAGTCAAAACAGGTTTGAGCCGTTCTGGTCTGGTTTGAGTGCGGTTTGAGCCGGTCAAAATCGGTTTGAGCCGGTCTGGCCTGGTTTGATTTGGTCAAAACCCGTTTGATTGCGGTTTGAGCTGGTCAAAATCGGTTTGAGCCGGTCTGGTCGGTTTGAGTCGGTTTGAGCCGTTCAAAACCGGTTTGAGCCAGTCAAAACTGGTTTGAGCCGTTCTGGTCTGGTGTCAGCCGGTTTGAGTCCAGTTTGAGCTGGTCAAAAGACATTTGAGTCCATTTTGAGACGGTCTGGTCCGTTCCGGTTTGAGCCGCTCAAAACCAGTTTGAGCCAGTCTTGTCCAGTTTGAGTCCGGTTTGAGCCGGTCAAAACCGGTTTGAGCCGGTCTGGTCCGGTTTGAGTCCAGTTTGAGTCCGGTTTGTGCCGGTCTGGTCCAGTTTGAGCCGCTCAAAACCGGTTTGAGCCCGTCTCGTCCGGTTTGAGCTGGTCAAAACTGGTTTGAGCCGGTCTAATACGGTCAAAACATGTTTGAGCCGGTCTGCTCGGATTTGAGTCCGGTTTGAGGCGGTAAAAACCGGTTTCAGTCTGGTTTGAGCTGGTCTGTTCCGTTCCAGTTTGAATACGGTTTAAGCCGATCAAAACCGGTTTGATCCGGTGTGTTTCGGTTTGAGATGGTCAAAACCGGTTTGAGCCGGTCTAATACGGTCAAAATAGGTTTGAGCCGGTCTGGTCCGGTTTGAGTCCGGTTTCAGCCCGTCAAAACCGGTTTGAGTCGGTCTGGTTCGGTTTGAACCGTTCAAAACCGGTTTGAGCCGGTCTGGTCAGGTTTTAGCAGGTTTGAGCCGGTCCGGTCGGGTTGGAGCCGGTCAAAACCGGTTTGAGCCCGTCTCGTCCGGTTTGAGCTGGTCAAAACCGGTTTGAGCCGGTCTGCTGCTGTTTGATCCGGTTTGAGCTGGTCTGGTCCAGTTTGATTAGATTTGAGCTGGTCAAAACCGATTTGAGCCTATCTGGTCGGGTTTGAGTCCCGTTTGAGTAGGTCAAAACCGTTTTGAGCCGGTCTGGTCCGGTTTCATCCGGTCAAAACTGGTTTGAGACGGTTTGAGCTGGTCAAAACCGGTTTGAGCCGGTCTGGTCAGGTTTGATCCGGTTTGAGTCGTTCTGGTCTGGTTTGAGCCGTTCAAAACCGGTTTGAGCCGGTCTGGTCTGGTTTTAGTCCAGTTTGAGCCGGTCCAAATTGGTTTGAGCCGGTCTGGCCTGGTTTGATCTGGTCAAAACCCGTTTGAGTCCGGTTTGAGCCGGTCAAAACAGGTTTGTGCCGGTCTGGTCCGGTTTGAGTCCAGTTTGAGTCCGGTTTGTGCCGGTCTGGTCCAGTTTGAGCCGGTCAAAACCGGTTTGAGCCCGTCTCGTCCGGTTTGAGCTGGTCAAAACTGGTTTGAGCCGGTCTAATACGGTCAAAACTGGTTTGAGACGGTCTGTTCGGTTTGAGTCCGGTTTGAGGCGGTAAAAACCGGTTTCAGTCTGGTTTGAGCTGGTCTGTTCCGTTCCAGTTTGAATACGGTTTAAGCCGATCAAAACCGGTTTGATCCGGTGTGTTTCGGTTTGAGATGGTCAAAACCGGTTTGAGCCGGTCTAATACGGTCAAAATAGGTTTGAGCCGGTCTGGTCCGGTTTGAGTCCGGTTTCAGCCCGTCAAAACCGGTTTGAGTCGGTCTGGTTCGGTTTGAACCGTTCAAAACCGGTTTGAGCCGGTCTGGTCAGGTTTTAGCAGGTTTGAGCCGGTCCGGTCGGGTTGGAGCCGGTCAAAACCGGTTTGAGCCCGTCTCGTCCGGTTTGAGCTGGTCAAAACCGGTTTGAGCCGGTCTGCTGCTGTTTGATCCGGTTTGAGCTGGTCTGGTCCGGTTTGAGTCGGTTTGAGCCGGTGAAAACCGGTTTGAGATGTTCTGGTCGGTTTGAGCCGGTTTGAGCCGGTCTGGTCTGGTTTGAGCCGGTTTGAGCCGGTCTGTTCCTGTTTGAGCCGGTCTGTTCCTGTTTGAGTCCGGTTTGAGCCGTTCAAAACCGGTTTGAGCCTGTCTAGTCCGGTTTGAGTCCGGTTTCAGCGGTCAAAACCGGTTTGAGCTGGTCTGGTCCGGTTTGAGTCCGGTTTGAGCCAGTCAAAACAGGTTTGAGCCGGTCTGGTCTGTTAGGGTTTGAGCCGGTCAAAACAGGTTTGAGCCGGTCTGGTCCGGTTTGAGTCCGGTTTGAGCCGTTCAAAACCGGTTTGAGCCGGTCTGACCTGGTTTGATCTGGTCAAAACCCGTTTGAGTCGGTTTGAGCCAGTCAAAACAGGTTTGAGCCGGTCTGGTCGGGTTTGAGTCCCGTTTGAGTAGGTCAAAACCGGTTTGAGCCGGTCTGGTCTGGTTTGAGCCGGTCAAAACCAGTATGAGTCCGGTTTGAGCGGTGAAAACCGGTTTGAGACGGTCTGGTCCGTTCGGTTTGAGCCGGTTTGAGCCGGTCTGGTTTGGTTTGAGCCGGTTTGAGCCGGTCTGTTCCTGTTTGAGTCCGGTTTGAGCCGCTCAAAACCAGTTTGAGCCAGTCTGGTCCGGTTTGAGTCGGTTTGAGCCGGTCAAAACCGGTTTGAGCCGGTCTGGTCCGGTTTGAGTCCAGTTTGAGTCCGGTTTGTGCGTTCTGGTCTGGTTTGAGCCGTTCAAAACCGGTTTGAGCCGGTCTGGTCTGGTTTTAGTCCAGTTTGAGCCGGTCCAAATTGGTTTGAGCCGGTCTGGCCTGGTTTGATCTGGTCAAAACCCGTTTGAGTCCGGTTTGAGCCGGTCAAAACAGGTTTGTGCCGGTCTGGTCCAGTTAGAGCAGGTCAAAACCCGTTTGAGCCCGCCTCGTCCGGTTTGAGCTGGTCAAAACTGGTTTGAGCCGGTCTAATACGGTCAAAACATGTTTGAGCCGGTCTGCTCCGATTTGAGTCCGGTTTGAGTTGGTAAAAACCGGTTTCAGTCCGGTTTGAGCCGGTCTGTTCCATTCCGGTTTGAATCCGGTTTAAGCCGATCAAAACTGGTTTGAGCCGGTCTGGTTCGGTTTGAGACGGTCAAAACCGTTTTGAGCCGGTCTGGTCCGGTTTGAGTCCGGTTTGAGCCAGTCAAAACAGATTTGAGCCGGTCTGGTCCGTTAGGGTTTGAGCCGGTCAAAACAGGTTTGAGCCGGTCTGGTCCGGTTTGAGTCAGGTTTGAGCCGTTCAAAACCGGTTTGAGCCGGTCTGGCCTGGTTTGATCTGGTCAAAACCCGTTTGAGTCCGGTTTGAGCCGGTCAAAACAGGTTTGTGCCGGTCTGGTCCAGTTTGAGCAGGTCCAAACCGGTTTGAGCCGGTCTGGCCTGGTTTGATCTGGTCAAAACCCATATGAGTCCGGATTGAGCCGGTGAAAACCGGTTTGAGATGTTCTGGTCCGGTTTGAGCCGGTTTGAGCCGGTCTGGTGTGGTTTGAGCCTGTTTTATCCGGTCTGTTCCTGTTTGAGTCCGGTTTGAGCCGTTCAAAACCGGTTTGAGATGGTCTAGTCCGGTTTGAATCGGTTTCAGCCGGTCAAAAGCGGTTTGAGCCGGTTTGGTCGGTTTGAGCCAGTCTGGTCGGTTTGAGCCAGTCAAAACAGGTTTGAGCGGTCTGGTCCGGTTTGATTCCGGTTTGAGCCGGTCAAAACCGTTTTGAGCCGGTCTTGCCTGGTTTGATCTGGTCAAAACCCGTTTGAGCCGGTTTGAGTCGGTTTGAGCCGGTGAAAACCGGTTTGAGAAGTTCTGCTCCGGTTTGAGCCGGTTTGAGCCGGTCTGGTCTGGTTGGAGCCGGTTCGAGACGGTCTGTTCCTGTTTCAGCCGGTCTGTTTCTGTTTGAGTCCGGTTTGACCCGTTCAAAACGGGTTTGAGCCTGTCTAGTCCGGTTTCAGTCTGGTTTCAACCGGTCAAAACCGTTTTGAGCCAGTCTGGTCCGGTTTGAGTCTGGTTTGAGCCAGTCAAAACATGTTTGAGCCGGTCTGGGCCGGTTTGAGTCCGGTTTGAGCTGTTCAAAACCGGTTTGAGCCGGTGTGGCCTGGTTTGATCCACTTTGAGCCGGTACGGTCAGGTTTTAGTCCGGTTTGAGCCCGTCAAATCCGGTTTCAGTCGGTCTGGTTTGGTTTGAGCCGGTCTGGTCTGGTTTGAGCCTGTCAAAACCGATTGGAACCGGTCTGGGCCGGTTTGAGTCCGGTTTGAGCCATTCAAAACCGGTCTGAGCCGGTCTGGCCAGGTTTGATCTGTTCAAAACCCATATGAGTCCGGTTTGAGCTGGTGAAAACAAGTTTGAGATGTTCTGGTCCTGCTTCAGCTGGTTTGAGCCGTTCTGGTCTGGTGTGAGCCGGTTTGAGTCACTCTGTACTTGTTTGAGCCGGTCTATTCCTGTTTGAGCGGTCTGTTCCTGTTTGAGCCGTTCAAAACCGGTTTGAGCCGGTCTAGTCCGGTTTGAGTCCGGTTTGAGCCGGTCAAAACCGGTTTGAGTCGGTCTGGTTCCGTTTGAACCGATCAAAACCGGTTTGAGCTGGTCTGGTTAGGTTTTAGCTGGTTTGAGCCGGTCTGGTCGGGTTAGAGCCTGTCTGGTCGGGTTTGAGCCGGTCAAAACCGGTTTGAGACCGTCTCGTCCGGTTTGAGCTGGTCAAAACCGGTTTGAGCCGGTCTTCTGCTGTTTGATCCGGTTTGAGCTGGTCTGTTCCAGTTTGATTAGATTGGAGTAGGTCAAAACCGGTTTGAGCCTATCTGGTCGGGTTTGAGTCCCGTTTGAGCAGGTCAAAACCGTTTTGAGCCGGTCTGGTCCGGTTTCATCCGGTCAAAACTGGTTAGAGACGGTTTGAGCTGGTCAAAACCGGTTTGAGCCGGTCTGGTCGGGTTTGAGCCTGTCAAAACCGATTGGAACCGGTCTGGGCTGGTTTGAGTCCGGTTTGAGCCAGTCAAAACCGGTCTGAGCCGGTCTGGCCAGGTTTGATCTGGTCAAAACCCGTATGAGTCGGTTTGAGCCGGTGAAAACCGGATTGAGATGTTCTGGTCCTGTTTCAGCTGGTTTGAGCCGTTCTGGTCTGGTGTGAGCCGGTTTGAGTCACTCTGTACTTGTTTGAGCCGGTCTATACCTGTTTGAGTCCAGTTTGAGCTGCTCAAAACCGGTTTCAGCCGGTCTGGTTCGCTTTGAGCCGGTCTGGTCCGGTTGGAGCCTCTCAAAACCAGTTGGAACCGGTCTGGGCCGGTTTGAGTCGGTTTGAGCCAGTCAAAACCGGTCTGAGCTGGCCTGCCCAGGTTTGATCTGGTCAAAACCCGTATGAGTCCGGTTTGAGCCGGTGAAATCCGGTTTGAGATGTTCTGGTCCTGTTTCAGCTGGTTTGAGCCGTTCTGGTCTGGTGTGAGCCGGTTTGAGTCACTCTGTACTTGTTTGAGCCGGTCTATTCCTGTTTGAGTCCGGTTTGAGCTGTTCAAACCGGTTTGAGCCGGTCTAGTCCTGTTTGAGTCCGGTTTGAGCCGGTCAAAACCGGTTTCAGCCGGTCAGGTTCAGTTTGAGCCGGTGTGGTCCGGTTTGAGCCTCTCAAAACCGGTTGGAACAGGTCTGGGCCTGTTTGAGTCCGGTTTGAGCCGGTCAAAACCGGTTTCAGCCGGTGTGGCCTGGTTTGATCCGGTTTGAGTCCGTTTGAGCCGGTCAAAACCGGTTTCAGTCTGGTTTGAGCCGGTCAAAACCGGTTTCAGTCGGTCTGGTTTGGTTTGAGCCGGTCTGGTCTGGTTTGAGCCTGTCAAAACCGATTGGAACCGGTCTGGGCCGGTTTGAGTCCGGTTTGAGCCAGTCAAAACCGGTCTGAGCTGGCCTGCCCAGGTTTGATCTGGTCAAAACCCGTATGAGTCCGGTTTGAGCCGGTGAAATCCGGTTTGAGATGTTCTGGTCCTGTTTCAGCTGGTTTGAGCCGTTCTGGTCTGGTGTGAGCCGGTTTGAGTCACTCTGTACTTGTTTGAGCCGGTCTATTCCTGTTTGAGTCCTGTTTGAGCCGTTCAAAACCGGTTTGAGCCGCTCTAGTCCGGTTTGAGTCCGGTTTGAGCCGGTCAAAACCGGTTTCAGCCGGTCTGGTTCAGTTTGAGCCGGTGTGGTCCGGTTTGAGCCTCTCAAAACCGGTTGGAACAGGTCTGGGCCTGTTTGAGACCGGTTTGAGCCGGTCAAAACCGGTTTGAGCCGGTCTGGCCTGGTTTGATATGGTCAAAACCCGTTTGACTCTGGTATGAGCCCGTCAAAACTGGTTTGAGCCGGTCTGGTCTGGTTTGACCCGTTTGAGCCGGTCTGGTCTGGTTTGAGCGGTTTGAGCTGGTCAAAACAGGTTTGAGCCGGTCTGGTCCGGTTTGAGTCGGTTTGAGCCAGTCAAAATCGGTTTGAGCCTGTCTGGCCTGGTTTGATCTGCTCAAAACCGGTTTGAGTCCGGTTTGAGCCGGTCAAAACCGGTTTCAGCCGGTCTGGTTCAGTTTGAGCCGGTGTGGTCCGGTTTGAGCCTCTCAAAACCGGTTGGAACAGGTCTGGGCCTGTTTGAGACCGGTTTGAGCCGGTCAAAACCGGTTTGAGCCGGTCTGGCCTGGTTTGATATGGTCAAAACCCGTTTGACTCTGGTATGAGCCCGTCAAAACTGGTTTTAGCCGTTTTGGTCTGGTTTGACCCGTTTGAGCCGGTCTGGTCTTGTTTGAGCCTGTTCAAACCAGTTTTAGCCGGTCTGGTCCGGTTTGAGTCCGGTTTGAGCCAGTCAAAATCGGTTTGAGCCTGTCTGGCCTGGTTTGATCTGCTCAAAACCCGTTTGAGTCCGGTTTGAGCCGGTCAAAACCGGTTTGAGCCGGTGTGGTCCGGTTTGAGTCCGGTTTGAGTCCGGTTTGTGCCGGTCTGGTCCAGTTTGAGCTGCTCAAAACCGGTTTGAGCCCGTCTCGTCCGGTTTGTGGCGGTCAAAACTGGTTTGAGCCGGTCTAATACAGTCAAAACATGTTTGAGCCGGTCTGCTCGGATTTGAGCCCGGTTTGAGGCAGTAAAAACCAGTTTCAGTCCGGTTTGAGCCGGTCTGTTCTGTTCCGGTTTGAATCCGGTTTAAGCCGATCAAAACCGGTTTGAGCCGGTCTGGTTCGGTTTGAGACGGTCAAAACCGGTTTGAGCCGGTCTAATACGGTCAAAATAGGTTTGAGCCGGTCTGGTCCGGTTTGAGTCCGGTTTCAGCCCGTCAAAACCGGTTTGAGTCGGTCTGGTTCGGTTTGAACCGTTCAAAACCGGTTTGAGCCGGTCTGGTTAGGTTTCAGCTGGTTTGAGCCGGTCTGGTCCGGTTTGAGTCGGTCTTGTCTGGTTTGAGCCGGTCAAAACCGGTTTGAGCCGGTCTAGTCGGTTTGAGCTGGTCAAAACCGGTTTGAGCGGTCTGCTGCTGTTTGATCCGGTTTGAGCTGGTCTGGTCCCGTTTGATTAGATTGAGTCGGTCAAAACCGGTTTGAGCCTATCTGTTCGGTTTGAGTCCCGTTTGAGCAGGTCAAAACCGTTTTGAGCCAGTCTGGTCCGGTTTTATCCGGTCAAAACCGGTTTGAGTCCAGTTTGAGCGGTCAAAACCGGTTTGAGCTGGTCTGGTGCGGTTTGATCCGGTTTGAGCCGGTCTGGTCTGGTTTGAGCCAGTCAAAACTGGTTTGAGCCGGTCTGGTCCGGTTTTAGTCCGGTTTGAGCTGGTCAAAACTGGTTTCAGCCGGTCTGGTCCGGTTTGAGCCAGTCAAAACCGGTCTGAGCCGGTCTGGTCGGTTTGAGCCTGTCAAAACGATTGGAACCGTTCTGGGCCGGTTTGAGTCCGGTTTGAGCCAGTCAAAACCGGTTTGTGCTGGTCTGGCCTTGTTTGATCCGGTCAAAACCCGTATGAGTCCGGTTTGAGCCGGTGAAAACCGGTTTGAGATGTTTTGGTCCGGTTTGAGCCCGTTTGAGCCGTTCTGGTCTGGTGTGAGCCGGTTTGAGTCGGTCTGTACCTGTTTGAGCCGGTCTGTTCCTGTTTGAGCCCGGTTTGAGCCGTTGAAAACCGGTTTGAGCCGGTCTGTTCCTGTTTGAGCCCAGTTTGAGCCGTTGAAAACCGGTTTCAGCCGGTCTAGTCCGGTTTGAGTCCGGTTTCAGCCGGTCAAAACCGGTTTGAGACGGTCTGTTCCGGTTTGAGTCCTTTTTGAGCCAGTCAAAACAGGTTTGAGCAGGTCTGGTCCGGTATGAGTCCGGTTTCAGCCGGTCAAAACCGGTTTCAGCCGGTCTGGCCTGGTTTGATCTGGTCAAAACCCGTTTGACTCTGGTTTGAGCCCGTCAAAACTGGTTTGAGCCGTTTTGGTCCGGTTTGATCCCGTTTGAGCCGGTTTGAGCTGGTCTGGCCTTGTTTGATCTGGTCAAAACCCGTATGAGTCCGGTTTGAGCGGTGAAAACCGGTTTGAGATGTTTTGGTCCGGTTTGAGCCGGTTTGAGCCGTTCTGGTCTGGTGTGAGCCGGTTTGAGCCGGTTTGAGTCGGTCTGTACCTGTTTGAGCCGGTCTGTTCCTGTTTGAGTCCGGTTTGAGCCGTTCAAAACCGGTTTGAGCCGGTCTAGTCCGGTTTGAGTCCGTTTTCAGCCGGTCAAAACCAGTTTGAGACGGTCTGTTCCAGTTTGAGTCCTTTTGAGCCAGTCAAAACAGGTTTGAGCAGGTCTGGTCCGGTATGAGTCCTGTTTCAGCCGGTCAAAACCAGTTTGAGCCGTTCTGGCCTGGTTTGATCTGGTCAAAACCCGTTTGACTCTGGTTTGAGCCCGTCAAAACTGGTTTGAGCCGTTTTGGTCCGGTTTGATCCCGTTTGAGTCGGTCTTGTCTGGTTTGAGCTGGTCAAAACCGGTTTGAGCCGTTCTGGTCTGGTGTGAGCGGTTTGAGTCGGTTTGAGCCATTCAAAACATGGTAGACACATTCTGGTCCGTAATGAGATGGTTAAAACCGGTTTGAGCCAGTCTAAGAGCTGGTCTGGTGCGGTTTGATCCGGTTTGAGCCGGTCCAAATATGTTTCAGTCCGTTTGAGCCGGTCTGGTCCGGTATGAGTCCGGTTTGAGCCGGTCAAAACCAGTTTGAGCCAGTCTGGTCCGGTTTGAGTCCGGTTTGAGCCGTTCAAAACCGGTTTGAGCGGTCTGGCCGGTTTGAGTCCGGTTTGAGTCCGGGTTGTGCCGGTCTGGTCCAGTTTGAGCCGGTCAAAACCGGTTTGAGCCAGTCAAAACTGGTTTGAGCCGGTCTAATACAGTCAAAACAGGTTTGAGCCGGTCTGGTCCGGTTTGAGTCCGGTTTCAGTCTGGTTTCAACCGGTCAAAACCGGTTTGAGCCGGTCTGGTCGGTTTGAGTCGGTTTGAGCCAGTCAAAACAGGTTTGAGCCGTTCTGGTCCGGTTTGAGTCCGGTTTGAGCTGGTCAAAACCGGTTTCAGCGGTGTGGCCTGGTTTGATCCGGTTTGAGCTGGTCCGGTCCGGTTTTAGTCCGGTTTGAGCCGGTCAAATCCGGTTTCAGTCGGTCTGTTTTGGTTTGAGCCGGTTTGAGCTGGTCAAAACTGGTTTGAGACGGTCTGTTCGGTTTGAGTCCGGTTTGAGTCCGGTTTGAGCCGGTCAAAACCGGTTTGAGCCCGTCTCGTCCGGTTTGAGCTGGTCAAAACCGGTTTGAGCCGGTCTGCTGCTGTTTGATCCGGTTTGAGCTGGTCTGGTCCAGTTTGATTAGATTGGAGCTCGTCAAAACCGGTTTGAGCCTATCTGGTCGGGTTTGAGTCCCGTTTGAGCAGGTCAAAACCGTTTTGAGCCGGTCTGGTCCGGGTTCATCCGGTCAAAACTGGTTTGAGACGGTTTGAGCGGTCAAAACCGGTTTCAGCCGGTCTTGATCGGTTTGAGCCGGTCAAAACAGGTTTGAGCCGGTCTGGTCCGGTTTGAGTCTGATTTCAGCCCGTCAAAACCGGTTTGAGTCGGTCTGGTTCAGTTTGAACCGATCAAAACCGGTTTGAGCCGTTCTGGTCTGGTTTTAGTCCGGTTTGAGTCTGGTTTGAGCGGTCTGGTCGGTTTGAGCCGGTCTGGTCTGGTTTGAGCGGTCAAAACCGGTTTGAGACCGTCTCGTCCGGTTTGAGCTGGTCAAAACCGGTTTGAGCCGGTCTGCTGCTGTTTGATCCGGTTTGAGCTGGTCTGGTCCGGTTTGATTAGATTGGAGTAGGTCAAAACCGGTTTGAGCCTATCTGGTCGGGTTTGAGTCCCGTTTGAGTAGGTCAAAACCGGTTTGAGTCGGTTTGAGTCCGGTTTCAGCCGGTCAAAACCGGTTTGAGTCGGTTTGAGCGGTCAAAACCGGTTTGAGCCGGTCTGGTCGGGTTTGATCCGGTTTGAGCCGTTCTGGTCTGGTTTGAGCCGGTCAAAACCGGTTTGAGCCGGTCTGGTCCGGTTTGAGACCGGTTTGAGCCCGTCAAAACAGGTTTGAGCCGGTCTGGTCCGGTTTGAGTCTGGTTTGAGCCCATCAAGACCGGTTTGAGCCGGTCTGGCCTGGTTTGATCCGTTTTGAGCTGGTCCGGTCCGGTTTTAGTCCGGTTTGTGCCAGTCAAAACCAGTTTCAGCCGGTCTTGATCGGTTTGAGCCGGTCTGGTCCGGTTTGAGCCTGTGAAAATCGATTGGAACCCGTCTGGGTCGGTTTGAGTCCGTTTTGAGCCAGTCAAAACCGGTTTGAGCCGGTCTGGCCTGGTTTGATCTGGTCAAAACCCGTATGAGTCCGGTTTGAGCCGGTGAAAACCGGTTTGAGATGTTCTGGTCCTGTTTCAGCCGTTTTGAGCCGTTCTGGTCTGGTGTGAGCCGGTTTGAGCCTGTCTGTACCTGTTTGAGCCGGTCTGTTCCTGTTTGAGTCCGGTTTGAGCCGTCCAAAACCGGTTTGGGCCGGTGTAGTCCGGTTTTATCCCGGCCCGCGGGATCGTCGAAGCAGGCCCTGGAGGAGGGAGTGGGAATTTGGGGAACAAGAGACACGAGAAATGGAGACAAGACAGTGCTCTGATCAAGTCTCGTTTAATGGCAGTAATGCAGTGCCTTATATACACTTGGAGAGGAAGGGGTTGGGCCAAGGCGGAAATGATCTCATTTCAGAGGGCGCGGCCAGGCAGGTTTCGGTTTCAACGGTCGGTCGTCATGTTGCGCCTGCGCTAGGAAGTAACCATTTTGCTACGAAGTAACAATTTTCGCATGTGCGGGAAAGATGGGTGAAGAAGAAGCAGGAAGAGCGCCATCTTGTGTGAGGTATTTAATACAGGGAAAAAGGCAAATCTGGGAAGGAGGTGAGAGGTGGAAATGAATAGAGCTCAGGCGTCTAATCGTCAATAATTACTCGCTATGGCCGGGGCGCGCAGCTCCGGACAGGTCCCCCTTTTTTTTGTTTTATGACAAGAAAACGACCCCCCGGGAACTGCGCCTGTCTTAGGTTGGGTCAACTCATCCCCACCTTCTAGGCCCGTCATGGGATAAGGCAGCAGCAAAGGCGGCCCTCCTGTCTTAGGCTCCGGTGGAGATAGTGTCCTCTTACCCGTCATTGACTGTCCAGTTCAGCACACAGGGGAGGTGGTCTTATTGAGGTAAATAAGACTCACCATTTTCAGTCATCTCAAGGCGATGATAATGGACCTGTATAGGTTTGGCCTGGAAGGCCTCGATTTGTTGTCTGACGAATGCCATAAGCTTATTAAGGATTATAGGCCCAAGAGTGAGGAAGAGTAGAAGAGTAAGTAAAGGACCAAGAAATGGCAGGAGATAGGGAGAAGTCCATCGAGTCCGTCCACAATGGATTGGCGGCCAGGCCCTTTCTGCGCTTTTCTAGTTCTTCTTGTAAAGTCTTTATCTTATCTCTGACAATTCCGGATTTGTTGGCGTCAAAACAGCACTTTTCCTGTAAAGCCAAACAGATCCCTCCCTGTTCTGCTGTTAATAAATCTAGACCTCTTCTATTTTGGAGAACTACTTCAGCTAATGAGTCTACTTGGTCTTGTAAATCTTGTATAGTACTGGATAAGGTCTGTACATCTGAAATTAATTGGTTGGATAATTTAGTATATTGAGTTAGTGAGACCCCTAGACCTGTGGCTCCTGTTGTAAAAGCAGTGGTGATTCCTAGTCCAGCCAATAAGGGAATAAATTGTATGGCTCGTTTGGTCTATAAATAAAATGTTCAATAGCGGGATGGGGATAGGTTCATCTCCAGGAATGATATCAATGTCGGAAGAAGAGTGGCCAGAACACAAAGCCCTGTCCAATTTGTAGGTAGATAAGTATATGCCATGTTGTTTCCACAGACGAAGACTGAGCCATTTACAGCACACAAAGGGTCGGTGGCATGGATTATGGAGGTACAGTTGTCAAACATAACATAGCCTAGATCAATTTCTTTAGTGCTATTATATGATGGTGAAAAGAGGCAAAAGGAATTAGAAAACGTCATCGGTTGAACTAAGAGGGAGAGATAATAGGACAGGAATTATTTACCAAGGATTCATTTGAGTAATTGACATAGGACAACAAAAGTTAGGTATAGCTAGAGGAATAGGGGGGCCCATTTTAAGACAAAGCCAACAATCGTGGGCTAGGCTTGTATTGGACATTTGAAGTAAATTGTAAGTAGCATTGAGGATATCAAAAGTTTGAGCATCGAGCCTAAAATTATCTCTGATCTCAGGCAGGGCTAAGGGGTGATATTGAAGTTCAGGATATAGAGCTTTATGAATCTTTTCTAATTTTTTTTGGACGGTTTTAATTCTTGCAATATCTAATGGGCCTCCTCCGTCAGAAATATGAATGGGAGCAGTAGTGCTCCAACAAACAGGCTTTCCTTTTTGGCCGTTACAAGAAGATTGTACAAGTTTATTAGTGGTTCCTAATACTTGTACGTCATTGGTACTTCCAGTTTGTGTTTTTAGTAACGTGGCCGTATAGTATGTTTTATTGCCTGATTTGCATTGTTGATAGGAGGTATAACAGGAACTATGTACAGAAGATTGGAAAGAGCTACAAGGGCATTCTAGGAGCGGCCCATTAGGCGAGGTGTCTCTTGGGGTAGACTTACATTTCCACGACTGGTCTGGCATTAAGTACGCTGTCTTGCCCGAGCAAGTCACCTGGGTGATTCTGTCTGATGGAGGTTCAGATATTTGTCCCCCTCTGCAGTCACAAGGCTGGCCGTATTGTTTTCGTAGTAATCCTCTTGCTTTACGAGGGTCACCAAAACCTGCATAGACTGTCACTATGTTATATAGAGCGATTATTCTCCAAAGGAATCTCATGTTAGGCTTCATTTCCTGAAAAACAAAAAGGAAGAAACTTCTCAGGAGATTTATCTTCCTGGACTGACAATGGTTATGATTTATTTGTCTTACCAATCTTTCAGGCAGCCATCTGGCTGCATCATTCTTTTGTGAGAAGATGCATACTGAGCCTCTTCCCCAAATTAAAACTGGATCGGGGCCATGCCATGAATTATCAAGTGGATCTTTCCATTTTACCATTGCAAACTGTTTTTGAGATTCAGGATGCCAGAAACGGTCGGCAGCAGATTTTCCATGACTGTCCAAATTTAAAAAATTAAGGATAAACAGGGCATGATTGAGTATGTTTCTGGGGGTACCCTTCACGGGGTACCAGCTCCCCTTTAATTTTGTGATAACAGTTTTAATGACAGATGGGCTCTTTCTACTATACCTTGTCCTTGGGGATTGTAGGGAATGCCTGTGGTATGTTTAATTTGTAGGGTATTGCAGAATTGTAAAAAGGTTTTGGCTATATACCCAGGGCCATTATCTGTTTTAATTTGTTTGGGTATTCCTAAAATAGAAAAGCAGTGTAATAAATGAGCTACGACATGTTTGGTGGCCTCTCCTGTTTGGAGAGTTGCACTAATGAATCCACTATAGGTGTCTATGCATACATGGATATATTTTAGTTGACCAAATTCTAAGTGGTGAGTAACGTCCATTTGCCAAATTTCGTTGGGGATGAGTCCTCGGGGGTTAATTCCTAAATGAGGAACAGGTAAATACGTTATGCAGTTGGCGCATTGTTTAACTATTTGTCGAGCTTGTTCTCTAGTAAGTTTAAACATGAGTCTTAAGGTTTGGGCATTTAAATGATGTAAGGCATGTGCTTTTGCGCTTGTTGTAAATTGTCTGTAGTGACTGTGGCTATGGTTTTGTTGCCATGTCGGCTGTTGCGTTACCTCGTGTTAAAGGTCCCGGTAATCCTGAATGTGCTCTGATATGCCCAAGAAAAAAGGGAGTAGTCCTTTTTTGAATAAGTTGTTGACATTGTAAAAATAAGTTAGCTGTGTCTGAAATATGTTTAATTTGAGGCACGGTCTCTAAGAGGGTATTGAATGAGCCAGGTAGGCGCTGTCTGTGTAAATGTTAAGTGGCTGACAAGGAAAAGCTGATAATGCTGCAATTATAGCTTGCAATTCGACTAGCTGAGCTGATGTATAAGTGGTCTGGAATTTAACGACTACATTATTGTAGGTGTAAGCGGCAAGTCCTGTGGAAGATCCATCAGTGAAAATTAGTAATGCGTCATTGAGAGGTTCTTTATTGGTAATATGGGGAAACACAAATGCATGAAGTTTGCAAAATTGAATGAGTTTGTTAGGTGGGTAATGGTTGTCAATTGTGCCAGTGTAAGAAGCGCAAGCAATTGGCCAGGCTTCCGTATTTTGTAACAGCCAATGGATGTGTGATTGAGTGTAGGGCTGTATAATGGTAGAGGGTTCTATTCCAAAGTACTTTCTACTGTTTTCTCTTCCCAAGATAATTAGATCAGCTATGGCATCATAATAAGGCAACAAAACCTTTTTAGGGGAGGAGGGCAGGTGTACCCACATAATGGGATTGCTCTGCCAGAATAAGCCAGTAGGGGTTATTGTTGTGTTAAAAATAATGAATATTAATGGCTGAGAATAATCAATACTGGTAACAAATTGTGTTGCAATGGCATATTCCACCTGTTGGAGTGCTATTAATGCTTCTTTAGTAATGGACCTGGGGGATTTTGGATTAGAGTCTCCTTTTAATATATCGAAAAGAGGTTTTAACTCTCCTGTAGTGAGTTTTAAGTATGGCCGAAGCCAATTTATGTCTCCCAGTAATTTTTGGAAATCATTTAAAGTTTTTAAATGATCACGACGTATAACGGCCTTTTGATTAATGATTTTAGGTCCATTAATTTGAAAACCAAGATAGGTGTATGGATCTTGTAGTTGTACCTTTTCTGGGGCTATTTGTAGTCCGACTGCTGTTAACTCTTGTTTGAGTTGGGCAAAGCACTGTAAGACTTGTTCGCCAATTTCCCCTGCTACTAAAATATCATCCATATAGTGTATAATATACATTTGTGTCCATGTTTTTCTGACTGGCTCTATAGCAGCAGCTACATATTTTTGACACAAGGTAGGACTATTGGCCATACCCTGAGGTAAGACTTTCCATTGATAGCGCTTCATTGGTTGTTTAAAATTTGTAGATGGAAGACTAAAGGCAAATCTTTTTTGGTCAGCAGGGTGAAGGGGAATTGTAAAAAAGCAGTCTTTAAGGTCAATAATGATTTTAAAATATTTTTGAGGAATCGCAACTGGTGAAGGCAATCCTGGTTGTAAGGCACCCATAAGGATCATAGTGATATTTACCGCCCTTAAATCTTGTAAGAGTCTCCATTTGCCAGACTTCTTTTTAATAACAAAAATAGGTGTATTCCAAGGAGAATTACTTTCCACAATATGTCCCGCTATCAGTTGTTCCTGCACTAACTGTCGGGCAGCACTTAGTTTATCATTGAGTAAAGGCCACTGATCAACCCAAACGGGCTCATCTGACTTCCAAGTAATGGGGTCAGCGCACCTTTGGGGTGCAGGTATGTCAGTGGCCTGAGCTAAAATTTCCAAACCCCTTTTATCAAATTGTCCTGAAACCAGTATAGGCTGTGGAATACCGTTTTCTCCTTTTCCAAGACCTTTACCAGGGTGTATCCTTGAGTTAACATTTGTGCAGTAACTATATCATTTGGACTACACATTATAATTTTCATTTGAGAGAGCAGATCTCGCCCCAAAGGTTAACAGGTAGGTAAGGGATGACAAATGGCTTAATAAGGCCTGAATTGTTTTCTTTATCTGTCCATGTTAGGTATTTAGAACTTTGTTTAGGATTACTGCTTTGTCCAATTCCTCTCAAGTGAGTTAAAGTCTCTGTAGTAGGCCAATGAGAGGGCCAATCTTCCTGTTTAATGATAGTTACATCAGCCCCTGTGTCTATTAGTCCAGTGAATGCCTTCCGTCTAACCATAAGGTTAGAGAGGGTTTTGATTTGTAATTGGTTGCACCCAATAGATGTCTGATGATCCGAAACCTTTTATATTTCTATTAGAGTGTTGAATATTATTATTTGTTTTGACCAAAGGTAGCAGGATTAACTGAGCTATTCTAACTCCTTGAGGGACAGTAATAATACTATCAATAGCTCTGGCCATAATTTTAATTTCTCCTTCATAATCATTATCGATAACTCCAGGGAGGACTTGTAAGCCTCTCATGGTGACACTACTTCTTCCCAAAAGCAGCCCAAAAGTGTTAGGTGGTAAAGGTCCATATATTCCGGTATTTAAGGTTTGTGGTCCCATTTCAGGTGTTAGTACTGTGTGGGAGGTGGAACTGAGGTCCAGTCCTGCACTTCCTGGGGTTGCTCTACTAAGTTTTGAAATGGATTGCTGTTGCTGGCTGGAACAAAGCTGACTGCCCCATATGCTTGTTTCGGGGCCTGAGGCTGGCCCCTCATCCCGTTTCCTGCCTAGGGATAAAGGATTTCCTTGACTGTCAGTTTTAGATTTACATTCGTTTGCCCAGTGCCTTCCTCTTTTACACCTTGGGCAAAGGCCTGGAATTTTGCTTCTGGATTTTTATTTTGGTTTTCATGGCAATCTTTTGCAAAGTGTCCCCTTTACCGCATCTAAAACATCCCCTTTATCTCTACCTTTGTTAATGAGGAAGTCTCTTACTGTTTGGCCGCTAAAAGCGGCGGCCATTGCTAGGCCTTGTTGATATGAGGGCCCAATATCTGAACAAAGGCGAATGTATCCTGTTAAATCTGTTTTCTTCGATAAGGTCTGATTGCCGCTTGGCAGGCGGGGTTAGCGTTTTCATAAGCTAACTGTTTAACATAATCTACACCCGTTTCTGCATTTCCAAAGATTCTACCTGCCGTGGTCATAAGTCTATGCACAAAGTCTGAAAATGGCTCATCGGGTCCTTGTTTAACCGCCGTGAGCGAGGCCCTGGATCTCCTTTAACGGAAGTTTTCTCCAGGCTTTTGTAGCGGCAGCCTGGATTTGCGAGAACAATCCAGGATCATATTGCATTTGGGCCTGAGTGTCTGCATAATTACCTAAACCAGTTAACATATCAAAATCCCAACCGTTTCCTGCCTGTTGATTTCTTTTAGCCGTGTCTCTACAATTTTCAAAGAACTCTGACTTCCAAATTAAATGGTCTCCCCCAGAAAGGACTGCCCTAACTAAGGTATTCCAGTCTGTAGGAGTGAGCCAATTCTCAGCTACAGATTCCACTATAGCAAGAGTATATGGAGCAGTAGCCCCATACTGAGAGGCAGCAGTCTTTAACTCTTTTATAATAGTAAAGTCAAATCCAGTATGATGCCTCCAAGCCTGTCCCCGTTCATCTATGGTTTCAGTGACCGGAAAAACGTCTTTGGGGGAGGAGTCTTCTCTATGTCGGCTAGCAACTAACCCCCCTTTTGGAACATGTTGTCCAGGCCACTGAGGTGGGCGCAAGGAACCCTCCATAGCATCTGAGTTGGGTATTTTTTCATTTCCTGTCTTTAGCTTTTGGAGCCTAATTATCAATGATTGATGTAACTCTTCAAGTTTAATTTGTTCCTCTAGTTGAGCAATTTTTTGTTTTAATTCTTCTTTGGGATCTATTGCTGCCATAACAATGGGCGCAGAAGCCTCATTATGTGTCTTATTATATGGGGCGGTATGAAGTAAAGGGAGGCAAATCAGGGTTGTGATATTTAGCCGCCTCTTCCTCTAAATCATCCCAATTTATGTCTGATTGATTAGGCTTATTAATTTCCTCCTCTTTTGAAGCATCTGTAAAATTGGGTATTTTTTGTTTGTTTTCGTGTGGCATTTCTTTATCTGTTACAGAAGGAGACTTGATTTCCTCATGATCACTTTCGAGGAAATGAGATCCTCCTCCGTATCTTGGAGGCTTTGTAAGGTTAGAGCGGAGCTAACCTTTAAAATATGCTCTGTCTGAGCGACCGCAGCCATGACTTGTGGATCGGCCTCCTTCTTATCTATTAAATCTCTAATGAGGTTCCAATAAGAGAAGGCGGTCACAGGAATTTTTCTGGCCCAAAAGTATTATAATAGTCCTGAAGACAATCCCTACTCTACGCCATCTTTTAATATCAATAGTTCCTTCCTGTGGGAACCAAGGGCAAGTGTCTTTTACAAAATCAAAAAGTTTAAACAAATCATTACCTTTAACCTTTACTCCTCGTATCTTTAAAGCCTCTTTTAATTGTCCTACATAGATCTGATGTTGGCTTAATTCTTGTCCCATTTCGGACGCGTCACTTACCTTCGATTCTGACGCGGCAGGTTCCCGCGGTGATCAGAAGAGTTCACTTTCTTTTGTCTTTGTTAGCGGTCGACCGTCCTTTGGCGTCCTCTTCCTCAAGGAGTCCCTCGTTTCCAGGTCCCTGTTCGGGCGCCACGTATCCCGGCCCGCGGGATCGTCGAAGCAGGCCCTGGAGGAGGGAGTGGGAATTTGGGGAACAAGAGACACGAGAAATGGAGACAAGACAGTGCTCTGATCAAGTCTCGTTTAATGGCAGTAATGCAGTGCCTTATATACACTTGGAGAGGAAGGGGTTGGGCCAAGGCGGAAATGATCTCATTTCAGAGGGCGCGGCCAGGCAGGTTTCGGTTTCAACGGTCGGTCGTCATGTTGCGCCTGCGCTAGGAAGTAACCATTTTGCTACGAAGTAACAATTTTCACGCGCGCGGGAAAGATGGGTGAAGAAGAAGCAGGAAGAGCGCCATCTTGTGTGAGGTATTTAATACAGGGAAAAAGGCAAATCTGGGAAGGAGGTGAGAGGTGGAAATGAATAGAGCTCAGGCGTCTAATCGTCAATAATTACTCGCTATGGCCGGGGCACGCAGCTCCGGACACGGTTTGAGTCCGGTTTCAGCCGGTCACAACCGGTTTGAGCCGGTCTCTTCCGGTTTGAGTCCTTTTTGAGCCAGTCAAAACAGGTTTTTGCCAGTCTGGTCCGGTTTGAGTCTGGTTTGAGCCGGTCAAAAACGGTTTGAGCCGGTCTTGCCTGGTTTGATCTGGTCAAAACCCGTTTGACTCTGGTTTGAGCACGTCAAAACTGGTTTGAGCCGTTTTAGGCCGATTTGATCCCGTTTGAGCCGTTCTGGTCTGGTTTGAGCCCGTTCAAACCAGTTTTAGGTGGTCTGGTCCGGTTTGAGTCCGCTTTGAGCCGTTCAAAACTTGGTAGACCCGATCTGGTCCATAATGAGATGGTTAAAACCGGTTTGAGCCAGTCTAAGAGCCGGTCTGGTGCGGTTTGATCCAGTTGGAGTCAGTCAAAACACGTTTGAGTCCATTTTGAGGCGGTCTGGTTCGTTCCGGTTTGAGCCGGTCTAAAGCGGATTGAGCCAATCTGGTCCGGTTTGAGTCCGGTTTGAGCCAGTCAAAACAGGTTTGAGCCGTTCTGGTCCGGTTTGAGTGCGGTTTGAGCTGGTCAAAATCGGTGTGAGCTGATCTGGCCTGGTTTGATTTGGTCAAAACCCGTTAGAGTCCGGATTGAGCCGGTCAAAACTGGTTTGAGCCGGTCTGGTCTGGTTTTAGCCGGTTTGAGCCGTTCTGTTCCTGTTTGAGCCGGTCTGTTCCAGTTTGAGAACGATTTGAGCCGTTTAAAACCGGTTTGAGCAGGTCTGGTCCGGTTTGTGTCCGGTTTGAGCCAGTCATAAAAGGTTTGAGCTGGTCTGGTCCGGTTTGAGTCCGGTTTGAGCCGGTCAAAACAGGTTTGAGCCGGTCTGGTCCAGTTTGAGTCCGTTTTGAGCCGGTCAAAATCGGTTTGAGCTGGTCTGGCCTGGTTTGATCTAGTCAAAACCCGTTTGAGTCCGGTTTGAGCCGGTCAAATCCGGTTTGAGCCGGTCTGGTCCGATTTCAGTCCGGTTTGAGTCCGGTTTGTGCCGGTCTGGTCCAGTTTGCGCCATTCAAAACCGGTTTGAGCCCGTCTCCTCTGGTTTCATCCGGTGAAAACTGGTTTGAGACGGTTTGAGCCGGTCAAAACCGGTTTGAGCCGGTCTGGTTGGGTTTGATACGGTTTTAGCCGGTCTGGTCTGGTTAGAGCCAGTCAAAACCGGTTAGAGCCGTTCTGGTCAGGTTTTAGCTGGTTTGAGCCACTCTGGTCTGGTTAGAGACGGTCTGGTCGGGTTTGAGCTGGTCAAAACCGATTATAGCCCGTCTCATCCGGTTTGAGCCAGTCAAAACCGGTTTGAGCTGGTCTGCTGCGGATAGATCCCGTTTGAACCAGTCTGGTCCGGTTTGATTAGATTTGAGTCGGTCAATACCGGTTTGAGCCGGTCTGTCCTGGTTTGATCTGGTCAAAACCCGTTTGAGTCCGGTTTGAGCCGGTCAAAACCGGTTTGAGCCGGTCTGGTCCGGTTTGAGTCCGGTTTGAGTCCGGTTTGTGCCGGTCTGGTTCAGTTTGAGCCGGTCAAAACCGGTTTGAGCACGTCTCATCCGGTTTGACCGGTGAAAACTGGTTTGATCCAGTCTAATACGGTCAAAACATGTTTGAGCCGGTCTGCTCGGATTTGAGTCTGGTTTGAGGTGGTAAAAACCGGTTTCAGTCCGGTTTGAGCCAGTCTGTTCCGTTCCGGTTTGAATCCGGTTTAAGCCGATCAAAACCGGTTTGATCTGGTCTGGTTCAGTTTGAGACGGTCAAAACCGGTTTGAGCCAGTCTAATACGGTCAAAATAGGTTTATGCCGGTCTGGTCCGGTTTGAGTCCGGTTTCAGTGCATCAAAGCCGGTTTGAGTCGGTCTGGTTCGGTTTGAACTGTTCAAAACTGGTTTGAGCCAGTCTGGTCAGGTTTCAGCTGGTTTGAGCCGGTCTGGTCGGGTTAGAGCCGGTCTGGTCGGGTTTGAGCCGGTCAAAACCGGTTTGAGCCTGTCTCGTCTGGTTTGAGCTGGTCAAAACTGGTTTGAGCTGGTCTGATGCTGTTTGATCCGGTTTGAGCTGGTCTGGTCCTGTTTGATTAGATTGGAGCTGGTCAAAACCGGTGTGAGCCTATCTGGTCGGGTTTGAGACCTGTTTGAGCAGGTCAAAACCGTTTTGAGCCTGTGTGGTCCAGTTTCATCCGGTCAAAACTGGTTTGAGACGGTTTGAACCGGTCTAAACCGGTTTGAGCCGTTCTGGTCTGGTTTGAGCCGGTCAAAACCGGTTTGAGCCAGTCCGGTCCGGTTTTAGTCCGGTTTGAGCCGGTCAAAACCGGTTTCAGCCGGTCTGGTTCTGTTTGAGCCAGTCTGGTCCGGTTTGAGCCTGTCAAAACCGGTTGGAACCGGTCTGGGCCTGTTTGAGCCTGGTTTGAGACGGTCAAAAGTGGTTTGAGCCGGCCTGGCCTGGTTTGATCCAGTCAAAACCCGTATGAGTCCGGTTTGAGCCGGTGAAAAAAGGTCTGAGATGTTCTGGTCTGGTTTGAGCCGGTTTGAGCTGGTCTGGTCTAGTTTTAGCCGGTTTGAACCGGTCTGATCCTGTTTGAGCTGGTCTGTTCCAGTTTGAGTCCGATTTGAGCCCTTCAAAACCAGTTTGAGCCGGTCTGGTCCGGTTTGGGTCCGCTTTGAGCCAGTCAAAAAAGGTTTGTGCTGGTCTGGTCTGGTTTGAGTCCGGTTTGAGCCGGTCAAAACCGTTTTCAGCTGGTTCTGGCCTGGTTTGTTCCAGTCAAAACCCGTATGAGTCCGGTTTGAGCCGGTGAAAACCGGTTTGAGATGTTCTGGTCCGGTTTGAGCCCGTTTGAGCCGGTCTTCTCTGGTTTGAGCCGGTTTGAGCCGCTCTGTTCCTGTTTGAGCCGGTCTGTTTCTGTTTGAGTCCGGTTTGACCCGTTCAAAACCAGTTTGAGACTGTCTAGTCCGGTTTGAGAATGGCTTCAGCCGGTCAAAACCAGTTTGAGCTGGTCTGGTCCGGTTTGAGTCCGGATTGAGCCAGTGAAAACAGGTTTGAGCCGGTCTGGTCCGGTTTGAGTCCGGTTTGAGCCGGTCAAAACCAGTTTGAGCCGGTCTGGCCTGGTTTGATCGGCTTTGAGCCGGTCCGGTCAGGTTTTAGTCTGGTTTGAGCCTGTCAAAATCGGTTTCAGCCGGTCTGGTTCGGTTTGAGCCAGTCTGGTCCGGTTTGAGCCTGTCAAAACTGATTGGAACCGGTCTGGGCCTGTTTGAGCCGGTTTGAGCGGTCAAAAGTGGTTTGAGCGGTCTGGCCTGGTTTGATCCGGTTTGAGCCAGTCAAAACCGTATGAGTCCGGTTTGAGCGGTGAAAACCGGTTTGAGATGTTCTGGTCTGGTTTGAGCCGGTTTGAGCTGGTCTGGTCTGGTTTGAGCGGTTTGAGCGGTCAAAACCGGTTTGATCCGGTTTGAGCGGTTTGAGCTGGTCTGTTCCAGTTTGAGTCCGATTTGAGCCCTTCAAAACCAGTTTGAGCCGGTCTGGTCCGGTTTGAGTCCGGTTTGAGCCAGTCAAAAGGTTTGAGCTGGTCTGGTCTGGTTTGAGTCGGTTTGAGCGGTCAAAACCGTTTTGAGCTGGTCTGGCCTGGTTTGTTCCAGTCAAAACCCGTATGAGTCGGTTTGAGCCGGTGAAAACCGGTTTGAGATGTTCTGGTCGGTTTGAGCCGTTTGAGCCGGTCTTCTCTGGTTTGAGCGGTTTGAGCCGCTCTGTTCCTGTTTGAGCCGGTCTGTTTCTGTTTGAGTCCGGTTTGACCCGTTCAAAACCAGTTTGAGACTGTCTAGTCCGGTTTGAGAATGGCTTCAGCCGGTCAAAACCAGTTTGAGCTGGTCTGGTCCGGTTTGAGTCCGGATTGAGCCAGTGAAAACAGGTTTGAGCCGGTCTGGTCCGGTTTGAGTCCGGTTTGAGCGGTCAAAACCGGTTTGAGCGGTCTGGTCTGGTTTGAGCTGGTCAAAACTGGTTTGAGCTGGTCTGGTTTGAGTCGGTTTGAGCCTGTCAAAATCGGTTTCAGCCGGTCTGGTTCGGTTTGAGCCAGTCTGGTCCGGTTTGAGCCTGTCAAAACTGATTGGAACCTGTCTGGGCCGGTTTGAGTCCGGTTTGAGCCAGTCAAAACCGTTTTCAGCCAGTCTTGCCTGGTTTGATCTGGTCAAAACCCGTATGACTCCGATTTGAGCCGGTGAAAACCGGTTTGAGAAGTTCTGCTCCGGTTTGAGCCAGTTTGAGCCGGTCTGGTCTAGTTTGAGCCGGTTTGAGCCGGTCTGTTCCTGTTTGAGCTGCTCTGTTCCTGTTTGAGTCCGGTTTGACCCGTTCACAACTGGTTTGAGCCTGTCTAGTCCTGTCTAGTGTGGTTTGAGCAGGTCAAAACCGGTTTGAGCCAGTCAAAAGCAGTTTGAGCCGGTCTGGTCCGGTTTGAGCCGGTCTGATCTTGTTTGAGCTGGTCAAATCTGGTTCGAGCCGTCAAAACTGGTTTGAGCCGGTCTGGTCTGGTTTGAGCCAGTCAAAACCGGTTTGAGCGGTCTAGTCGGTTTGAGCGGTCTGGTCGGTTTGAGCCGGTCAAAAGGTTTGAGCCGGTCTGGGCCTGTCTGGTCCGGTTTGATCCGGTGTGAGCGGTCTGGTCCAGTTTGATCTGGTGTCATCCGGTCAAAACCGGTTTGAGCGGTCTGGTCGGTTTGAGCCGGTCTGTTCCTGTTTGAGCCGGTCAAAACCGGTTTGAGCGGTCAAAACCGGTTTGAGCGGTCTGGTCGGTTTGAGTCGGTTTGAGCGGTCAAAACAGGTTTGTGCCGGTCTGGTCTAGTTTGAGCCGGTCAAAACCGGTTTGAGCGGTCTGGTCCGGTTTGATCCGGTTTGAGCTGGTCTGGTCTGGTTTGAGCCGGTCTGGTCTGGTTTGAGCCAGTCAAAAGCAGTTTGAGCCGGTCTGGTCGGTTTGAGTCCGGTTTGAGCTGGTCAAAACCGGTTTGAGCCGGTCTGGTCTGGTTTGAGTCGGTTTGAGCCTGTCAAAACCGGTTTGTGGTCCGGTTTGAGCGGTCAAAACCGGTTTGAGCCGGTCTGGTCTGGTTTGAGCCGGTCAAAACCGGTTTGAGCCGGACTGGTCTGGTTTGAGCAGGTCAAAACCCGTTTGAGTCGGTTTGAGCCGTCAAAACCGGTTTGAGCCGGTCTGGTCCGGTTTGAGCCTGTCAAAACCGGTTTGAGCTGGTCTGGTCTGGTTTGAGTCCGGTTTGAGCAGTCTGGTCGGTTTGATCCGGTCTGGCCTGGTTTGATCTGGTCAAAACCGGTTTGAGCCAGTCTGGTCCGGTTTGAGCTTGTGAAAACCGGTTTGAGATGTTCTGGTCGGTTTGAGTCGGTTTGAGCCAGTTTCAACCATTCTGGTCAGGTGTGAGCTGGTTTGAGCGGTCTGTTCCTGTCTGAGCCGGTCTGTTCCTGTTTGAGTCCGCTTTGAGCCATTCAAAACCAGTTTGAGCTGGTCTGGTCGGTTTGAGCGGTTTGAGCCGGTCAAAACCGGTTTGAGCCAGTCAAAACCGGTTTGAGCTGGTCAAAACCGGTTTGAGCCGGTCTGGTCGGTTTGAGCCATTCAAAACCGGTTTGAGCGGTCTGGCCTGGTTTGATCTGGTCAAAACCCGTTTGACTCTGGTTTGAGCCGTCAAAACCGGTTTCAGCGGTCTGGTTCGGTTTGATCCCGTATGAGCCGGTCTGGTCCGGTTTGAGCCATTCAAAACCAGTTTGAGCCGGTTTGAGCCGGTCTGGTCCGGTTTGAGTTCGTTTGAGCCATTCAAAACCTGGTTTGAGCCGGTCTGGTCCGTTTGAGCCGGTGAAAACCGGTTTGAGCCTGTCTGAGCCGGTCTGGTGCGGTTTGATCCGGTTGAGCCGGTCAAAACACGTTTGAGTCCGTTTGAGCCGGTCTGGTCCGGTTTGAGCCATTCAAAACCGGTTTGAGCCGGTCTGGTCCGGTTTGAGTTCGTTTTGAGCCATTCAAAACCTGGTAGACCCGGTGTGGTCCGTAATGAGACGGTTAAAACCGGTTTGAGCCAGTCTAAGAGCCGGTCTGGTGCGGTTTGATCCGGTTGGAGCCGGTCAAAACACGTTTGAGTCCGTTTTGAGCCGGTCTGGTTCGGTTTGAGCGGTAAAACCGGTTTGAGCCGGTCAAAACCGGTTTGAGCCGGTCTGGTCTGGTTTGAGTCGGTTTGAGCAGTTTGAGCCGGTCTGGCCTGGTTTGATCTGGTCAAAACCCGTTTGAGTCCGGTTTGAGCCGGTCAAAACAGGTTTGTGCCGGTCTGGTCCAGTTAGAGCAGGTCAAAACCCGTTTGAGCCCGCCTCGTCCGGTTTGAGCTGGTCAAACCTGGTTTGAGCCGGTCTAATACGGTCAAAACATGTTTGAGCCGGCCTGCTCGGATTTGAGTCCGGTTTGAGGTGGTAAAAACCGGTTTCAGTCCGGTTTGAGCCGGTCTGGTCGGTTTGAGCCATTCAAAACCGGTTTGAGTCGGTTTAAGCCGATCAAAACCGGTTTGAGCCGGTCTGGTTCGGTTTGAGACGGTCAAAACCGGTTTGAGCCGGTCTAATACGGTCAAAATAGGTTTGAGCCGGTCTGGTCCGGTTTGAGACTGATTTCAGCCCGTCAAAACCGGTTTGAGTCGGTCTGGTTCGGTTTGAACCGTTCAAAACCGGTTTGAGCCGGTCTGGTTAGGTTTTAGCTGGTTTGAGCCGGTCTCGTCGGGTTAGAGCCGGCCTGGTCGGGTTTGAGCCGGTCAAAACCGGTTTGAGACCGTCTCGTCCGGTTTGAGCTGGTCAAAACCGGTTTGAGCCAGTCTGCTGCTGTTTGATCCGGTTTGAGCTGGTCTGGTCCGGTTTGATTAGATTGGAGTCAGTCAAAACGGGTTTGAGCCTATCTGGTCGGGTTTGAGTCCCGTTTGAGCAGGTCAAAACCGTTTAGAGCCGGTCTGGTCCGGTTTCATCTGGTCAAAACTGGCTTGAGACGGTTTGAGCTGGTCAAAACCGGTTTGAGCCGGTCTGCTCGGGTTTGATCCGGTTTGAGCCGTTCTGGTCTGGGTTGTGCTGGTCAAAACCGGTTTGAGCCGGTCTGGTGTGGTTTTGGTCCGGTTTGAGCCGGTCAAATCAGGTTTCAGTCGATCTGGTTCGGTTTGAGCTGGTCTGGCCCGGTTTGAGCCTGTCAAAACCGGTTGGAACAGGTCTGGGCCGGTTTGAGACCGGTTTGAGCCAGTCAAAACAGGTTTCAGCCTGTCTGGTCCCGTTTGAGTCCGGTTTGAGCCGGTCAAAATCGGTTTGAGCCGGTCTGGCCTGGTTTGATCTGGTCAGAAACCGTTTGAGTCCGGTTTGAGCCTGTCAAAACCGGTTTGAGCCAGTCTGGTCCGGTTTGAGTCCGGTTTGAGTCCGGTTTGTTCTGGTCTGGTGCAGTTTGAGTCGGTCAAATCCGGTTTGAGCCCGTCTCGTCCGGTTTGAGCCAGTCAAAACTGGCAGGAGCCTGTCTAATACGGTCAAAACATGTTTGAGACGGTCTGCTCGGATTTGAGTCCGGTTTGAGGCGGTAAAAACCGGTTTCAGTCCGGTTTGAGCCGATCTGTTTCGTTCCGGTTTGAATCCGGTTTAAGCCGATCAAAACCGGTTTGAGCCGGTCTGGTTCGGTTTGAGACGGTCAAAACCGGTTTGAGCCGGTCTAATACGGTCAAAATAGGTTTGAGCCGGTGTGGTCCGGTTTGAGTCTGGTTTCAGCCCGTCAAAACCGGTTTGAGTCGGTCTGGTTCGGTTTGAACCGTTCAAAACTGGTTTGAGCCGGTCTGGAGAGGTTTTAGCTGGTTTGATCCGGTCTGGTCGGGTTAGAGCCGGTCTGGTCGGGTTTGAGCCGGTCAAAACCGGTTTGAGCGCGTCTCATCTGGTTTGAGCCGGTCAAAACCGGTTTGAGCCAGTCTGGTCGGGTTTGATCCGGTTTGAGCTGGTCTGGTCTGGTTTGATCCGGTCAACTCCAGTTTGAGCCAGTCTGGTCCGGTTTTAGTCCGGTTTGAGTCCGTCAAAGCCGGTTTAAGTCGGTCTGGTTCGGTTTGAGCCGGTCTGGTCCGGTTTGGGACTGTCAAAACCGGTTGGAACAGGTCTGGGCTGGTTTGAGTCCAGTTTGAGCTGGTCAAAACCGTTTTCAGCCGGTCTGGCCTGGTTTGATCCGGTCAAAACCCGTATGAGTCCGGTTTGAGCCGGTGAAAACCGGTTTGAGATGTTCTGGTCCGGTTTGAGCCCGTTTGAGCCGGTCTTCTCTGGTTTGAGCCGGTTTGAGCCGCTCTGTTCCTGTTTGAGCCAGTCTGTTTCTGTTTGAGTCCGGTTTGACCCGTTCAAAACCGGTTTGAGACTGTCTAGTCCACTTTGAGAATGGTTTCAGCTGGTCAAACCCGGTTTGAGCCCGTCTCAACCGGTTTGAGCCGGTCAAAACCGGTTTGAGCCAGTCTGCTGCTGTTTGATCTGCTTTGAGCTGGTCTGGTCCGGTTTGATTAGATTTTAGCCAGTCAAAACCGGTTTGAGCCTTTCTGGTCGGGTTTGAGTCCAGTTTGAGCAGGTCAAAACAGTTTTGAGCCGGTCTGGTCTCATTTCATCCGGTCAAAACTGGTTTGAGACGGTTTGAGACGGTCAAAACCGGTTTGAGCCGGTCTGGTCGGGTTTGATCCGGTTTGAGCTGGTCTGGTCTGGTTTGATCCGGTAAACACCGGTTTGAGCCGGTCTGGTCCGGTTTTAGTCCGGTTTGAGCCGGTCAAAACCGGTTTCAGCCGGTCAAAACCAGTTTGAGCCGGTCTGGTCCCGTTTGAGCCTGTCAAAACCGGTTGGAACCAGTCTGGGCCTGTTTGAGTCCTGTTTGAGCCGGTCAAAAACGGTTTGAGCCGGTCTGGCCTGGTTTGATCCAGTCAAAATCCGTATGAGTCCGGTTTCAGCTGGTGAAACCCGGTCTGAGATGTTCTGGTCCGGTTTGAGCCGGTTTGAGCCGGTCTGGTCTAGTTTTAGCCGGTTTGCGCCGGTCTGTTCCTGTTTGAGGCGGTCTGTTCCAGTTTGAGAATGATTTCAGCCGTTCAAACCAGTTTGAGCCGGTCAGGTCCTGTTTGAATCCAGTTTGAGCCAGTCAAAAAAGGTTTGAGCTGGTCTGGTCCGGTTTGAATCCGTTTTGAGCAGGTCAAAACCGGTTTGAACCGGTCTGGTCTGGTTTGAGTCCGGTTTGAGCCGGTCCAAACCTGTTTGAGCTGGTCTGGCCTGGTTTGATCCGGTCAAAACGCATATGAGTCCGTACTGAGCCGCTGAAAACCGGTTTGAGATGTTCTGGTCCGGTTTGAGCCGGTTTGAGCTGGTCTGGTGAGGCTTGAGCCGGTTTTAGACGATCTCTTCCTGTTTGAGTCCGGTTTGAGCCGTTCAAAACCCGTTTGAGATGGTCTGGTCCGGTTTGAATCCGGTTTCAGCCGGTCAAAAGCGGTTTGAGCTGGTTTGGTCCCGTTTGAGTCCGGTTTGACCCAGTCAAAACATGTTAGAGCTGATCTGGTCCGGTTTGATTTTGGTTTGGGTCGGTGAAAACAGTTTTCAGCTGGTCTGGCCTGGTTTGATCCGGTCAAAACCCGTATGAGTCCGGTGTGAGCCGGTGAAAACCGGTTTGAGATGTTCTGGTCCGGTTTGAGCCGGTTTGAGCCGGTCTGGTCTGGTTTGAGCCGGTTTGAGACGGTCTGTTCCAGTTTCAGCCGGTCTGTTACTGTTTGAGTCTGGTTTGACCCGTTCAAAACAGGTTTGAGCCTGTCTAGTCCGGTTTGAGTCTGGTTTCAGCTGGGCAAAACCAGTTTGAGCCGGTCTGGTCCACATTGAGTCCGGTTTGAGCCAGTGAAAACAGGTTTGAGCCGGTCTGGTCCGGTTTGAGTCCGGTTTGAGCTGGTCAAAAGTGGTTTCAGCCAATCTGGTCCGGTTTGAGCCTGTCAAAACCGATTGGTACCGTTCTGGGCCGGTTTGAGTCCGGTTTGAGCCAGTCAAAACCGGTTTGAGCCGGTCTGGCCTGGTTTGATCCGGTCAAATCCCGTATGAGTCTGGTTTGAGCCGGTGAAAACCAGTTTGAGATGTTTTGGTCCAGTTTGAGCCCGTTTGAGCCGTTCTGGTCTGGTGTGAGCCGGTTTGAGTTGGTGTGTACCTGTTTGAGCCGATCTGTTCCTGTTTGAGCCCGGTTGGAGCCGTTCAAAACCGGTTTGAGCTGGTCTAGTCCGGTTTGAGTCCGGTTTCAGCTGGTCAAAACCGGTTTGAGACGGTCTGTTCCGGTTTGAGTCCTTTTTCAGCAAGTCAAAACAGGTTTGAGCAGGTCTGGTCCGGTATGAGTCCGGTTTCAGCCGGTCTGGCCTGGTTTGATCTGGTCAAAACCCGTTTGACTCTGGTTTGAGCCCGTCAAAACTGGTTTGAGCCGTTTTGGTCCGGTTTGATCCCGTTTGAGCCGGTCTGGTCTGGTTTGAGCCGGTTCAAACCGGTTTTAGCCGGTCTGGTCCGGTTTGAGTCCGGTTTGAGCCATTCAAAACCTGGTAGACCCGGTCTGGTCCGTAATGAGACGGTTAAAACCGGTTTGAGCCAGTCTAAGAGGTGGTCTGGCGCGGTTTAATCCGGTTGGAGCTGGTCAAAAGACATTTGAGTCCATTTTGAGACGGTCTGGTCCGTTCCGGTTTGAGCCGGTCAAAACCAGTTTGAGCCAGTCTGGTCCGGTTTGAGTCCGGTTTGAGCCGGTCAAAACCGGTTTGAGCCGGTCTGGTCCGGTTTGAGTCAGTTTGAGTCCGGTTTGTGCCGGTCTGGTCCAGTTTGAGCCGCTCAAAACCGGTTTGAGCCCGTCTCGTCCGGTTTGAGCTGGTCAAAACTGGTTTGAGCCGGTCTAATACGGTCAAAACATGTTTGAGCCGGTCTGCTCAGATTTGAGTCCGGTTTGAGGTGGTAAAAACCGGTTTCAGTCCGGTTTGAGCCGGTCTGTTCCGTTCCAGTTTGAATCCGGTTTAAGCCGATCAAAACCGGTTTGATCCGGTCTGTTTCGGTTTGAGACGGTCAAAACCGGTTTGAGCCGGTCTAATACGGTCAAAATAGGTTTGAGCCGGTCTGGTCCGGTTTGAGTCCGGTTTCAGCCCGTTAAAACCGGTTTGAGTCGGTCTGGTTCGGTTTGTACCGTTCAAAAATGGTTTCAGCCGGTCTGGTCAGGTTTTAGCTGGTTTGAGCCGGTCCGGTCGGGTTGGAGCCGGTCAAAACCGTTTTCAGCCCGTCTCATCCGGTTTGAGCTGGTCAAAACCGGTTTGAGCCTGTCTGCTGCTGTTTGATCCGGTTTGAGCTGGTCTGGTCCAGTTTGATTAGATTTGAGCTGGTCAAAACCGATTTGAGCCTATCTGGTCGGGTTTGAGTCCCGTTTGAGTAGGTCAAAACCGTTTTGAGCCGGTCTGGTCCGGTTTCATCTGGTCAAAACTGGTTTGAGACGGTTTGAGCCAGTCAAAACCGGTTTGAGCCGGTCTGGTCAGGTTTGATCCGGTTTGAGTCGTTCTGGTCTGGTTTGAGCCGTTCAAAACCGGTTTGAGCCGGTCTGGTCTGGTTTTAGTCCAGTTTGAGCCGGTCCAAATAGGATTGAGCCGGTCTGGCCTGGTTTGATCTGGTCAAAACCCGTTTGACTCTGGTTTGAGCCCGTCAAAACTGGTTTGAGCCGTTTTGGTCCGGTTTGATCCCGTTTGAGCCGGTCTGGTCTGGTTTGAGCCTGTGCAAACCGGTTTTAGGCGGTCTGGTCCGGTTTGAGTCCGGTTTGAACTGGTCAAAATCGGTTTGAGCCGGTCTGGCCTGGTTTGATCTGCTCAAAACCCGTTTGAGTCCGGTTTGAGCCTGTGAAAACCGGTTTGAGCCGGTCTGGTCCGGTTTGAGTCCGGTTTGAGTTTGGTTTGTGCCGGTCTGGTCCAGTTTGAGCCGGTCAAAACCGGTTTGAGCTGGTGAAAACCATTTTGAGCCGGTCTGCTGCTGTTTGATCCGGTTTGAGCTGCTCTGGTCCGGTTTGATTAGATTTGAGCCAGTCAAAACCGGTTTGAGCCTATCTGGTTTGGTTTGAGTCCCGTTTGAGCAGGTCAAAACCGTTTTGAGCCGGTCTGGTCCGGTTTCATCCGGTCAAAACTGGTTTGAGACGGTTTGAGCTGGTCAAAACTGGTTTGAGCCGGTCTGGTAGGGTTTGATCCGGTTTGAGCCGGTCTGGCCCAGTTTGAGCCTGTCAAAACCGGTTGGAAGAGGTCTGGGCCGGTTTGAGTCCGGTTTGAGCCGGTCAAAACCGGTTTGAGCCGGTCTGGCCTCCTTTGATCTGGTCAAAACACGTTTGAATCCGGTTTGAGCCGTCAAAACCGGTTTGATCCGCTCTGGTCCGGTTTGAGTCCGGTTTGAGTCCGGTTTGTGCCGTTCTGCTCCAGTTTGAGCCGGTCAAAACTAGGTTGAGCCCATCTCTTCCGGTTTGAGCCGGTCAAAACTGGTTTGAGCCGATCTAATACGGTAAAAACATGTTTGAGCCGGTGTGGTCGGATTTGAGTCTGGTTTCAGGCTGTAAAAACCGCTTTCAGTCCTGTTTGTCCCGGTCTGTTCCTTTCCGGTTTGCATCCGGTTTAAGCTGATCAAAACCGGTTTGAGACGGTCTGGTTCGGTATGAGACAGTCGAAACCGGTTTGAGCCGGTCTAATACGGTCAAAATAGGTTTGAGCCGGTCTGGTCCGGTTTGAGTCCGGTTTCAGCCTTTCAAAACCGGTTTGAGCCGGTCTGGTCAGGTTTTAGCTGGTTTGAGCCTGTCTGGTCAGGCTAGAGCCGGTCTGGTTGGGTTTGAGCTGATCAAAACCGGTTTGAGCCCGTCTTGTCCGGTTTGAGCTGGTCAAAACCGGTGTGAGCTGGTCTGCTGCCTTTTGATCTGGTTTGAGCTGGTCTGGTCCGGTTTGATTAGATTTGAGCCGGTCAAAACCGGTTTCAGCCTATCTGGTCAGGTTTGAGTCCCGTTTGAGCAGGTCAAAACCGTTTTGAGCCGGTCTGGTCCGGTTTCATCCGGTCAAAACTGGTTTGAGACGGTTTGAGCCGGTCAAAACCGGTTTGAGCCGGTCTAGTCGCGTTTGATCCGGTTTGAGCCGTTCTGGTCTGGTTTGAGCCGTTCAAAACCGGTTTGAGCCGGTCCGGTCCGGTTTTAGTCCGGTTTGAGCCTGTCAAAACCGGTTGGAACCAGTGGGCCTGTTTGAGTCCGGTTTGAGCCTGTCAAAACCGGTTTCAGCCGGTCTGGCCTGGTTTGATCCTGTGAAAACTCGTATGAGTCCGGTTTGAGCTGGTGAAAACCGGTTTGAAATGTCCTGGTCCGGTTTGAGCCAGTTTGAGCCGGTCTGGTCTAGTTTGAGCCGGTTTGAGCCGGTCTGTTCCTGTTTGAGCCGCTCTGTTCCTGTTTGAGTCCGGTTTGACCCGTTCAAAACCGGTTTGAGCCTGTCTAGTCCGGTTTGAGTCTGTTTTAAGCCGGGCAAAACCGGTTTGAGCCGGTCTGGTCCGGTTTAAGTCCGGTTTGAGCCAGTCAAAACCGGTTTGAGCCTGTCTAGTCCTGTTTGAGTGTGGTTTAAGCCGGGCAAAACCGGTTTGCGCCGGACTGGTCTGGTTTGAGTCCGGTTTGAGCCAGTCAAAACAGTTTTGAGCCGGTCTGGTCCGTTTTGAGTCCGGTTTGTGCCGGTCAAAAGCGGTTTGAGCCAGTCTGGCCTGGTTTGATGCGTTTTGACCCGGTCTTGTGTGGTTTTATTCCGGTTTGAGCCGGTCAAAACCGGTTTCTGCCGGTCTGGTTCGGTTTGAGATGGTCAGGTACGGTTTGAGCCTGTCAAAACCGAATGGAACCGGTCTGTGCCGGTTCGAGTCCGGTTTGAGCCAGTCAAAACCGGTTTGAGCCGGTCTGGCCTGGTTTGATCTGGTCAAAACCCGTATGAGTCCGGTTTGAGCTTGTGAAAACCGTTTTGAGATGTTCTGGTCTGGTTTGAGCCGGCCATTCTCATCAGATGTGAGCTGGTTTGATCCGGCCTGTTCCTGTCTGAGCCGGTCTGCTCCTGTTTGAGTCCGCTTTGAGCCATTAAAAACCAGTTTGAGCTGGTCTCGTCCGGTTTGGGTACGGTTTGAGACAGTCAAAAAAGGTTTGAGCCGGTCTGGTCTGGTTTGAGTCCGGTTTGAGCCGTTCAAAACCGGTTTGAGCCGGACTGGCCTGGTTTGATCTGGTCAAAGCCCGTTTGACTCTTGTTTGAGCCCATCAAAACTGGTTTGAGCCGTTTTGGTTCAGTTTGATCCCGTTTGAGCCGGTCTGGCCTGGTTTGAGCCCGTTCCAACCGGTTTTAGCCGGTCTGGTCTGGTTTGAGATCGGTTTGAGCCATTCAAAACCTGGTAGACCCGGTGTGGTCCGTAATGAGACGGTTTAAACCGGTTTGAGCCAGTCTAAGAGCCGGTCTGGTGCGGTTTGATCCGGTTGGAGACGGTCAAAACACGTTTGAGTCCATTTTGAGCCTGTCTGGTCCGTTCCGGTTTGAATCTGGTTTAGGCCGATCAAAACCAGTTTGAGCCGGTCTGGTTCGGTTTGAGACGGTCAAAACCGGTTTGAGCCGGTCTAATACGGTCAAAATAGGTTTGAGCCGGTCTGGTCCGGTTTGAGTCTGGTTTCAGCCTGTCAAAACCGGTTTGAGTCTGTCTGGTTCGGTTTGAACTGTTCTAAACCGGTTTGAGCCGGTCTGGTCAGGTTTTAGCTAGTTTGGGCCGTTCTGGTCGGGATAGAGCCGGTCTTGTTGGGTTTGAGCCGGCCAAAACCGGTTTGAGCCCATCTCGTCCGGTTTGAGCCTGGTTTGAGCCGGTCAAAAGTGGTTTGAGCCGGTCTGGCCTGGTTTGATCCAGTCAAAACCTGTATGAGTCCGGTTTGAGCCGGTGAAAACCGGTCTGAGATGTTCTGGTCCGGTTTGAGCCGGTTTGAGCTGGTCTGGTCTAGTTTTAGCCGGTTTGAGCAAGTCTGTTCCTGTTTGAGCCGGTCTGTTCCAGTTTGAGTCCGATTTGAGCCGTTGAAAACCAGTTTGAGCCGGTCTGGTCTGGTTTGGGTCCGTTTTGAGCCAGTCAAAAAAGGTTTGTGCTGGTCTGGTCTGGTTTGAGTCCTGTTTGAGCTGGTCAAAACCGGTTTGAGCCGGTCTGGCCTGGTTTGATCTGCTCAAAACCCGTTTGACTGTAGTTTGAGCCGGTCAAACTGGTTTGAGCCGTTCTGGTCCGGTTTGATATGGCTCGAGGCAGTCTGGACTCGTTTGAGCTGGTTCAAACCAGTTTTACCCGGTCTGGTCCGGTTTGAGTCCGGTTTGAGCCGTTCAAAATCTGGTAGACCCGGTCTGGTCTGTAATGAGAAGGTTAAAACTGGTTTGAGCCAGTCTAAGAGCCGGTCTGGTGTGGTTTCATCCGGTTGGAGCCGGTCAAAATATGTTTGAGTCCGTTTTGAGGCGTTCTGGTCCGTTCCGGTTTGAGCCGGTCAAAACCGGTTTGAGCCGGTCTGGTCTGGTTTGAGTCCGGTTTGAGCCAGTCAAAACAGGTTTGAGCCAGTCTGGTCCGGTTTGAGTCTGGTTTGAGCCGGTCAAAATTGGTTTGAGCGGGTCTGGCCTGGTTTGATCTGGTCAAAACCGTTTGAGCTGGTTTGAGCCGGTCAAAACTGGTTTGAGCCGGTCTGGTCGGTTTGAGTCTGGTTTGAGCCAGTCTGGTCGGTTTGAGCTGGTTCAAACCAGTTTTACCGGTCTGGTCGGTTTGAGTCCGGTTTGAGCCGTTCAAAATCTGGTAGACCCGGTCTGGTCTGTAATGAGAAGGTTAAAACTGGTTTGAGCCAGTCTAAGAGCCGGTCTGGTGTGGTTTCATCCGGTTGGAGCCGGTCAAAATTGGTTTGAGCGGTCAAAACCGTTTGAGCCGGTCTGGTCCGTTCGGTTTGAGCCGGTCAAAACCGGTTTGAGCCGTCTGGTCTGGTTTGAGTCCGGTTTGAGCCAGTCAAAACCGGTTTGAGCCAGTCTGGTCCGGTTTGAGCTGGTCAAAACCGGTTTGAGCCGGTCTGGTCTGTTTGAGCCGGTCAAAATTGGTTTGAGCGGGTCTGGCCTGGTTTGATCTGGTCAAAACTCGTATGAATCCGGTTTGAGCCTATCTGGACGGGTTTGAGTCCCGTTTGAGCAGGTCAAAACCGTTTTGAGCTGGTCTGGTCCGGGTTCATCCAGTCAAAACTGGTTTGAGATGGTATGAGCCGGTCAATACCGGTTTGATCCGGTCTGGTCGGGTTTGATCCGGTTTGAGCCGTTCTGGTCTGGTTTGAGCCGGTCAAAACCGGTTTGAGCCGGTCTGGTCTGGTTTGAGACCGGTTTGAGCCCATCAAAACAGCTTTGAGCCGGTCTGGTCCGATTTGAGTCTGGTTTGAGCCCGTCAAGACCGGTTTGAGCCGGTCTGGCCTGGTTTGATCCGTTTTGAGCTGGTCCGGTCAGGATTTAGTCCGGTTTGAGCCAGTCAAAAGCGGTTTCAGCCGGTCTGGATCGGTTTGAGCCGGTCTGGTCCGGTTTGAGCCTGTGAAAACCGATTGGAACCCATCTGGGCCAGTTTGAGTCCGGTTTGAGCCAGTCAAAACCAGTTTCAGCCGGTCTGGCCTGGCTGAATCCCATCAAAACCCGTATGAGTCCAGTTTGAGCCTGTGAAAACCGGTTTGAGATATTCTGGTTCTGTTTCAGCCGTTTTGAGCCGTTCAGGTCTGGTGTGAGCCGGTTTGAGCCGGTCTGTTCCTGTTTGAGCCGGTCTGTTCCTGTTTGAGTCCCGGTTGAGCCGTTCAAAACCGGTTTGAGCCGGTCTCTTCCGGTTTGAGTCCTTTTTGAGCCAGTCAAAACAGGTTTGAGCCGGTCTGGTCAGGTTTGATGCGGTTTGAGTCGTTCTGGTCTGGTTTGAGCTGTTCAAAACCGGTTTGAGCCGGTCTGGTCTGGTTTGAGCTGGTCAAAACCGGTTTGAGCCGGTCTGGTCGGTTTGAGTCTGGTTTGAGCCATTCAAAACCTGTTTGAGCCGGTCTGGTCGGTTTGAGCGGTCAAAACCGGTTTGAGCCGGTTTGAGCCGGTCTGGTCGGTTTGAGCCGGTCTGGTCCGGTTTGAGCTGGTCGGTTTGAGTCCTTTTGAGCCGGTCTGGTCTGGTTTGAGTCCGTTTGAGCCAGTCAAAACCGGTTTGAGCCATTCTGGTCGGTTTGAGTCCGGTTTGAGCCAGTCAAAACAGGTTTGAGCCGTCTGGTTTGGTTTGAGTCGGTTTGAGCGGTCAAAATCGGTTTGAGCCGGTCTGGCCTGGTTTGATTTGGTCAAAACCGTTTGATTGCGGTTTGAGCTGGTCAAAACCGGTTTGAGCCGGTCTGGTCGGTTTGAGTCTGGTTTGAGCCGGTCTGGTCTGTTTGAGCCGGTCTGGTCAGGTTTGAGCTGGTCAAAACCGATTTTAGCCCGTCTCGTCCGGTTTGAGCCGGTCAAAACCGGTTTGAGCTGGTCTGGTCTGGTTTGAGTCCGTTTGAGCCGGTCAAAACTGGTTTGAGCCGTTTGGTTTGGTTTGAGTGCGGTTTGAGCCGGTCAAAATCGGTTTGAGCCGGTCTGGCCTGGTTTGATTTGGTCAAAACCCGTTTGATTGCGGTTTGAGCTGGTCAAAACCGGTTTGAGCCGGTCTGGTCCGGTTTTAGCTGGTTTGAGCCAGTCTGGTCTGGTTAGAGACGGTCTGGTCAGGTTTGAGCTGGTCAAAACCGATTTTAGCCCGTCTCGTCCGGTTTGAGCCGGTCAAAACCGGTTTGAGCTGGTCTGCTGCGGATAGATCCCGTTTGAACCGGTCTGGTCCGGTTTGATTAGATTTGAGTCGGTGAATACCGGTTTGAGCCGGTCTGTCCTGGTTTGATCTGGTCAAAACCCGTGTGAGTCCGGTTTGAGCCGGTCAAAACCGTTTTGAGCCAGTCTGGTCCGGTTTCATCCGGTCAAAACTGGTTTGAGACGGTTTGAGCCGGTCAAAACCGGTTTGAGCCTGTCTGGTCGGGTTTGAGTCCCATTTGAGCAGGTCAAAACCGTTTTGAGCCAGTCTGGTCCGGTTTGAGCTGTTGAAAACTGCTTTGAGCCGGTTTAATATGGTCAAAACATGTTTCAGCCAGTCTGCTCGGATTTGAGTCCGGTTTGAGGCGGTAAATACCGGTTTCAGTCCGGTTTGAGCCGGTCTGTTCCGTTCCAGTTTGAATCCGGTTTAAGCCGATCAAAACCGGTTTGAGCTGGTTTGGTTCGGTTTGAGACGGTCAAAACAGGTTTGAGACGGTCTAATACGGTCAAAATAAGTTTGAGCCGGTCTGGTCCGGTGTGAGTCCGGTTTCAGCCCAGCAAAACCTGTTTGAGTCGGTCTGGTTCGGTTTGAACCGTTCAAAACCGGTTTGAGCAGGTCTGGTCAGGTTTTAGCTGGTTTGAGCCGGTGTGGTCGGGTAAGAGCTGATCTGGTTGGGTTTGAGCCGGTCAAAACCGGTTTGAGCCTGTCTCGTCTGGTTTGAGCTGGTCAAAACCGGTCTGAGCCGGTCTGCTGCTGTTTGATCCGGTTTGAGCTGGTCTGGTCCGGTTTGATTAGATTGGAGATGGTCAAAACCGGTTTGAGGCTATCTGGTTGGATTTGAGTCCCGTTTCAGCAGGTCAAAACCGTTTTGAGCCAGTCTGGTCCGGTTTCATCCGGTCGAAACTGGTTTGAGTCGGTTTGAGCTGGTCAAAACCGGTTTGAGCCGGTCCGGTCCGATTTTAGTATGGTTTCAGCCGGTCAAAACCGGTTTCAGCTGGTCAAAACCGGTTTCAGTCGGTCTGGTCCGGTTTGAGCCTGTCAAAACCGGTTGGAACCGGTCTGGGTCTGTTTGATTCCAGTTTGAGCCTTTCAAAACCAGGTTGAGCCGGTCTGGCCTGGTTTGATCCGGTCAAAACCCATATGAGTCCCGTTTGAGCTGGTGAAAACCGGTTTGAGCGGTCTGGCCTGGTTTGATCTGGTCAAAACCGTTTGAGCCGGTCTGGTTCGGTTTGAGCGGTCAAAACTGGTTTGAGCCGGTCTGGTCGGTTTGAGACGGTTTGAGCCGCTCAAAACCGATTTGAGCCGGTCTAGTCGAGTTTGATCCGGTTTGATCTGTTCTGGTCTGGTTTGAGCCGTTCAAAACCGGTTTGAGCCGGTCCGGTCCGGTGTTAGTCCGCATTGAGCCGCTCAAAACCGATTTCAGCTGGTCTGGTTCGGTTTGAGCCGGTCTGGTCCGGTTTGAGCCTGTCAAAACCGGTTGGAATCGGTCTGGGCCTGTTTGAGTCCTGTTTGAGCTGGTCAAAACCGGTTTGAGCCGGTCTGGCCTGGTTTGATCCAGTCAAAACCCGTATGAGTCCGGTTTGAGCCGGTGAAAACCGGTCTGAGATGTTCTGGTCTGGTTTGAGCCGGTTTGAGCCGGTCTGGTCTAGTTTTAGCCGGTTTGAGCCGGTCTGTTCCTGTTTGAGGCGGTCTGTTCCAGTTTGAGAATGATTTGAGCCATTCAAAACCAGTTTGAGCCGGTCTGGTCCGGTTTGAGCTGGTCTGGTCTGGTTTGAGTCCGGTTTCAGCCCTTCAAAACCGGTTTGAGTCGGCCTGGTTCGGTTTGAACCATTCAAACCCGGTTTGAGCCGGTCTGGTCTGTTTGATTCCAGTTTGAGCCGGTCTAGTCCGGTTTGAGCAGGTCTGGTCCGGTTTGAGCTGGTCAAAACTGGTTTGAGCCGGTCTGGTCCGGTTTGATCTGGTCAAAACTGGTTTGAGTCCGGTTTCAGCCGGTCAAAACCGTTTGAGCCGGTCTGGTCGGTTTGAGTCGGTTTGAGCCGGTCTGGTCGGTTTGAGCCGGTCTGGTCGGGTTTGAGCTGATCAAAACTGGTTTGAGCCCGTCTCGTCCGGTTTGAACTGGTCAAAACCGGTGTGAGCCGGTCTGCTGCCTTTTGATCCGGTTTGAGCTGGTCTGGTCAGGTTTTAGCTGCTTTGAGCCTGTCTGGTCGGGCTAGAGCCGGTCTGGTCTGGTTTGAGCTGATCAAAACTGGTTTGAGCCCGTCTCGTCCGGTTTGAACTGGTCAAAACCGGTGTGAGCCGGTCTGCTGCCTTTTGATCCGGTTTGAGCTGGTCTGGTCCGGTTTGATTAGATTTGAGCTGGTCAAAACCGGTTTGAGCCTATCTGGTCGGGTTTGAGTCCCGTTTGAGAAGGTCCAAACCGTTTTGAGCCGGTCTGGTCCAGTTTCATCCGGTCAAAACTGGTTTGAGACGGTTTGAGCCGGTCAAAACCGGTTTGAGCCGGTCTAGTCGGGTTTGATCTGGTTTGAGCCGTTCTGGTCTGGTTTGAGCCGTTCAAAACCGATTTGAGCAGGTCCGGTCCGGTTTTAGTCCGGTTTGAGCCTGTCAAAACCGGTTGGAACCGGTCTGGGCCTGTTTGAGTCCGGTTTGCGCCGGTCAAAACCGGTTTCAGACGGTCTGGCCTGGTTTGATCCAGTGAAAACTCGTCTGAGTCCGGTTTGAGCTGGTGAAAACCGGTTTGAAATGTCCTGGTCCGGTTTGAGCAGGTTTGAGCCGGTCTGGTCTAGTTTGAGCTGGTTTGAGCCGGTCTGTTCTTGTTTGAGCCGCTCTGTTCCTGTTTGAGTCCGGTTTGACCTGTTCAAAACCGGTTTGAGCCTGTCTAGTCCGGTTTGATTCTGTTTCAAGCCGGGCAAAACCGGTTTGAGCCGGTCTGGTCCGGTTTGAGTCCGGTTTGAGCCAGTCAAAACAGGTTTGAGCCGGTCTGGTCCGGATTGAGTCCGGTTTGTGCCGGTCAAAAGCGGTTTGAGCCGGTCTGGCCTGGTTTGATGCGTTTTGACCCGGTCCTGTCAGGTTTTATTCCGGTTTGAGCCGGTCAAAACTGGTTTCTGCCGGTCTGGTTCGGTTTGAGACGGTCGGGTCCGGTTTGAGCCTCTCAAAACCGAATGGAACCGGTCTGTGCCGGTTCGAGTCGGTTTGAGCCAGTCAAAACCGGTTTGAGCCGGTCTGGCCATGTTTGATCTGGTCAAAACCCGTATGAGTCCGGTTTGAGCTTGAGAAAACCGTTTTGAGATGTTCTGGTTCAGTTTGAGCCGGTTTCAGCCATTCTGGTCAGGTGTCAGCCGGTTTGAGCCGGTCTGTTCCTGTCTGAGCTGGTGTGTTCCTGTTTGAGTCCGCTTTGAGCCATTCAAAACCAGTTTGAGCCGGTCTGGTCTGCTTTGAGCTGGTCTGGTCTGGTTTGAGATTGTCAAAACCGGCATTGTTTGGTCAAAACCGGTTTGAGCCGGTGTGGTCCGTTTTGAACTGGTGAAAACCGGTTTGTGGCCCAGTTTTAGGCGGTGTGGGCTGGTCTGGTCCAGTTTGATACGATTTTAGCTGGTCTGGGCCGGTCTGATTCGGTTGGATCCGATCTCATCCGGTCAAAACCGGTTTTAGCCAGTCAAAATCGGTTTCAGCCG
>JAKFHT010000911.1:0-43881 GCA_023783455.1 Erythrocebus patas | reverse complement strand
AGCCCAGGAGGTCAATGCCACAGTGAGCAGTCATTGTGCCACTGCATTCCAGCCTGGGTGACAGAGCAGGATGCTCTTTCAAAAATAAACAAAAAAATAAATCTAATGAACTCTAGGATTTCTAATTTGAAGATAGAAGCAATAAACAAAATGAGAAACCAAAATACATTCTGTGTTTGATTAAAGCAGAGGTCAGCCATAACTCTGAACCTAAGAATAAAAAGAGGTCACCTGGAGCAGCTGTGAGTAAGCAGGAAAAGATAGGAAGCAGAGAGCGGATCCTCACGGCCAGATCTTAGAAAAAAAATAATAAATTAGGATGACATACTTTTGCAAAATTAAAGAAATCCCCTGAGGTGCTAATTCAAAATTTATTGTTTGCAATAGGACTAATAAAGAAATTCAGCTAGTAGTGATATGTGCTGTGGGCTGAGTTTGATTTCAAGAACAGAAGAGGCAGGACCAGTGAGAAATAGCACAGATATATTTGCAAAAGCAGCTCTCCCACGTTAGGAAGAAGGGATACTTTTGCACAGTGAACAGCACTACGACTGCTCATCTCTTTCATATACTATTACACATGGAATGACTGAGTTAATCCTGTGTTCCACACATAGTCCTCCCTGCCCCTAGTGAATAGAGAAACCCAATTTCACCTTGGCTATCTCTAGATCAATTACCTGTTAATAGGTTTACTGTTTTCTTTACCATTAGTTTCAAGAAGAACTAAATATCCCCAAGTGGTATTTCAGCTTCCACTTAATGAAACCTGTCATCTAAAGAAGTTAGTTTCACCCACAGGAACTAATATCTCTAAATAAGGAGAACCCAAAGTTTCACAAAAGGGAAGAAAAAGTCTGCAAGTGCAAATTAGGCATCATAGTGCAGGGGCCGCCTCCCCTTGATTTTCAGATTCATGTGTTTTTGTTTTAAGAGAAGTAACACTACACGGTGATCACTGATTCAAAGTTTACACCACACAGTGCAGGAAAACATCCCAACCTCACTGTGTGTTGTTTACTAGCTGGGAGGTTTAACTGAGTTACACGATTCCATTTCATCCCGTCAGGTTCTTCCAGGTGATGGCATTATATTGTAAATCCAATGAATCGCATAAACATGAGCCTATCACCACTTTTTTTTTTTTTTTTTTTTTTTTTTTGCAGTGAAATGAGTTCTTTAATCAAAAACAATGTTGTATGGGATACCATGAAGGTGAATAACAAATTATTTAAGTTCATGCATGGTAGTACCAGCAAAACAATTGCAAATGTAAAAGGTATTTCAATGAGGACAAAATCCCTAAGGGATGGGCTTCAATGTCATCAATCTGCAAGTTGACGGGGTAGCCCCTGAGGGAAGGTTGTCATTTTAGCCTTAGAGTTGTTCTACATTGGTCCAGATACAATTTGATTATGTAAAGTCATGAATACCTTCTATCCTTAATGTCATGTGCATTTGTCCATGAGCCCACTGAACAAGTGTCAGTTAACTAACATCTGTTACACAAAATGTCATTTTACGCCTTTGATTACTCTTCTTCAGTGGATTCCCTCTAATAAGAATTTACTTGGGATACAAGTATTTTCATACATTGTGTCTATTTTAAGAAGTCATCCTTGGCCTGGCGAGGTGGCACACTCTTGTAATCCCAGCACTCTGGGAGGCTGAGGCAGGAGGATCACGAGGTCAGGAGATCAAGACCATCCTGGCTAACATGGTGAAACCCTGTCTCTACTAAAAATACAAAAAATTAGCTGGGCGTGGTGGCGGGCGCCTGTAGTCCCAGCTTCTTGGGAGGCTAAGGCAGGAGAATGGCGTGAACCCAGGAGGCGAGCTTGCAGTGAGCCGAGATCGCGCCACTGCACTCCAGCCTGGGCGACAGAGTGAGACTCTGCCTGAAAACAAAACAAAACAAAACAAAAAAGAAAAAACTTATCCTCTCATCATCCATCGTTTAATATTCTTCCTTCTAATTCCCTGATCATCTAGCCAACTACTAGCAGCTACTCATGAATCAGGGTCCACTTCTGGTAAAACCACTTGTACACAAGTTAGGTAAGTGAACCAATGTGGGAAATTTGTCAGTTTCTAAGCTTGTCTGTTTAGCCATAGAATGGACCCAGAGAATCACTGATCCAACTGTGAGACAATCAGGTAAAAATTTCATTATCATTTGACCCCCCAAAAACCTGAACTGTTCTGATTTTTTTGTTTTTTTTTGAGACCGAGTCTTGCTCTGTTGCCCAGGCTGGAGTGCAGTGGCCAGATCTCAGCTCACTGCAAGTTCCGCCTCCCGGGTTCACGCCATTCTCCTGCCTCAGCCTCCGGAGTAGCTGGGACTACAGGCGCCCGCCTCCACTCATTTTTTTGTATTTTTAGTAGAGATGGGGTTTCACCATATTAGCCAGGATGGTCTCGATCTTCCAACCCCGTGGTCCACCCGCCTCGGCCTCCCAAAGTGCTAGGATTACAGGCGTGAGCCACAGCGCCCGGCATAGATGTTATTTTTCAACATGTCATTATGAAGAGAGCCCATGACTTCAGAAAACATCTATTGTGGAGAACTTCTCTACATTTTGAAACAATCGCGCTGAACGAATTCCAGCCTCACTGAAACTTATATTTTATTTTTCAACTGAAAAATGAGCACCGTCATTCCTGCTTGGGCGCCGCAGCGGGCCCGGAGGTGGGCGCGGGCGAGGCCGTGCTGCTGCGTGCGCATGCTCAGGATCGGCGTTCAGGCGAGGCTGGGCCCTCCCAGCAAGTTAGGTCAGACGAGGGAATCCCAGGGGTAGCCACTAGGAATGGCGGCCTCCTGCCTCGGGGTCCTTTTAGGGAAGCTATGGCCTCTTTACAATCTTCCGGTAACAATAGAAGATGGAGACCAGGCCAGAAAACCTGGGAGATTTCATTATTCAGAGACAACTCTTGGAGCCCTTCTGAGACCATAGGAACAATTCCAGCCTAACCCGGGGATGTTGAGAGACCCATCGAGCCTGGAACAGCCACCCCAGGTAAGGACCCCTGGCGCAACCAACCCTGAGCTGCTCTGGAAGCCGACTAGTTAGAGGCGCATGAACGAGCATATCCGAGGCCACCCAAAGAACCACCCAGCGGAGTTACAGAATTGTGCGCTATTAATACGTCAATTTTAGGTGTTTTAAAACACTAAGTTTTGAGGTGAGTTATTAGGAAGGAAAAGCTGATACACAGGCAAAAGGTGAAAAGGTTGTTATGTTATGAAAGCCCTCAAAGGAGAGCAGCTTATCACCTGGTGGTTCTTTTAATGCATAGGAAAACGTACGGGCTGTGATACTGAAATACTGCCTAAGCTTCAAACAAACACACTTTGCCGCCATCAATACTTAATCAAGAAGCCTAGCACACGTAACTGAATTCTGAGCACAGCCACCCTGGCAGGGACCCCACTGAGGAGTCCACACCTGATACCGCCACTGCACAGTGGTACTGGGCGCCTCTCACTGCGGGTATCATGGCCAGCACAGATTTTTGTCTCCAGGATTAGGGGATCGGGTACATGTCTGACAATGCAGAATTCTTACTCCTGTCCCACAGCCATGACAATCAGAATAAAAATGCAGAAGCTTATCTCACACCTACTATATTCATAATGTTCATGGCAACCGTGTTTTATGAGCCTGACATGGTACAATTTTATTCTCTTTTATCAGTCGTGGTTTGCTAGATGTAATTTACTATTTTCTCCTTGTGTGAGATTGCTCATATCAGATATTAAAGTACTGCTACTAAAAAAAATTATATTTCATGATTTAAAAAACTAAAACTTTAAATACCTGGTTCAAAAGGACTCAAGATTCATGAATTGTTTTCTTTTTTCACTGAATTTGATCAGCTCTGATGACTGTACCTATAAATGGAATACCAACAGTATACAAGGTTGCCTTTTCTCCACATCCTCTCTAATGCTTGATATCTTTCGTCTTTTTGGAAATAGTCATCCTAACATGTGTGAGGTGCTGTCTCAATTTTTGTTCTGTTTGCATTTCCCTAATGATTAGAGATTTTGAGTACCTTTTCATGTGCTTTTTGACCATCTGAATATATTCTTTTGAGAAGTGTTTTAGTCTTTTTGACTATTTTTTTAATTGAGTTTTTTTGATACTGAATTGCATAAGTCCTTTATATATTTTGGATATTAACTCCTTATCAGCTATATGGTTTGGAAATGTTTTTCCCATTCTTTATATTGCCTTATGGTTTTCTTGATTGTTCCCTTTGCTATGCAAGAGATTTGTAGTTTGACATAATCTAGTTTGCCTATTTTTGCTTTTGTTGCCTGTGCATTTCATGTAATATCCAGAAAATTATTGCCAAGACCAATGCCAAGATGGTTTTTCTTCATGTTTTCTTCTAGAAGTTTTACAGTTTCAAGTACGACATAAGTATTTGAAGCATTTTGAGTTGATTTTTGTGAAATATAAGGTGAAATCAGGGTCTAATTTCAATATTCTGCATGTGTATATCCAGTCATCCCAACACGATTTGTTAAAGAGATTGTCCTCTCCCCGTTGTGTGTTCTTGACACCTGTGTCAAAGATCAGTTAACTGTAAAGGTGTCGCTTTATTTCTTGGTCCTCTATTCCGTCCATTGGTCTATATGTCTTTATTGTGCCGGTAGCGTGCCACTTTGATTACTACAGCTATGTGGTACATTTTGAGATCAGACAGTGCAATGGCTCCAGCTTTGTTCAGGGATATGGTTGGTAGTTTTCTTTTCTTGCATTTCCTTTTCCTGGCTTTGGAATCAAGCTACACAAAACGAATTTGACAGTGTTTGTTCCTCTATCTTTTGAAGGTTATAGAAGGGGTTGATGTTTGTTCTTTGGGTGTTTGGTAGACTTTCCCCATGAAGCCACCTGGTACTGTGCTATTCTTGGCTGAAGAATTTTTGACAACAGATTTCGTCTTTTTCTTAATGGTTTGTGCAGGCTTTCTGTTTCTTCTTGAATTAGTCTTGGCAAATTGTATGTTTCTAGGAATTCATCCATGTCTTCCACATTATTCAAGTTGTTGGCATGTAATTGTTCAAAAGATCCCCTGTGATCTTTTTTATTTCTGTGTTATACATTGCAACATTTACTCTTTAATTGCTGAATTTGTCTATTTGAGTACTCTAACGTTTTATCTTAAATAAGAGTTGGTCAATGTCATTTATCTTTTAAAAACCAATTTTTGTTTCATTTTTTTTTTCTATTTGTTTTTCTACTCCCTACCTTGTTTACTTTTGCTGTAGTCAGTATTATTTCCTTTTTTTTTTTTTTTTTTTTTTTGGCTGACTTTCTGTTTATTTTAGTTCCTTGAGTTGTAAAGTTGCATTGATTTATACAGATCTGTCTTTTTAAAAAATGTTGGTGTTCAGTGCTATAAACTCTTAATAATGTTTACGCAGCATTCCATAAATTCTGATGATTTTATTTTGCATTTTTGTATGTATCAAGCTATTTTTAAAATATCCTGTTGATGTTCTCTTTTGCTTCATGATTGTTCAAGAGAGTGTCATTTGGTTTCCATATATTTGCGAATTTTCCTGTTTGCTATTTTTGATTTACTGTTTTATGACATTGTGCTCTCAGAAGACACTTGGTATTATTTTAATATTCTCATATTTGTTAAGACTTGTTTTGTCATCTGACATGAGACTGAATATCCAACTGAGACGTGAGTGTTTCCTGGTGCCTGAGGACTCTCTGGGACCCGGATTTCCAACTGGAGCCTGATGTCAGGACTTCTGAGGCCCAAGTGTTCCTGGTGAGCATTAGGCCCCAAGTGGACACCCTGGCTCCAGGTGGATATATGGCCTCAGGTGGCCGTCAGGTCCCAGCTGGGTGCACACTGGACTTGAGGTTTACATCAGGCACCGGGTTTACACCCAGGCCCCAGTGGGACAGAATGTCACAGATGGACTTCAGGCCCAAGGAGGATACCAAGACTTCAGGCAGATACCCAGGCCTCAGGTGAAAATCAGGCCCTAGTTGGATACTTAGTCTTCAAGGGACATAATAATGCTCCAGGCAGACCGCAGGCTTTAGATGGATACCAGGCACCAGGTGGACATTAGGCCCCTGGATGTCAACTTGGGACCGGATATCTAACTGAGGCCTGAGTGTTTCCTGGTGCCTGAGGACTTCCTGGGATCCGGATTTCCACATGGGGCCTGATGTCTGGACTTCTGAGGCCTACGTGTTTACTTGGGACCCAGATGTGCACCTGGGGCTTGATGTTCCCCAGGGGTTTAGGTATCCATATGGGGCCGGGTGTCCATCCAGGGCATGATGTGCAGTTAGAGTCACGTGTCCACCTGAAGCCTCATGTTTACCTGGGGTCAGGGTGTTCATCAGGGACCTGGTTTTGACCTGGGACCTGGGCATTTGCTGACATCCACCTAGAGCTTAGTATCTACCTGGGGCCTGATGAAAACCTGGAGCCTGATGGAATCCTGGGGCCTGGTAGTTAGCTAGGGCCTGGGTATCCAACTGGGGCATTGATCCTCAGCTGGGGCTGCAGTTCTCCTAGGGCCTGGTGTGTACCTGAGGCCTGTGTGTCAGCCTGGGACTGGATATTCACCTGGGGTCTCAGTGTCCACCAGGGCCTGATGACTTCCTGCGGCCTAGTTGTTCACATGGGACCTAATGACCTGACACATGGGGCCTGGGTGTTTACCGGGGGCCTGGGTATCCAACCTGAGGCCTGATGTTCACCAGCGGCCTAGGTGTCTACCTTGGTGCCTGGGGTGCACTGGCTTCCTGCTGTCTACCTGGGGCCTGGGTGTTTCCCTGGGGCCTGGGTATCAGCTGGGAGCCTGATACCACCTGTGGCCTGGTGTCCACCTGGAGCCTCATCAGGCCGCGTGGTCTCTGGTGTCCACCTGGGGACTGGGTGTCTACTTGAGACCTGGTGTCTGCCTGGGGCACAGTGTTCACCCAGTGCCTGCTGTCTACCTAGGACCTGACGTCTGCCTTGAGACTGGGTGTTCGCCTGATACTCACCTAGGGGCTGATGTCCACCTGGAGCCTGGTGTCCATCTGAGGCCTGATGTCCATTTGTATCTTGGTGTCCTCCTGGGGCCTGGTGTCCATCTGAGGCCTGATGTCCATTTGTATCTTGGTGTCCTCCTGGGGCCTGCTGTCTGCCTGGGGCTTGGTGCCTTCCTGGAGACTGGATTTTCACCTCGGGCCTGTTGTTCACCCGGGTCCTAGATATCTGTGTGGGATCTGGTGTGCGCTTGGGGTCTATGCCTACCTTGTGCCTGTTGTTATTCTGGGGTCTGGTGTTTACGTGGGTCCTGGATGTCAATCTGGTACCTGCTATCCAGCTGGGGCCCACATAGCCCCCTGGGGCCTGGTTGTCACTGGAGGTCTGGTGTCCTCCTTGGATCTGATTTCAGCCTGGGGCCTAGTGTCTATTTGAATTTTCGTATCCTCATGGGGTCTGGTGTCCTTCTAGGGCCTGGGTGTCCATATGGGGCCTGATGTTCACCACGGTCTTATGTATCCACCGAGGTGCCTTGTGTCCACCTGGATCCTGCTGTCCACCTAGGGCCTGCTATTCACCTGGGGCCTGGAATTCTTGGCCTGCTGTTCACCTGAGGCCTGGGTGTCAACCTGGGTCTGAATGTCCACCTGGGGCCTGATGACTTCCTGGGGCCTGGATGTCCACATGGGGTCTAATGCCTGGACGTCTGGGGTTTTGGTTTCCATTTGGGGCCTGGGTGTTCACCTGGGGCCTCACGTTCACCTGAGGCCTGATGTTCACCGGGGGCCTGATGTTCACTGGGGGCCTGGAGTTCATCTGTGGCCCAGTGTCCACCTGGAGCCTGGGTGTCCACCTGAGGCCTGGTGTCCACCTGGAGCCTGGTGAACACTGAACATCAAACACCAGCTCGACACTATGTCTTAGGCATATGCCGGTTCCCAGGTGGACTCCAGTTTCCAAATGGACATCAGGCACCAGGTGGACATCAGGTTTCCAGTTGAAAAATTGGTTCCAGGTGGCTGTCTGCTTTGGTTTTACCAGACTCTGAGCTTCATCACTGTAGCCAAGAGAGTCTGGTAGACCCCACCTCAATTTTTTTCTTCCTGTGTCATGTCTTGGAATCTCTGTCAAGGTAGGAAGCTGAAACATTCAAAAGGTTTGCTTTCCATTTTTGTGTGTGTTTTTCAAAGATGATTATCTTCTTTGCCTAACGTCCATTGTCTGTAACATCATTTAATGTATTTTGCGTGTTTTGTTTTTAGTTATTTTAGCTAAAAAGAAAAATCAGTGTCTGTTGTACTCTCTTGGCTAGAGGCAGACTACACTAGCGTTTCAGCACATGCCACAGACTGGCTAAAATGCTTTCCATCCCCCTTTGCTCAACTGCTTCCTTTTCAATCTTCATTCCTCAGTGTAGCCATACATTCCTCGGGAGAATTTTCCGTGAGCCTAGTATAGATCTAATTCTTAGCAATCTGTTTTCTTATAGTATCTATCTGAATGTATAATTGTCACTAGTCTGGGGCTTTGTTTTTCAGTATATTTTAAGCTAAACAAGAGCAGAGGTTTTTTTCTGTTTAATCTGCAGAGCTTAGTATAATGCCTTCCACATGGTAGGCAATCAGTATATATTCAGTGTATGAATTAGTGATTGTTAAAATATGCAGTCCTTTATATCCCAAAGTACTAATATACTTTATTTCTGTCTCCTCCTTGAGACGGATTCAATTAGCCTATCCAAATTCTTGGACGCAGTTCCTTCTTGTGAAACAGCAAGGGAACTGAAAAAATATCACTGTGAACAACATACAGCAAAAATAAAACAAATGAAAAATAAGTTTTGTGTACTACAAAAAGGAACTATCAGAAGCCAAAGAAATAAAATAGCAGTTAGAGAACCAAAAAGTTAAATGGGAACAAGAGCTCTGCAGTGTGAGGTATGACATCCTAGTTTTAAATAAATCTTTCAACTATTTATACTAAAAGTATGTAGGATACGTTATGTAATAGCTGACTTACCTTCTGAGGTTTAGCTGGAGAAAAAAAATCTCTGTTTTTGCAGAGTGTCAAATTCTTTTAAATAATACAAGTTCTTAACTGTGAATACTTCTACTGATAAGTAAATGCATATTTAAATCACAATTTTTATGTCTAATCATTTTTTTAATTATACACTTTTAATCTTTTTTTCCTTTTTTTTGTTTTCTGAGAGGGAATCTCACTCTGTCACCCAGGCTGGAGTGTAGTAGCACCATCTGGGCTCCCTGCAAGCTCTGCCTCCTGGGTTCACACTATTCTCCTGCCTCAGCCTTCCAAGTAGCTGGGACTACAGGCGCCCACCACTACGCCCGGCTATTTTGTATTTTTAGTAGAGACAGCGTTTCACCATGTTAGCCAGGACTGTCTTGATCTCCTGATCTCGTGATCCACCCACCTCGGCCTCCCAAAGTGCTGGGATTACAGGTGTGAGGCACTGCACCCAGCCTGCACTTTTAATCTTTTTTTTTTTTTTTTTTTGAGACGGAGTCTCGCTCTGTCGCCCAGGCTGGAGTGCAGTGGCGCGATCTCAGCTCACTGCAAGCTCCGCCTCCCGGGTTCCCGCCATTCTCCTGCCTCAGCCTCCCGAGTAGCTGGGACTACAGGCGCCTGCCACCACGCCTGGCTAGTTTTTTGTATTTTTTAGTAGAGAGAGGGTTTCACCGTGTTAGCCAGGATGGTCTCGATCTCCTGACCTCGTGATCCGCCTGTCTCGGCCTCCCAAAGTGCTGGGATTACAGGCTTGAGCCACCGCGCCCGGCCTGCACTTTTAATCTTAATATGCATGGAATATAAAGAAAACATAGAGTAATGTATGATTAGTTTATTCAATATATCTTGCTCTTCTACATAAATAAAATTAATTCAGAGTTCTATGTTAAAAATACATATTATTTTTATTGTTTATTATATTCTGTCTTGTTCTAAAAGATATTTAAGATTTGTTGATAAAATATATAATAACAACGTAACATTTAAAGTATTATTCGAAAAAGAAACAAAAGGTATATGAGATAACAGATATTAGACTCTTGATCCTAGTCTCAGATTTTAATATTAAAATTATTTTTAGGGTTACTTGCCACATTTATGTCTAATGAATCTGTAAACTTGTTTATAGAAAGTAATGTCATTTTAATCAGTTAACTCTAAATGATCTGTCCTTATTAAGGACTAAGTAATTTTGACTGTGTGTGTGTGATTTTTTTTTCTTTTTTTTTTTTGAGGCGAAGTTTTGCTCTTGTTGCCTAGTCTGGAGTGCAAAGGCATGATCTCAGCTCACTGCAACCTCTGCCCCATGGGTTCAAGCGATTCTCCTGCCTCAGCCTCCCAAGTAGCTGAGATGGCAGGTGTGTACCACCATGCCTGACTATTTTTTGTATTTTTAGTAGAGATGGGGTTTTTCCATGTTGGCCAGGTTGGTTTCTAACTCCTGACCTCAGGTGATCCGCCTTCCTTGGCCTCCCAACATGCTGGGATTACAGGCATGAGCCACCATGCCTGGCTGATTGTGTGATATTTTTAAAAAATAATTTTCAACTTATAAATTTACTGAATAGCTTCCAATATTCTTTTCCATAACTGTTGTTGAAGTTGCTAGTCACAGAACCTTTCTAAGTAGAAGATGTTCTTTTCACGGTATTTTTCAAGTATGTATGTCACTTGGAAGAGATTGGAGTAATAAATACCTGAGAACTAGAAAAGAAAAAAAATTCAAAAATATAGGAATTTTATTGGAATAATAAATCCATATAGGAAGAAGTAGATCTCAAAGTGAATTGTATTTTCTAACGAAATGAATTTTTAAGATAGGAATATTTAATGGCAGATTGACTTTAAACCAAGAGGAAGAGAGAAGAAATGCCGATATATTAAATGAAAAAATTAGGGAAGAATTATAAAGAATCGAAGAGCAACGTAGGAAAGAGAAGAGAAACAACAACTTGAATGGACTTTCAGAATACGAGATATGGAGTTGAAGACTATAAGAAGCAATTCAAATCAGGTAAATCAATCTCTCGTAAAAATTTTACATTTCTAACTTTATTTCATCAAGATTACTTTTTTTTCACCTCTTTTTAAAATTACACTTTAAGTTCTGGGGTAGCTGTGCAGAATGTGCAGGTTTGTTACATAGGTATACATGTGCCATGGTGGTTTGCTACACCCATCGACCAGTCATCTACATTAGGTATTACTCCTAATGCTATCCCTCCCCTAGCCCCTCAACCCCCCAACAGGCCCCGGTGTGTGATGTTCCCCGCCCTGTGTCCATGTGTTCTCACTGTCAACTCCCACTTATGAGTGAAAACATGCGGTGTTTGGTTTTCTGTTCCTGTGTTAGTTTACTGAGAATGGTGGTTTCCAGCTTCATCCATGTCCCTGCAAAGGACATGAACTCATCCTTTTTTTATGGCTACATAGTATTCCATGGTATATATGTGCCACATTATCTTTATCCAGTGTATCATTGATGGGCATTTGGGTTCCAAGTCTTTGCTACTATGAACAGTGCCACAATAAACATACGTGTGCATGTGTCTTTGTTTTATTTATTTATTTATTTATTTATTTTTGAGACAGCGCCTCACTCTGTCGCCCAGGCTGGAGTGCAATGGCATGATCTCAGCTCACTGCAAGCTCCGCCTTCCGGGTTCACACCATTCTCCTGCCTCAGCCTCCCGAGTAGCTGGGACTACAGGTGCCCGCCAGACACCCAGCTAATTTTTTTGTGTTTTTAGTAGAGACCGGGTTTCACCATGTTAGCCAGGATGGTCTCGATTTCCTGATCTTGTGATTCACCTGCCTTGACCTCCCAAAGTGCTGGGATTACAGGCATGAGCCACCGTGCCCAGCCATGCATGTGTCTTTATAGTAGCATTATTTATAATCCTCTGGGTATATACCCAGTAATGGGATTGCTGGGTCAAATGGTATTTCTGGTTCTAGATCCTTGAAGAATCCCCTCACTGTCCTCCACAATGGTTGAACTAATTTACACTCCCACCAACAGTGTAAAAGCGTTCCTATTTCTCCACATCCTCTCCAGCATCTGTTGTTTCCTGACTTTTTAATGATCACCATTCTAACTGGCGTGAGATGGTATCTCACTGTGGTTTTGATTTGCATTTCTCTAATGACCAGTGATGATGAGCATTTTTTCATACGTTTGTTGGCTGCATAAATGTCTTTTTTTGAGAAGTGTCTGTTCGTATCCTTTGTCTACTTTTTGATGGGGTTGTTTTTTCTCATGAATTTGTTTAAGTTCTTTGTAGATTCTGGATATTAGCCCTTTGTCAGACGGATAGATTGCAAAAATGCTCTCCCATTCTGTAGGTTGCCTGTTCACTCTGATGATAGTTTCTTTAGCTGTGTAGAAGCTCTTTAGTTTATTGAGATCTCATTTGCCTATTTTGGCTTTTGTTGCCGTTGCTTTTGGTGTTTTAGTCATGAAGTTTTTGCCCATGCCTATGTCCTGAATGGTGTTATCTAGGTTTTCTTTTAGGGATTTTATGGTTTTAGGTCTTACGTTTAAGTCTTTAATCCATCAGAGTTAATTTTTGTATAAGGTGTAAGGAAGGGATCCAGTTTCAGCTCTCTGCATATGGCTAGCCGGTTTTCCCAACCCCATTTATTAAATAGGGAATCCTTTCCCCATTGCTTGTTTTTGTCAGGTTTGTCAAAGATCAGATGATTGTAGATGTGTGGTGTTATTTCTGAGGCCTCTGTTCTGTTCCATTAGTCTATATATCTGTTTTGGTACCAGTACTATCTTGCTTTTGTTACTAATATTACTTTTAATTTTTAATTAAAAGTGATTAATTACTTTAAATTTACTAATATTACTTTTAATATCCCTTTGATTTTTGTATTTATTATTCAGGTCTAAATCAAACAAAAAATGTTGTCTTAAAATTAACTGTTAAATTTGTAGCTACCGTTATTTATTATAAATTATGGTATCCAAGCAGTATCTTATTTCAATACAAAGGGCTTTTGAAAACAATGAGAATCCCTACCATATACTTAGTGACAATTTATTGGTAAGTATTTTTTTCTTAGCAACATAGTTTAGTGTATTTTTCCTAGTTAACATTTAATACTGACTCAAACATTATCAAGAGGAAACAAAAGTTATTGCCATAGTAAATAAGCTCATGGTTTTCTAAGTAGGGTTCTGTAAATGTTATCTTTTTTATCACTTTTGTTTTGAAATAAGGGACTTCTTTTATATGTATATATTTATCTAGTAGAATTAACTGGATTTGGTGGAGAAGTAGTACATATCAGTACTTCATTTTTATTTATTGTCAAATAATATTCTATTGCATGGCTATAGCAGCTATTCATTCATGGATAGATCTTTAGGTTGTTTCTACTTTTGGCTATTATGAATAATGCTACTATGAAAATTCATTTACAAGTTATTGTGTGGACCCATGTTTTTATTTCTCTGCCACTGGATTTTATATTTAGTTAATTGGGCTGACTTCCTTATCTCTCTGCCTTCCTCATGTTGTGCTTGCATTTTCAGTTTTTGTTTATCCTCATTCATTGAGACTTGGTGTGCACATTTTCCATTTTCATGAAGCTTTCTTTGACTGTTGTGACTCTCACTGATTTTTTTTTTTTTTTTTGAGACGGAGTCTTGCTCTGTTGGCCAGGCTGGAGTGCAGTGGCATGATCTCGGCTCACTGCAAGCTCACCCCCAGGTTCACGCCATTCTTCTGCCTCAGCCTCCCAAGTAGCTGGGACTACAGGCACCTGCCACCACGCCCAGCTAATTTTTTTCATTTTTAGTAGAGACGGGGTTTCACTGTGTTAACCAGGATGGTCTCAGTCTCCTGACCTCGTGATCTGCCTGCCTCAGCCTCCCAAAATGCTGGGATTACAGGCATGAGCCACCGTGCCCGGCCAACTCTCATTGATCTTATGCTTCAGAATGAGTTTTCTAGTCTGCAGAAGAATTCAATCTTCAATTTTACATTGCTTTATTTTTTCATGAGACATAATCTGGTCTTATTAAAAATTTGCCTAAGCAGGGAATAATATCTGACATACATGCTACCTGTTACTGTATAAATTGAAAATATTCTGTCTTACCAGTTGTTACAATTAAATATACTAATTTTTTCAGACACGGCATAATGAAATTTTATTCAAAATATATTTTAATCAATAAATATAAAACAGAAACCACTGTAATAAAGAAAAATTGTTCTAATCAATACTGATATTCTGTCTGGCTGTTGAGAAAAATTATGTCTGCATATAAAACGTTTCAGTGTTTGAAGCGTCAGATTTTAGAATAGGGATTTTCAGCCCACAGTACAGGTTCTCTTCAGTTTACAGTGGCGTTACATCTTTTTTTTCTTTTTTTTTTTGAGACGGAGTCTTGCTCCGTTGCCCAGGCTGGAGTGCAGTGGCGCGATCTCGGCTCACTGAGTTCACACCATACTCCTGCCTCAGCCTCCCGAGTAGCTGGGACTACAGGCACCCACCACCACGCCCGGCTAATTTTTTGTGTTTTTAGTAGGGAGGGAGTTTCACCGTGTTCGCCAGGATGGTCTCGATCTCCTGACCGTGATCCCCCTGCCTCGGCCTCCCAAAATGGGATTACAGGCGTGAGCCACCGCACCCAGCCTGAAATCCTCCTAAAAAATATGTACTTTTTAAGAACAATTTTTAAACTATAATTGCATACACTAGGCATGCTCTCACACATCTTCTTTGTTAAAGCACTGTTTAATGGGAAATTTTATTTATTCTTATAGAAACTGTTTCTTTTTAAATGCAAGTCCTTTTCTAATTACCTAGGAAAAAATAAAATACTAACCATTTTGCTTTCACAGTCTTCCTAAGCTAGCATGGAAATGCTGGGTGGGCAAACACAGAAAAGCCTGGAGTGGCCGGATTTTCCCCCTCAGCATGGTTTATATACTGAGGTTATGCAAATGAGATTCCTAGAGTACATGTTCTAATTGGATGAGAAAAAAACCTCTAGGCCTACTCCAGTGAACTTTATCATGTTCTGATTGGATGAGAGTAAGTATTAGAACAACCAATCAGAGCATGAAAATACAGTCCAATCAGCGTAAGCCTAGAAGTTCATCTTATCCAATCGGAACATGTAGTCCAGGAAACCCCATTGCCTAAGCTCAATATGTAAAGCATGCTGAGGTCAGAACACTACGGGCCTTTTTTTTTTTTTTGAGACTGAGTCTCGCTCTGTCGCCCAGGCTGGAGTGCAGTGGCGCGATCTGGCCTCATTGCAAGCTCCACCTCCCGGGTTCACGGCATTCTCCTGCCTCAGCCTCCTGAGTAGCTGGGACAACAGGCGCCCACCACCACGCCCGGCTAATTTTTTGTGTTTTTAGTAGAAACGGGGTTTCACTGTGTTAAGCAGGATGGTCTAGATCTCCTGACCTCGTAATCCGCCCACCTCGGTCTCCCAAAGTGCTGGGATTACAGGCGTGAGCCACCGCGCCCGGCCCTCCGGGCTTTTTTGTGTCTGCCAGCCAAGCTGTTCCGTGCTAGCTTAGGAAGCTACCTACTTCAGGCTGGAGGCTGGAGGCTGGAGCCAGCGACACTGCAGTTCGCGTCTCGCCTCGCCTGGCTGCGGTTGGTGGTGGCGACAAAGACTGCAGTGAGGCTGGAGCTGTAGGAGCGGAGATGGCGACGGAGACTGCACTAAGACGGGAGCGGTAGGAGGGGAGAAAATAGTTTTGGGGTAGATAGCGGGATAAAGGGGGTGGTGAGTGCCAAAGGGGAGAAAGAATGGCGAGCAGGAGAAGGTGTTGCTGAAAGAGGGTAGGCAAAAGATGGTGGGAAAATCAGTTTTCGGGTAGATGAAGCGGGAAAAGAGGGTGGTGAGTAGCAGGAGTAGGGAGAAGGCTTTGGGAAAAGACAGGGGAAATGTTTTTGGGTAGATGGAGGAGTAAAAGAGGGTGATGAGAGCGTGAGGGAGGAAAGAAGGTGGCCAGGTTGAGGAGGAAAAGATGGTGGGGAAAAGGGTGGTGAGCAGGATAGTAGAGAGGGCTTTGCGAAAAGATGGTGGGGAAAAATTTTGGGGGTAGATGGAGAAAGAAAAAGAGTGGCGAGAGGGAGGGGGCCGATGGCAGTCAGGAAAAGAAGGTGGGGAAATAATGGTGGGGGACGAAGGTTTTGGGCAGATCTTTTTTCGATTTTTAAATTAGATTATTTTTATTTTTGCTTTTGAGTAGTTTTGCTTTCTATATTTTGTGCATTAACTGCTTGCCTGATGCATAGTTTGCAAATACTTATTTCCATTCTTTGGATTGTTTCTTCATGCTACTGATTGCTGCTTCTCTTTTGCAGAAGCTTTTTAGTTTAATTCCATTTGTCTATTTCTGCTTTTGTTGCTTGTACTTTTGAAGTCTCTTTGATAATTCCTTGTCCTAACCAGTTTCATTAAGCATTTATCCAATGTTTTCTTCTCTAGTAGTTTCATAGTTTCAGGTCCTGCATTTAAATCTTTGAGTTGATTTTTGTATATAATAAGATAACGGTCTAGATTTATTCTTCTACATGTGGGTTTTGGGTTTTCCTAGCACAGTTTATTGAAGATATTGTCCTTCCGGAAGGTGTGTGCTTGGTGCCTTTGTTAAAAATGAGTTGACTGTAAATGCGTGGATTTATTTCTGAGTTCTATATTCTGTTTCATTTGTTTATGTGTGTCTGTCATTTGTCTGTCTCTCTCTCCCCTGCCCCTTTTTTTGATAGTACCGTGCTGTTTTTATATTATACTATAGATTTGCAGTTACTATGGATTTGTAGTATATTTTGTAGTATGTTTTGCAGTCAGGTAGTGTGAGGCCTCTAGCTTTTCTTTTTATTCAAGATTTTTTTGTCTAAGGTGTTTAGCATTTCCATGTGAATTTTATAATCTCTTTTTTCATTTCTATGAAGAATGTCTGTAGTTTAACATGGATTGCATTGATTCTGTAGGTCACATTGAGTGATATAGATATTTTAACAATATTTTTCTAGTACATGGACATGGGATATCTTTCCATTCATTTGTGTCTGCTTTCATATCTTTGATTTATGTTTTATAGTTTTCATTGTAGGATCTTTCACCTTTTTGATTACGTTTATCCCTAGGCATCGTTATTTTGGTGGGGGGTTGTGGGTAGGTACTGTAATGAAATATCTTTCTTGATTTCTTTCTTATGTGTTTCACTATTGGAACATGTGTGTGCTACTCATTTTTGTATATTGATATTGTATCTTGCAACTTTATTAAATTTATTATTTCTAGTAGATATTTTGTGGCATCTTTAGGGTTCTCTATGTATATATGATCATGTCACCTGCAAACAGAGACAGTTTGACTTTTTTTTTTTCCCAATTTGGATGGCTTTTATTGCATTTTCCTGTCTAGTTACTCTAGCTAGGACTTCCAGTACCATGATGAATAAAAATGGTAAAAGTAGCCACACTTGTTGAAGATCTTAGACGAAGAGCTTTTACGTTTGCCCCATTTATTACGATGTTAGCTGTGGGTTTGTTATATATGGCCTTTATGGTGCTGTGTTCCTTCTGTACTCATTTTGAGTTTTTATCATGAAGGAACGTTGAATTTTATTTTTGTCAGTATCTACTGAAATGATTATGTTTTTTCTTCTTGGTTCACTGAATGTGATATATGACATTTATTCATTTGTGTTTATTGAACCATCCTCATATTCCTCCAATGAGTCCCCCTTGATCATGGCAGATGATCTTCTTATCGTGTTGTCAAATGCAATTTTCATTAAGTATTTTGTTGAGGATTTTTTGCATCTATGTTCATCAGGGATATTTGCCTGTAGTTTTCTTTTTTGTGTTGTGTCCTGGTCTGGTTTTTGTAGCAGGGTAATGCTGGCCTCCTAGAACAAGCTTGGAAGTATTCCTTCTTCTTCATTTTTGGGGGAATATTTTGAGTGAAATTGGTATTACCTCTTTTAAAATTGTTTGGTAGAATTCAGCAGTAAAACCATAATTCTTCTGGTTTTTCTTCGCTGGGAGATTTTTATTACTGCTTTAATTGCATTACTCATTATTAGTCTGTTCAGGTTTTTTTTTTTTTGCTTGTTTGATACGGAGTCTTGCTCTGTCGCCCAGGTTGGAGTGCAGTGGCACGATCTCAGCTCACTGCAGCCACCGCCTTCCAGGTTCAAGCGATTCTCCTGCCTCAGCCTCCCAAGTAGCTGGTATTATAGGCGGATGCCCGGTTAATTTTTGTATTTTTAGTAGAGACAGGGTTTCGCCATGTTGGCCAGACTGGTCTCAAACTCCTGACCTCAGGTGATCTGCCTGCCTCAGCCTCCCAAAGTGCTGTAATTCTTCTGGTTTTTCTTCGCTGGGAGATTTTTATTACTGCTTTAATTGCATTACTCATTATTAGTCTGTTCAGCTTGTCAAATTGCTGTTTCTTTATTCTATCTTGTCAAATTGCTATTTCTAGGAATTTATTCATTTCTCCTAGATTTTTCAATGTGTATATAGGTGTTTTTAGTAATCTCTTATGATCTTTTGTATTTGTTATCAATTGTAATGTTTCCTTTTTCATCTGTGATTTTACTGCAGTTTTCTTCCTCTTTTCCTAGTCTCGTTATAGCTTGTCAATTTTGATTTTTTTTTTTTTCAAAAAAACCCCAGCTCTTTGTTCCGTTGACTTTTTGTAATGTTTTTGTTTCTATTTTTGAAATTTCTTATCTAATCTTTATAATTTATTTCTTTCTGCGAACTTTAGCATTTATCTCATTACTTGAAGAGTACTGTCAGATTGGCTATTTGAGAGCTTTCTACTTTTCTGATGTAGGCATTTATAGCTATGCACTTCTCCTTTTACACTTTTTGCAGCATCCCACAAGCTTTATGTTATGTTTCTATTCTTATTTGTTTCAATGAATGTTTAATTTTCCTTATTCGTTTCAATGAATTTTTAATTTTTCCATTTATTGGTTTGTGAGCATGTATTTTAATTTTCATGTATTTGTGTAGTTTTTAAAGTTCCTGTTGTTACTGATTGCTTGTGGTATTCCACTGTGTTTAGAAAAGATACCTGATATGATTTCAGTTTTTAAAAACGTGTTGTTAGTGGTTTTTCGGCCTGACATATAGTCTATCCTGGAGAATAATCCATGTGCTACTGAGTAGAGTGTGCATTGTGCAGTTGTGGAGTGGAAAGCTGTGTACATTTCTGTTAGGTCCATTCGGTATAGAGTAGTACAGCTTAACTGATGATTTTTTGTTGTCTGGATGATCTGCCCGTTGACGACAGTGGAGTGTTGATTATGGTGGAGTGTTGAGGTACTCTATTATTATTATTATCAATAATAATTGCACTGAGCTGAGAGCGCACCATTGCAGTCCAGCCTGGGCAACAAGAGCGAATTTCGGCCTCAAAAAAAAAAAAAAAGTGCCGTACGTTTAAAGGCACCCAAGGAAAGAAGGCCCAAAGTCAGTCTTTTTTGTGGGTTGATTGTAGAATAGGTGGAGGGAAAGTATCTCTACTTCAGCAGAGAAGTGACTGCACGCTGGTTGTGGCTGGTGATAGGAGTCAGGAAGTAGCCATTCAGAAGTGCAGAAGAGGCTTCCCCTACCTCCGTATATCCTTGAGAGATACAGAAGGCACTTGTGGTGTTAATGACCTCCTTGAAAGGGCTGCTATGATCCGAAGTATCCAATGGTGCTGCCACACTAGACTGACCTGGAGAAGCGTGTATTACCCAAACATTACATCTCTGACAAAAAACTGTATTTGTTCCACCCCCACGTTCTCCACTCAAGTTTCCAGAAGTTCGCAATTATCCTCAAAAGAAGTTTCTAGACAAGGCTTACTCAGCTTTGGTTTTCAGTGGGATGAGATTGTTTTGCTTTGTTTTGTTTTTTCATTTCTTTAAATTTGGCTGATTGTTGCCATTCCACCCCTGGATGGTACATACAGGCCAGTCATGAACCACAAATCTGTTCCCATTCCTCTTCATCTGCTTGTTCTTTTTGCTCCTCTCCCTGGATTTGTGGCTCTACAGTCCAGCTGGACTATACATCTCCATCTTTTTTTTTTTTTTTTTGGATGGAGTCTTGCTCTATTTGCCAGGCTGGAGTGCAGTGGCGCTATCTCATCTCACTGCAAGCTCTGCCTCCTGGGTTCACGCCATTCTCCTGTCTTGGCCTCCCGAGTAGCTGGGACTACAGGTGTCCGCCACCACGCCCAGCTAATTTTTTTGTAGTTTTAGTAGAGATGGGGTTTCACCATGTTAGCCAAAAAATTAGTCGGGTGCAGTTGCGGCTGTATTGCTGGTCTCAATAGATGGCTTTGGATTGTAGTAGGCCTGAAGGGAAGCTAGTTCCAAGTAGTATATGTTCATCTGCCTATATAGAATTTTAGAAAGATATGGTAGTTATGTTGAATGTGGCAGCAGGCTGAGGGTCTGAGAGCACAAGGCCACAACAAGAAATGCAAGGGTTTGAGCAGCAGTAAGACAAAGGCCAATTAATCAGCAGAAATCAGGAGTAAATAAATATCAGAGGGCAGAACAAGACAGTATAATCAAAGTACATGCAGATAGTCTGCAGGGAGCAGAGCTATTGATCCATCAAATAGTTGGCCTCAGAGAGGGTCACAGAAGATGTGGAAGGAGAGGTAGAATTGGAGGGAGAGCAGAAAGGTACCCAGAGCCAGGAGAGGAGGAGAGCTCGCAGTGCAGAAACAATATCCTGTCTCAGCTTCAATAGCTATTTATTGTGTCTCACCCTTGTGAGAATGCATCCGTAGTGAGCCTGGTCTACAATCTTGCAGATAATAGTAATTGGATGGATAGGAGTGGGGCTGAGAAATTACAAGGTTCTCAGAAAAAATATTTCAGGATGGTCTTCACTGGCTTCTTGGATCCAGGTTTACCTGGGTGGGTGTCATTGAAAGAAAGAGGGGACTTGATTGGAGCATGGATCTGATCAGTAAATCCCCCATGGGCGGTCCTCAGGTCCATAGCCTTGCCAGGGTCAGTAGCCTTCCCAGTTAATAAAACAGGATTATCCATGGTCACTTTCTGAAAAAATTATTTAGTGTATCTAGCAGTCTTCCTGGTTATAGTTCAAACAGGGAAATAGAGGAAACATTCTGTCCTAGGGTCAAGTTTTCCTTTTAGATGTGCAATGCCAAATGTATATTTTTTCACTTTTGAGACAGGGTCTCCCCTCTGTCACCCAGGCTGGAGGGCAGTGGTGCCATCTCAGCTCACTGCAGCCTTGTCCTCCCGGGCCCAAGCCATCCTCCCACCTCAGCCTCCAGAGCAGCTGGGACCACAGGCGCACACCACCACGCTAGATTAACTTTTTGTATTTTTTGGAAGAGACAAGGTTTCGCCATGTTACCCAGGCTGGTCTCAAACTCCTGGGTTCAGGTGATCTACCAGCCTTGGCCTTCCAAAATTCTGGGATTATAGGCATGAGCCACTGTGCCCGGACTTGTACAAATTATTTAACCAGTCTGAGTCTTGGTTTCCTCACTAGAAAAATGGAGATAATATCTATTGGAAAGAGATCTTATGAAGATTAAATGACATACATCTCACCATGCCTGACACATTGAGGCTAAGAGCTTTCAGTAAGTGATCTTTCTCTTTTCTTTCTGCTGATCCTTGATTGAAAGACCTGTATCTTGGTTGGGCGCAGTGGCTCATGCCTGTAATCCCAGCACTTTGGGAGTGAAGCTGAGGTGGGCGGATCACCTGAGGTCAGGAGTTGAAGACCAACCTGGGCAACTTGGCGAAACCCTTTCTCTACTAAAAATACACAAAATTAGCCAGGAATGGTGGTGTGGACTTGTACAAGTCCCAGCTACTCGGGAGGCTGAGGCAGGAGAATCGCTTGAACCTGGGACGCAGAAGTTGCAGTGAGCCGCAGTCACACCACTGCACTCCAGCCTGGGTGACAGAGTGAGACTCTGTCTCAAAACAACAACAACAACAACAACAACAACAACAACAAAAAAAACTGTATTTTATTTCTTTTATTTATTTATTTATTTATTTTGAGACGCAGTCTTGCTCTGTTGCCCAGGCTGGAGTGCAGTGGCCAGATCTCAGCTCACTGCAAGCTCCACCTCCCGGGTTTACGCCATTCTTCTGCCTCAGCCTCCCGAGTAGCTGGGACTACAGGCGCCCGCCACCTCACCTGGCTAGTTTTTTGTATTTTTTAGTAGAGACGGGGTTTCACCAGGTTAGGAAGGATGGTCTCGATCTCCTGACCTCATGATCTGCCCCTCTCAGCCTCCCAAGGTGTGGGATTACAGGCGTGAGCCACTGTGCCAGGCCTATATTCTTAAATTTTTTAATTATAAACTTTTTTTTTTTTTTAGACAGAGTTTCACTCTTGTTGCCCAGGCTGGAGTGCAATGGTGCTATCTCGGCTCACTGCAACCTCCGCCTCCCAGGTTCAAACGATTCTCCCACCTCAGCCTCCCAAATAGCTCGGATTACAGGTGCCCGCCACCATGCCCAGCTAATTTTTGTATTTATGGTAGATACGGGGTTTTGCCATGTCAGCCAGGCTGCTCTCGAACTCCTGATCTCAGGTGATCCGCTCGCCTCAGCCTCCCAAAGTGCTGGGATTACAGGCGTGAGCCACTGCGCCTTGCCATTAAAATCATTTTTTAAACTAATAAAGAGGCAGAAGGAAATTTTAAAAGGTGATGGATATGTTTATGGGCTTGATGATGGTAATGGTTTTATGGTACAAATTTGTCAAGATGTGTACATTAAATATATACAGTTTTTATGTAAATCATTCTGCAACAAAATGGTTTAAAAAGTAATAAAGTGATTACTGATAAGGGGGGACTGACTTCTGTCATTTTGCCATTCATTTTCTATGTGCCTTACACCTTTTTTGTCCATTTCCTGCATGATCTCATTTGTATTTAGTTGATTTTTTGTAGCGAAGTGTTTTAATTCCCTTCTCCTTTGCTCTTTGTATGTTATACGATTATTTTATTTGTGGTTACCATAGGGATTACACTTAACATTCTAAAGTTACAGCACTCTAATTTGAATTTATACCAGCTAAATTTCAATAATATACAAAATCTCTCCTCACAGTTTTGCCCCTCCTCTTTCAGTTATCGATGTCACAAAACTACATTTTGGTACATTGTGTGTCCGTAAACATAAACTAATAATAGTTTTTAATGCATTCATCTATTAAATTATGTAGAAAGAAAAACATGGAGTTTTAAACCAAAGTTATGATAATACTAGATTTAATGTTTTCCCATATATTTACTTTTACTGGCATCTTTATTTCTTTATATGGCTTTGAGTTACTATCTAGTTTTCTTTCTTTTCAACCTGCATGATTCTCTGTAAGATTTCTTGCAGGGCAGGTCTAATGGTAGCAAACTTCTCAACTTGGGTTTATTTGGGGATTTCCCAATTTCTTCCTTACTTTTGAAGGACAGTTTTGCTGGATATAGGATTCTTGGTTGAGAGGTAGTGGTTGTTTTTCTTTTAGCCCTTTACATATGTCATCCCATTGTCTTCTGTTCTCCAAAGTGTCTGATGAGAAATCTACCTATAATCCTATTGTATATTCCTAGCATGTGACTAGTTGGTTCTCTGTAGGTGCTTTCAAGAGTCCCTACTGGCTAATTATAATGTCTCAGTATGAGTCTTTTTTAGTTCATCCTACTTGGAGTTCATTGACTTTTCTGGATATTTATTTTCATGTCTTTCTTCAAATTTGGGAAGTGTTCAGCCTTTTATTTTATTTTATTTTTTGCTTTTTTGAGACAAAGTCTCGCTCTGTTGCCCAGGCTAGAATGCAGTGGTGCGATCTTGACTCACTGCAACCTCTGCCTCCTGGATTCAGCAATTCTTCTGCCTCAGCCTCCTGAGTAGCTGGGACTACAGGTATGTGCCACCACACCCAGCTAATTTTTTTTTTTTTTTTTGAGATGGAGTTTCACTCTTGTTGCCCAGGCTGGAGGGCAATGGCACAATCTTGGCTCACTGCAACCTCTGCCTCCTGGGTTCAAGCGATTCTCCTGCCTCCGCCTCCCAAGTAGCTGGGATTACAGGCATGCACCACCACACCTAGCTAATTTTGTATTTTTAGTAGAGATGGGGTTTCACCGTATTGGCCAGACTGGTCTTGAACTCCTGACCTTGTGATCCACCCACTTTGGCCTCCCAAAGTGCTGGGATTACAGATGTGAGTCACCGCACTCGGCCTCAGCCATTATTTCTTCAAATGATCTCTCTGCCCCTTTCTCTGTCTTCTTTTGGGACTTCCACAATGTATATCTGTTTGCTATTCAGCAGTCGTTTTTATTTCTGTTCCTCTGACTTGATCATTTCAAGTGTCCTATCTTCAAGTTCGCTGAATCTTTCTTCTATTGCTGAAATCTGCCTTTGAATCCCTCTGGTGAACTTTTATTTCAATTACTACACTTTTAGCTCCAGAATTTTTCTTTTTAGGTCCACATCTTCCTTTAGTTCTTTGACATCTTTAAGAAAGTTCTTTTAAAGTATTTGTGTAGTAGGTTACCATCTGGTCTTTCTCTGGGACGGTTTCTGTTGTTGTTTTTCCTTTGAAAGACCATACTTTCTTGTTTTTCGTATGGCTTGTGTTTTTTATTGAAAACTGGACATTTGAATCTAATAATGCAGTAACTCTGGAGATGAGGCTCTCCTCTTCCTCGGGGTTTGCTCTTTCGGGGTTTTGTTATGTTTTACATTGTTGTAGGTTGTCTCCATGCTGAGGATCAACCTGAGTTGTAAACTTAAGGTCTTCTCAGGTCTGAAGCTGCTCCATTCCCTGGGCATACACTCTTCTCTCCAAGTATGTGCGATAACTTTAATTTCCTCTGTGTATGCCATTGCTTTTGAATGTCCTAGTCTTTAATGTTTGGCTCCCAAAAGTGGAAAAGAGAACAACGAAGGGGAAGGGAAATGGGGTTCTGGCCTTTTCTATCTCCTAGAAGTTGCTTCAGTCTGGTAAGGGCTTGCAACAATGGAGTAGGGAGTTGTGAGCAATAATGGCTGCCTGCCTCTGTGTTTGCACTTCCATAATCAAAAGTAGCAATCAACAGCCAGAACACAGATCCCAACATTTGGAGGACAGAGTGCTTACTGCCCACGATTGTTCCCACAAGCTTGGTACAAGCTGCCTCAGGAACACATGCAAAGCTTCTTGCCGTGAAGCTGGGGCATGGGGAATGGGTAGCCACTGCTGAGCTAAGAGCTGAAATTGACCAAAATTAAGTAAAAATTATAGTTTAAGCCTTCCTTTGGAGGTTGCAAGCCTCCTTTGATAGAGCCTACAGTTCCAAAATTGTTGTATCAGACAGATTCTGCCAGTGTGATTATTTCCTAGGTGGGGAGATGAATTCCTTGTGCCTCCTACTCCACTTTCTTCCCAGAACCCTCTCTTGTAATAGTTTTTTACTTAAAATCTATTTTGTCTATACTTGTACAGCCATTTCTGATCTGTTTTGATTACTGTTTGCATGGAATATCCTCCATTCTCTCATTTTGCAATCCATTTGTATTGGATTTCAAATGAGTCTCTTGTAGACAGCATGTATAGGGTCCTGTTTTTTAAAATCCAATCAGCCAATTTATGTCTTTTTATTGGGAGTTTAACCTATATACATTTAATGAAATTGTTGATTAGGAAGGACTTACTATCACTATTTTGATCATCGTTTTCTGTATGTCTTAGAGCCTTTTTGTCCTTCTTTCCTCCTTTATTGTCTTCCATTGTGTTATAGTTGATTTTTTTGTAGTGCTGTGCTTTGATTTCCTTCTCATTTCCTTTTACATATATGCTGTAGGTATTTTCTTTTGGTTACTATGGGAATTACACGGAACATCATAAAGTTATCTTATTATTTTAAACAGATAACAACTTCATTCACATACAAAAACTATACTCTTTACATCTTTGCCCCACTATTAAGTTACTGATGTCACAAATTAAACTTTGTATAGTTTGTATCCATTAACGTAGATTTATAGTTATTGTTATGCTTTTGTCATTTAAATTCCATTAAAATATTAAAAATTAAGTTATGAATAAAAATTATAATAATACAGGTTTTAATCTTTATGCATTTACCTTTATATTTTCATCAGGCTGAGCAACTGTCTAGCATCCCTTCATATCAACTTGAAGGACTCCCTTTATTGTTTCTTTTTTTTGGGGGATAGAGTCTTACTCTGTCACCCAGGCTGGAGTGCAGTGGTGTGATCTTGGCTCACTGAGACCTCCACCTCCTGGGTTCAAGTGATTCTTCTGCCTCAGCCTCCTGAATAGCTGGGATTAAAGGCGTGTGCCACCACACCCAGCTAATTTTTGTATTTTTATTAGAGACAGGGTTTTGCCATGTTGGTCAGGCTGGTCTCGAACACCTGACCTCAGGTGATCCACCTGTCTCGGTCCCCCAAAGTGCTGGGATTACAGGCATGAGCCACTATGCCCGGTCCCTTTATTATTTCTTATTGGTCAGGTCTAGTGGTAATAAACTCCTTTAGGTTTTATTTAACTGGGAATGTCTTAATTTACCCTTCACTTTTGAAGGACAGTTTTGTCAAACATAGTATTCTCAGTCGGCAGGCTTCACTCTTTCAGTACTTTCAATGTATCACCCCACCACCTTCTGGCCTGCAAGGTTTCTGCTGAAATATTCACTGATAATCTTGTAGAGGCTCCCTTGCACATGAGAAGTCACTTTTCTCTTGCTGCTTTCAAGATTCTCTCTATACTTACTACCACTAAATTCTACACTTAAAAATGGTATAATCTGTTATGTATATTTTGCCACAATAAAAAAATTGGAGGCTGGGCACGGTGGCTCACACCTGTAATCCCAGCACTTTGGGAGGCCAAGGTGGGCGGATCACAAGGTCAGGAGATCGAGACCATCCTGGCTAATACAATGAAACCCCGTCTCTACTAAAAATACAAAAAAATTAGCCAGGCATTGTGGCAGGTGCCTGTAGTCCCAGCTACTCAGGAGGCTGAGGCAGGAGAATGGTGTGAACCTAGGAGGCAGAGCTTGCAGTGAGCCGAGATCGCACCACTGTACCCCAGCCTGGGCGACAGTGTTAGACTCCATCTCAAAAAAAAAAAAAAAAAAAATTGGAAAGAGGTACCATAGAAGAGCATATTACATGCACCATATGCTGGAAAACATTTTCAGAGATTAGGCTATTCTCAGTAACTCACGTATCTAGTTCTGGTAAACACTGATTGATTTAAACAAGTATCAATGAACGAAGTATTACATGCATCACATGCAGCTAAACAGTGTTTCACTAAGATAACAATAGTCCCTAGATCTGATAAACTAAACAGGCATCACTGAAAAACGATACTACAGAAAACACACAATGCTAACCACAGTATTTCCAAGAGTCAACACTACACCTAGGCAATCTTGCACCTATCGCTGTTAAACACAGGGTTTGAACACGGAACAACAAAGAATGTAGTACCTGCACCACACACTTTTTTTTTTTTTTTTCCTGGGACGGAGTCTCACTCTGTCACCCAGGCTGGGGTGCAGTGGCACAATCTCGGCTCACTGCAAGCTCCACCTCCCAGGTTCACGTCATTCTCCTGCCTCAGCCTCCTGAGTAGCTGGGACTACAGGCATCTGCCACCTCGCCCGGCTAGTTTTTTGTATTTTTTTAGTAGAGATGGGGTTTCACCTGGTTAGCCAGGGTGGTCTCGATCTCCTGACCTCATGATCTGCCAGCCTCGGCCTCCCAAAGTGCTGGGATTACAGGCGTGAGCCACCACACCCGGCCACCACACACTTCTTAAAACAGGGTTTCAGCTGGGTATGGTGGCTCATGCCTGTAATTCCAGCAATTTGGGAGGCTGAGGCGGGCAGATTACCTGAGGTCAGGAGCTTGACACCAGCCCGGCCAACATGGTGAAACCCCGTCTCTACTAAAAATACAAAAATTAGGTGGGCGTGGTGGCAGATGCCTGTAATCCCAGCTACTCGGGAGGCTGAGGCAGGAGGATTGCTTGAACCTGGGAGGCAGAGGTTGCAGTGAGCCGAGACCACACTATTGCACTCCAGCCTGAGCGACAAGAGCAAAACTCCATCTCAAAAAAAAAAAAAAAAACCAGGGTTTCATAGGGAAAACACTATGCTAAGTCACTCACAAACCTATTTCTAATAAACACAGATGGTGAACATGTATTAAAGAAGGCTATATTAGATGAATCACACCCTGCTAAACACATTGATTCTCAAAGATAATGTGAGGCTCGCTCACTCATGGTAGACCTGTCAAACTTAACATTTAAATATGTATCACAGTAGATGGTAGTACATGAACCTCATGCTTCTGAATGCAGTGCTTCACAGAGGTAGCATTATTTGCAATCACTCACGCATCTGCCTCACTTCAATACGGAGCAAATACGTATCAGTGAACACTGTGCCACGTGCGCTATACATGGCTAAACACAGTGGCTCAGACAGTAACACAGTGTGTGGTCGTTCACCGACAGAATGGGAAGGAGAAATGTGTCCCACTCTCAGCTGCTATGTTATATCATACAAGGTGAGTGACTAACTTCATTCATGAACCCGGCTCTCTTCAACACAGGAATTAAACACATATATGGGACACAGCACACAGTGTGATTTGTGTCTGCATCTCCCTCATGCATGTTGTGTATTTCATATAATGTGGTACAAAATGTGACTTTGGTCTTCACCCCCATCAGCTATCATCTGTCACAGGTTACATAGTGACATAATACAACTCAGTTCTGCATCCCCCCTCTGCTATCATATGGTATCATGTGTGACAGTGTGCCCCGAGGTGAGTAATGACTATCCCCTCACCTGCTGTATGATGTCAGAGTGACATTTGTGACTCACATACACTGTGAATCAGACCTGCAACCCTTCTGTCAGTTGTTGTATGATACTGTATGTGCCATAGTGACATAATGCAACTGAGGTCTGGGCTCCTTGATGTCATATAATGTCATAAGTGACATGGTGACATCAAGTGAACAGGGCTGCCTCCCCCTCTTGGGTTATCATTGGCTATCATATAGGACACAGTGATACAAAGTGACAAGTGCGTGTCCCCCTCAAGTGTTAAATACCATATGTGACATAGAGTCCCTCTCTTGGTTGTCCTAGATTTTTTTTTTCTTTTTTTTTTGAGACACAGTATCACTCTGTCCCCCAGGCTGGAGTACAGTGGTGCAATCTCAGCTCACTGCACCCTCCGCCTCCTGGGTTCAAGCAATTCTCCTGCCTCAGCCTCCTGAGTAGCAAAGACCACAGGAGTGCACCACCTCACCCAGCTAATTTTGTATCTTTAGTTACATAGTAACAAATGTGACTGAGGTCTGCCTGCCCTCTCAGCTGATGCTGGCACCTTTATTGTCTAGGCGTGTAACGCTCCTCAGATCTGCATCCTATCTTCTGCTCTCACATGCTATGTAGGATGAGGACACAGCTGACACACTTAGTCACTGCACCTTGTATGATACAATACAACAGCTGAGCGAGTGGGACACATTCCTCGCTCCCATTCTGTCAGTGTAACAGCATATAGCAGCTGAGAACGGGGTACATCCCTGACTCACATGATGTCACAATGTCACATATGATATCATAAGTCATCCAGTGGCCCAGGCATGGTGGCTCACACCTATAATCCCCACGCTTTGGGAGTCTGAGGTGGGTAGATCACTTGAGCTCAGGAGTTCAAGACCAGCCTGGGCAACATGGTGAAACGCTGTTTCTACTAAAAATACAAAAATTAGCGAGGCGTGGTGGTGTGTGTCTGCATTCCCAGCTACTCAGGAGGCTGAGGTGGGAGGATGGCTTGAGCTGAGGAAGCAGAGGCTGCAGTGAGCCGAGATTGTGCTACTGCACTCCAGCCTGGGCAACAGAGCTAGACCCTGCCTCAAAAATAAAAAAATTAAAATAAGTCATCCAGTGATATAATGTGACTCACATCTGCAGGCCATCTTTTGGTTGCCATATGATATTGTCAACCTTACACAGCAAGTTTCAGGAAATATGGTTAAATGTAGAGTTTATTTGAGCACAAACCTTGGCGACAGCCACCCAGGAACACAGATTCCAAAGAATGGAATTCAGTGCTCCAAAGTGGAGAAGTTTTGGGGCTCGTTTATATAAATAAGGTTTGGGAAGCTTAGCAGGGTTTCAACATATTCCCTCAAGGCTAGCATGCAGTTACAGTAATCTGATCAGTCAAGGCAGTATTCCTTTGTGAGAAAGGCATATTTAACATTTCACAGCTGGGCATGGTGGCTCATGCCTGTAATCCCAGCACTTTGGGAGGCTGAGGCGGGCAGATCACAAGGTCAGGAGATCGAGACCATCCTGGCTAACATGGTGAAACCCTATCTCTACTAAAAATACAAAAAATTAGCTGGGCATGGTGGCAGGCACCTGTAGTCCCAGCTACTTGGGAGGCTGAGGCAGGAGAATGGCATGAACCCGGCGGGGCGGAGCATGCAGTGAGCCGAGATTGCGCCACCGCATTCCAGCCTGGGTGACAGAGCAAGACTCCGTCTCAAAAAAAAAAAAAAAAAACACTTCACAATGAAGATGTGAAATGGGGTCTTTTGTACCGTCTCGTCTGAGTTAGGTACAGGACAATAAAGGACACAGTTAATCTATGACGAAGACCAGTGACTAGAAGGGGAGGCCTGGTCTCTGGTTTCTCCTTGTCATTTACAGAACATGAACAGTGAGGAAGAGAGAATGTATGATCCGAGAAGCTGAAGTTGCAGCTACCCGCTTATGTGGCTCAGATCAGTCACATCTCTCTCAAGGCTCAAAGTGTCTGGGGGGTCCCAGCAGCTTTTACATTTTATCTGCTTTCACAACAGGTAGCTATATAGTAGTATAATGTGTCTCAGGTCTGTGTCCCTAGTTTTGACTATTTGTGGTGCCACGTGTCACATAGTGTCACAATTGAGCCCGGCTGTGTGTGATTTGTTAGTCCTGACCACAGGCAATAACAAAGGCTTTACGTGGTGGGGCTGATGGGAGAAACCCCTCCGCACCAGGCTTGGTGCACAGCCAGTGCACGGCAGGCCCGGGCCGAGCACAAAGGCCACACGCACGGCCTGTTGGATGGTTTCTAGGCTTATTGGCTGAATTGCCACGCAAAAGTGGCCGCCTTTTAAAAGATCTTATGTAATGAGCTGAGCAAGGTCCCCGGGTGAGGCCTGAGCTGCCGCCAATACTTGAGGAAGCAAATCAGAATCGGAGTATCGGTGCCTCCTCTTTGTTCACTGGAGGTTTCTCTCTAGTGAGCTCAGAGATCATTCATCAGCCCCCATGGTCCTGCGATGGTTGATTTTATGTTGACCATCCTGGCTGGGCCATGGCGTGCCCGGACTGCACACTGTTCCACGTGTGTCCATGAGGGCATTTCCAGGTGCACTTAGCATGTGAGCCAGTGGGTAAAGCAGACAGCCCTCCCCAGTGTGACAGGCATCACCCAATCCACTGAGGGCCTGAGTGGAACAAAGGCTGGGGAAGAATAATTCACTTCCCTTTTCCCTCCCTCACCACTGGAGCTGGACATCTCATTTTCTCCTGCCCTCAGACTGGCATTTCCACATCTGCTCCCCTGGTTCTCAGGCCTGGGGAGGGAGGTGTGAAGGTGTTGGAGGGACAGCCACCAGTCAGAGCAGCACAGGCCTCAGGAGGGGTCTAGGACTCCAGGCCTCTGATAGTGCCCAGAAAACACCAAGGGAGATGGGGATCTTTATTTTTATTTACTTTTTTTTTTGACGGAGTTTAATTCTTGTCATCCAGGCTGGAGTGCAATGGCATGATCTCAGCTCACTGCAACCTCTGCCTCCTGGGTTCAAGCAATTCTCCTGCCTCAGCCTCCCGAGTAGCTGGGATTACAGGCACCCGCCACCACACCAGGCTAATTTTTGTACTTTTAGTAGACACAGGGCTTCACCATGTTGGCCAGGCTGGTCTTCACCATGTTGGCCCCAGCTGGCTCCTGGCCACTCACTGCAGAGAAGCCTGAGGTGGCAGCTCCCTGCCGTCCTGGTGCCACACACTAAAAAGGACAGCACCGAAACAAAAGGGGTCAGAGAGCACGCGCTGTGGGACACCCACTGCGGAGCAGCCCCAGGAGACTGCGCCGGGCGGCATCCTCATCTGCAGCTCTGTTGTGGGGGCCAGGGGCAGGAGCCTCCCCCTCACCAGGGCCAGCGAGGCAGGCAGTGAGGAGCAGTCTCGGGAGACAGAGGGAGTGAGCGGTGGCCTGGGTGCAGCCTGATGTTCTGGGAGGAGCAGGCTTAGGTCAGCTGCTGTGCACACCTCTGCGTGGCCTGTGGGGATCCTGCAATGGCTCAGGGCCCCACGGCAGAGCTGTCTCTCCGCCCACACAACGGACATACAACCTGACACACGGAAACTCACAGAGACACGGAGAGGCACATGTGGCACTCAAAGACAGACCCACACAAAAGCCACGCAGGAAAGCCTTTTGCCACACGTGCACACAGGTGCCCATCCCTTCAAACCTTGGTGTCTGCCCAGACACACCTGTGTCAGAGACAGGGGACCTGCAGCTCCCCAACACACACCAGTCACCCCACACTAACCCAAGGTGTCACCAGCCAGTCTGGAGGACTTGGGAGGCCAAATGGAGGTGGACAGTGGCCGCAGAGCAAAGGCCTTCAGTGGATACCACCCGACGTGAAGAGCCATGACGCCCACCGTGTCCACACACACAGGGGACACGCACGTCTGTGCACCAGCTCCCCCATTCCTACACACGCATCACCCATCCCTGGGGCTCTGGAGGATGAGACCCCTCCTTCCAGACCAGGGCCTTCCTGAAGACCGAGAGGTGGCCCAGGAGTCCCCATGCCTGAGTGACCCACTGCTCATGTCCATGAAAAAGAAAAGGAACTGTGTGTGTGTGTGTTTGTCAGCACAATGGAAGTTTATTTTATATATATATATATATATACACTTTAAGTTCTGGGGTACATGTGCAGACGTGCAGGTTTGTTACATAGGTATACACATGCCATGGTGGTTTGCTGCGTCCATGAACCCATCATCTACATTACATATTTCTCCTAATACGAAAAGGAACTTTTTTAATCTGAGGAATGTGAGCCCCCTTTAATTACCTGGCCCACAGAGGCACTGGAATGAAACAGCAGTCACATCCCACTCCCACTTGAGCTAAAGACCTCTTGAAGCCAATTGCTCTGTGGGTTCTAGACTGATGCCAAGTAGACATAAAAAGCCATGCGCCGGACACCATAACTCTTACCCTGTAGTCCAACACTGTACAGCCAGTCACTAAGGTTCTCTCTGGAAAGCAGTCAGAATTCCCGCTGACTTCATATCAGCCCACTCCCTGTCCCCTTCAGTCTTTAAAAACTTGCTTGTGATAAGGCTGAAGGAAGCACTCCCAGGGCAACTTGGTGTGTCCTGGGCAGCTCTCTCAGCCTTGGCCCAGACAAACTCCCTGTATGAACTGTGGTTCAGTTTCTTTCTTTAGGTTGGCATCCACATTAGGGGAGCAGTGTTGCTGGGCTGGGGAAGCTGGTTCAGGTCAGATATTGCACAAAGGGTGGGAGAAGGGGCGTTCCTGCATCAGCACCCGGACGAGGCAGAGCAGCAGGTGTCCAAACCCAGGCCTGGCTTGCTCCTGCTGTGGCTCACAGCCCCCACCCCACCTGGCAGACCCCCGGAGCTGGTGACAGTGTTGCCCAGCTGGCCACAGCAGCTGGGCTGCTTATCCCACTCACGACCTCCGGGGGAGGTGTCAATGACCAAGCCCAGCCCCAGCTGGCTCCTGGCCACTCACTGGAGGCTCAGCTCCCACAGTCTCCAGTCCCACCTCCAGCTCCTGCCATTCCGAGGGACCTGGAGGCCAGGGTGCCTGGTGCATGAGCAGCTCTGGGTTGTGGTCCGCCCTCCACGGCAGTGGCCTGAGCGCTTGTTGTCATTAACTCCTGGTTTCTGGCTGGAAGGGATCACACAGACATGGCATGCAGCGGAGCCAATCCTGCCAGGGACTGAGGAAACAGATCCTGGAGAAAACCAGAGACTTTGCTGGCGCTTCAGGGGGACCCCAGTTGGCTCAACGCCCCCTCTCCCTCATAGCCAATCACTAATCAATGTTCTCTCTGGAAACCAGTCATAATTCCTAACCTAGTCAAAGCAGGTCATCCCACACAGTCCAGCCACCCCGCAGGCAGCTAAAGAGTGCCTGGTGAAACGCAAGTCTGAGCGTGTCTGTGTCCCCAAGCCTTTCCGTGCCCCCTGCCGCTCTTCGGACAAGCCCCCAGCAGCCTCTGTAATGAGCAGCCCCCGCCCTTGCCTCCTGCGCTGGCTTCCGCAGCCTGCCCACACCGGTCCTCTCGTCCATCCACCCGACCTGATTCTGGCAGGACCTTTGCAGGAGCCTTTCCTCCACCCGAACCCCTCCTATTAAAGCCTGTTCCTAGCCAGTTCAGCCCCAGCCACCAGAAGCCCCCCAGCCCCGGCCCAGCAGCTGGCCTGGGAACAGGGACAGCGCAGTCTGGGCTCACGGGCTGGGGACCGGGCAGCCTGGGCGACCATGCAGGCCCAGATGGGGACTCTGGCTCCGATTGTCCTGGCCCAGAGGCTCTAGGGTGGTCCCGTCTGTCTCACCCCGGGGGCGGGGAGGACGCAGACAGACCCCAGCGCCACTGTTCGGCCGCGGATGGTGCCTTAGACCCAGGTCCTGTGGGCTCTGGCCGGAGCCCCCCACTCTGGGGGAAGGCCGGTGACTGGGAGGAGTCCACCTCGCAGGCGCGCCGGCGCGGAGCCGGGACCTCAGCCCGCACTGACTCAGGGAGGGGTGGGATTCTCCATGGTCCTGCGATATCCAGGCGGCGGAATCTCGCCTCTAGGGTCGCGCGGCAGCAGGCAGGTGCGAGACTGGGCTAAGCGAAACCCTCCTAGGAGCCTCCGCGGAGGGAAAGGCGCGCCTCCCTCTGAATGAGCAGGCGGCGGAGCGCGGGGCCAGGACAGGTGGCCGGTCGCGTCGCGCTCGGGACTGTCGTAAGAGGGGCGGGGCGCGCAGCTCGAGGACTGTCGTAAAGGGGCGGACGCGCCGCGCTAGCGATGACGTGAGCTGGGGAGCTCATTGCTGCCGCCGGCGGCTAGCGGGCGTTCGCGCCATGGAGCGTTATGCGGGCGCTTTGGAGGAGGTGGCGGACGGTGCCCGGCAGCAGGAGCGACACTACCAGCTGCTGTCCGCGCTGCAGAGCCTTGTGAAGGAGTTGCCCAGGTACGCGGGCGGGCGGGCGGCGGCCTGCCGAGGCGGTGTCGGGTCCCTCCAGGGCTCACCGCGCCACCCTACCCCGCAGCTCCTTCCAGCAGCGCCTGTCCTACACCACGCTCAGCGACCTGGCCCTGGCGCTTCTCGACGGCACCGTGTTCGAAATCGTGCAGGGGCTACTGGAGATCCAGCACCTCACTGAAAAGAGCCTGTACAACCAGCGCCTGCGCCTACAGAACGAGCACCGAGGTGCGCGTGGGCAGCGGGACGAGGTGCCTCCTCCTCGGGGTCTGCGCCTCCCGGCAGCTCTTGGTATCTGTGCAGATCGGCTCCTTCCTTGGGAGTGTTCGGAAAAGGTCCCTAAGATTAACAAAATCAAGGGCGCGGAGACTGAGACAGTGCCTTTTTAGTGACCAGTGGGTCCAACCAGTTTTGTTTTCAGTTGCTGCAGCCCCCACTTCTTAGCAGAAACTCCTTGCTCGGGCTTCCCTGTGCCCCACCCCCTTCCAGGCCGGATGGCCCTAGGCCTCGGTGCCTGGTTGGCCTCCAGGCAGACTCTGGTGGTGGCACTTATTGCGTTGCCCCTCAGTAGTTGGAGGTCTGTTGACAGCTGTGCAGCGCCCTTCAGGGTCAGTTCTCTCTCAGGCCTCGCAGGGCCTCATTCCAGTTGCACATCAAATTCCTAAGCACTGTCTCCTGTGGCGCCCTCCCAAACCCGAAGAGCTTCCCACTTGAGCCGCATGATTGGTGCGCTTGGGACTCCTTTCCTGCAAATTATATAGGCCAGGTCCTCCTGCACCATCAGATTTCAACCTTCGCTATTTTATTTTTCCCAAACTTCTTTTAAAAGTTGAAACATTTAGAAAAGCTGAAAAGATAGTCTACTGCGTGCGCTTGTGCTCGCCGCTGAAAGTTCAGTAGTGAACGTTCTGCTCTAGTGCTTGATATCCCAAAATGCGTGCGTGTGACAGCATAGCGGTTCACCTAGAGTCTTCAGCATTCCTGGAGACCAGGATTTTCAACCCAGCAATGTTGACATTTGTGGCTGGGTAAGTCTATGGTGAGATGCTGTCTTGCGCATTGCAGGGTGGCAGGGGTACCCTCCCTAGTCCGGAAAACCAAGAATGCCTCCAGACAACCGGGGGGTGGGGTCATCCTTAGCCTCGGATTGGGAGCAGGTTCTCTAGAACAAGAGCGGTCTCCTACACAGCTGCCGAGGGTAGCCCCCTGAGAAATGAACTGTTCCGGTTGTCTCCTGACTTTCAGTGCACGGTGACATCATGCTACCTAACTTGTGGTAAATTGTTGATTTATAAGTAAGGATCCAGTCCAAGTTCATATACTATAATCGGCTACTTTGGTCTCTCTGCGTCTGGAACAGTCCCCAGCATTTGTTGTGGCACTGACTTTTTGTAGAGTCCAGGGCACATGCCCTGCTGTGGATCTATCAGGTTGCTTCCTCGTGCATTTAACCTGCTTCTCCACTCTCTGGGTTTCCTGTACACTGGACTGCTGGTAGAAGCCTGATTAGAAGCAGGTTTAATGTGGCAAAAATTCCTCCTAGCGGTGCAAGGCGCCCTTCCCCAGAAGGCAGGCAGTGCCCATCTGCTCCAGGATTCGTGTTTCTATCAAGAATGGATGTCGGATTTTGGTAGACCCCTTTTTGGCAGCTCTTGAGATGATCACATGGTGAATCATTTTCTATGACTACAGTGAATTACAGTTACTTGAATTCCATCCTACTTGGTTGTGCTGTAGTATCCTCCTTATGTATGCTGGATTTGATTTGCTAAAATCTTGTTAAGAATTTTTTTGTCTATGTTCTTGACAAAATGTGGTCTATAGTTTTCATGTAATATCTGGTTTGGGTATCAGGGTTTTTGCCAGCCTTATAGGATGAGTTTGGAAGTGTTCTCTTCAGTTTTCCAGAAGAGTTTGTGTATAATTGGCATTACTTCTTCCCCTAAATGTTTGGGCGATTGTCTTTTTAAAATTTTTTATTGAGCTGTAAGATGCATACAGTTTAATCCCAAGTGCATGGCTGTCCTTAATGCTCAGACTGTGCCATGTGTGGCCAGTGGGGGCGCTCCAGGCTCCTTTAGATGCCTCCCCATCATTCCGTGAGTACTTTCTTGCTTTCTGGTTCCAGAGCGTGTTCAGGCTCATCTTTTGTTTTCTCCCTGTCTCAGTCCTGGAATTCGCCATTTTTCCACAGGGCCCTGGTCCCTTCTAGTGGGATGGGGAGTTTCAGTAACTCCCTGGGCCCATTGCTGTTTGGGCCAGGCTCTGGTTCCACCAGCAGCAGGTATGCCTGCGTTGACTTTCTGTTTCTCCTTTTTGATTTGCCAGGAGTGACTGGCTGCTCCTGCCTCCTTTGTGTTCCCTGGGCATGTCTAAGGTCAGGCCCCTTCTGCCCAGGCAGCTGGCGTGGCTCTCTTCTTGCCTTTTGGTTGCCTACCTAATGGAATCTGGTAGTGGACCTGGCACTTGTAGCAATGTTTGATCAGTAGAGTGAAGGAGATGACATTTCCCTGCTTCCCTGTGTTATGGAAATGTCTCAAGGGAGCTCTTGGTTTGAAACATATTTCATGTGATAAATGCCATCACTGAGGTGTGTACAGAATGCCAAGAAACAGAAGATTGGGGAAGGCTGCAGGCACAATGGAAGCCAGGCTACCTGCAGGGGAGCCTCAGGGACCCTGAAGGTCCCTGGAAACTTGCCACCAGAGAAGAGCTGCAACATCAGGGCTCTTCCCAGGAACAGTGTTGGGTTTCACGTTTCTTGTGGCCAGGGACCCCTCCTTCCTGGGGAGCTGTAGCCATTTGGCACTTACTGGTCACTGGTGCCAGCTGTGGGGTGCTGCATGTTCTGTTTCATGGTAGTTTATGTCCCATGATCGCTTCCTCTGTACATTCCCCTCAGACTAGACAGTTTGCACACATCTGTGTTTGTGCACAGTTTAGCAGGGACCATGGAGCTTTACTTGATGGCCAAGGGTGAGCTGCTCAAAGCTGCACAGGCTTATGGTGCCCCAAGCTCATCCCAAACTTGGGCCTCCCAGGTCTGCCCACCCTTCTCCATCTGGCGCTGTGCCAGAGCTGGGAACTGCAAATGGGGGAGGGAGCTGCCCACCCTGAAGGGTAGAGGGGCTGAGCACACCCCTGGTAGGCAGAGGCCCCACACTCAGACTCAGCGACCCCGCTCCTCCTGCTCCTTTCCCGTGCCTTTGAGGTGGTCTCCGACACTTGAGTAGATGTCCAGTGGCCTGTGGCCATGGGGTCCCTGAAGCCCTCAGACTGCAGCCTCCCTCCCACCCGCCTCCTCCAGCTGCCCTGGGTCTGGGGCTGCAGCTTTGGCCCCACCCGCCAGTCTTCCCACCCCACCCTCTTTCAGTCCCCGCACCTTCTGGAGTCCCTGGAGACTTGCCATTGGAGGCCCGGCCCTGGGTGACAGTGGGGTGGGAGGATGGAGGAGGCTGGCGTCCCCAGTGCAGTTATGCCTTTGGCCTGGCTGCTCTGCTGGGCTGGCAAGGCAGGTGCCCATGGGTGAGGGCTGCTGCCGAGTCCCACCGCCTGCTGACCGGCTCTCCTCCCTCCCAGTGCTCAGGCAGGCGCTGCGGCAGAAGCACCAGGAAGCCCAGCAGGCCTGCCGGCCCCACAACCTGCCTGTGCTCCAGGCGGCTCAGCAGCGAGAACTAGAGGTACGGGGGGCACAGGCAGGGTGGCCGGCCAGCTGTCCTGTGGGCACCACCTGGCTCTGCTGACTGGAGGGGTGTTGGGGCTCAGGTGTGGGTGGCTACTCTGGGCCTGAGTGGGCCACTGGAGGCCTAGTGAGTCCCACCAAGTGGCTCCTCCCTGAGGGTGCCAGGTGTGCTGGGGCTGGGTGGAGGGTGAGGGCCCACCAGTGCTCCCCTGGATAGCAGCTCCTCGTGGGTTGGGGCCTCCATGAGAGCAGGTGGCCTTGAGGGGTACAAGGGCAATGGTGGGGTGATGGGGCCAGCCAGGAAGGGGCCCATCCTTCTCCCAGGGAGCACAGGGACAACCAGAGACTGACATGTAACCAACAAGCCACGGGCAGGGTGTGCCTGCGGAGATGTGTGTGGTCCCAAGGCAGCCCCAAGTTAGGGCGTTCGTGGAAGCCCCTTAGGGCCCCCTTCAGGAGTTCGCATGGCCGAGGAGAGGCCTGGGTGTGGTGAGGATGCATCGGTGGTGTCAGAGCTGGTGCTGCTGGGGACAGCAGCAGGAGCATGTGTTTGAGCTGCCCTCCTCCGCCCCACCCCCACGGCAGGCGGTGGAACACCGGATCCGTGAGGAGCAGCGGGCGATGGACGGAAGATCGTCCTGGAGCTGGACCGAAGGTGGCTGACCAGCAGAGCACACTGGAGAAGGCGGGGTGGCTGGCTTCTATGTGACCACCAACCCACAGGTCAGTGCCTGGGCCTGCTCCGCCCTAGCCCGAGTGCCCATGGGCCCCGCAGACCCCATTCCATCTGGGGTTTCATCGCTGGTCCCTGGGGAGCCAGGCTCAGCGTATAGCGGGTGAAGTGGAAGGATTGAGACTCTGGAAAGGATTTCTCTGCCATTCCCAGCACGGAGGCCAGGCCCATTCCCTACAGGAGGGTGAGCCAGCCAGCCACGGGGCACTGCCCACCCTCCCCAGGCCTGCTGTGCCCCACAGGGCCCTCTTCTGCTCCCCTCCCACATGCCATTCCGAGTGGCCCTGCTGGGGGCAGAGGCTCAGATTCCACCCCATCCTGGCAGGCCATGACCAGGCTTCACAGGATGGCCGCCCAGTGGGCTCACTGCCTGGCACCCTTGGGCCGGGGTGAAAGGAGCCCGGGGGTCACTCTGGCCTTCACGGGGCCCCTCTATATCCCAGGAGCTGATGCTGCAGATGAACCTGCTGGAACTCATCCGGAAGCTGCAGCAGAGGGGCTGCCGGGCAGGGAAGGCAGCCCTGGGACTGGGAGGTCCCTGGCAGCCACCTGCTGCCCAGTATGACCAGAAAGGCAGCCCTGTCCCACCATAGCCACAGGCAGCAGAAGTCTGGGCAGAGTTCATCTTCTTGACCTGTGGCCACTGCCTTCCCAGCTGCCCACAGGGGTCCCCTGCTGAGGAGAGGCCGGGTGGAACCCGGCTGCCTGTCCCCCTTCGTCTGGGACTTACTGCCAAACGCCAGGTTGGTCTCATAAAAGGCAGGCCGGCCCAGCCTGCCGCTGTCTGCTCGGGGCCCGGCAGAGAGTGAGGCCGGGGGCTCTCACACCTTCTCACTCCACGGGGCACATCCCAGCCTGCACTGAGGGCCCCCCGAGTGCTTGTTCTGGTCTCAGCCGCTCCCTTGGCAGCTGCAGCCCCCATGCAGAAGAGGCTCCGAGGCCCAAGCTCTGTGTGACCCAGAGAAATAAAGATGCCTCAGTGTGGCCCGCGTGGCTTGTGTGACAGCTGCAGGTTCTGCCATAACCAGGGCCCCAGTAGGGCCCCCACTTCTGCTGCAGCAGAGGCCTCTGCCTGGGGTCCCTTCCTGGGCTGTGTGCCCAGCCCACCACCCCTCCCCCTGCACGGAGACTGGGACCCTCCAGCCTTTCCTGCCCCAGTCCTGGTCCCAGGATGCTGTCACTGCCGTCTGCACGGGGGCCCCCATCCAAGCCCCAGGGCATGCGGACCACACCCAGCTGCTTCGTGGGGCTGGGGCTGGAGAGCGTGGAGAAGGCCCGGGGTGCAGTGTGCGCCTGCCGCAGCCTGGTCAGTGTCCTGTGCGAACCACTAGGAGGCGCCTGATGCAGGTCACTGGCGTAGAGGACTCAGGGCAGCAGGAATGGCCTGAGGAGGAGCCCCAGGGGAAGGCGTGCCAGACCCACGTAGAGAGCTTGGCCTCTGCATCTGCATGAGTCCCCTCCATGCTGGCCTGGGCCCATGGGCCCTGCTGGGTCCTTGTGGAGTCAGGGTTGGGGGTGTCCAGGTCTGTGCGGGGCCTGGCCTCCAGGAGCAGATGATGCTGGAAGCCAGAGTCTGGGGTGCAACTTCTCTGACCCTGTGTGAGCCACTCCCTCTTTGCTGCCCAGAGCTGACCCAGTGTGAGGGCAAGGGCTGTCAGCTGCAGAACAGTGGTGTATTGACCAGGCAGGGCCTCCCCAGCCCGGCCTCTGCTCCCCGAGGGGCTCGGGTGTGTGGGCTGGCCCTGGCAGAAGGTGGACAATCCTCTAGGCCCAAGGACATGGCGGTCACAGAGGTGGGGGCCTTGGGCCCACACATCCGGGGAGAGTTCCCAACCGTTCCCAGTGGCTATTCCAGGCAGGGAGCAGGTTCGGCCCACACCTGAGTGCCCAGACCCTGGGCAGGGCTGGGAGGCACCTGACCCCACCTCCAGCAGCTCTGCAAGTGTGGAGTGAAAAAAGGTGAGTCTGTGTGAGGATGGGGTTGGCTGCAGCTGTGGTGATGGCCCGGGGTGGGGACTGGAGGCCGAGGGTGGGCTGGCGGGTGCTACGCAGGGCGACAGAAGAGGCTGCCAGTTCGGAGCCGCCACAAGAGCTCCAGCCACAGCAGCTGCCGAGCGCCCTTCATGAGGCTGCTGTTCTCCAGGGCGCGGCGGGACAAGTAGGGCAGCACCTCCATCACGGGGCCGTAGGGCACGTACTTGTAGCCGGCCTGGCCTGCAAGGGGGCAGATACACCATGAGGTCCAGGCCTAGCACTGCACCCCATCACACCAGGGAGGGCCCCACTCACCCAGCAGGAAGCTGATCTGGTCACACATGCCCAGCAGCTGTCCACAGTACACCTGGTGGTCAGCGGGATGCAGGCACAGCTCCTCCATTCTGTGCAGGTAAAGCCAGGAGCTGAGGGCCAGCTCCAGGGCACTGTCCCGGTGCAGGGGTACAGGGCTCCTGTCCCAGCTCTGAGCCCGTCCTACTACCCCAAATCCCCCATCTACACTCTCCAGACTTCATCCCCTGCAAGGTGGGGCTGGGGTATGGGCTCTGCCCGGCCGTGCCCCAGTGAGGCCTCTTCCCAGCAGGACTCTGCTGGGCTGCCCTACTCTTCTCCCTGGGGAGGCCTCAGCCCTTAGCCAACAAGGTCCTCCTCCTGCTTGCCCCACCCTCCCCTCTGCCACCTCTCCTCTACCTCCCTTCGTGGAGGTGCGGCCCTTCCTGGGCGCTGACCCACCAGCAGCCTGCCCCACAGGGCAGGAAGCTCGGCTCTCCTGCCATCCCTTCCTCAAGCCCCTCCAGGGTTCTGTGGTATGACTGGTCTCCGGCCCTGCCCTCGCCCTCTGTGGGCTGCTCCTCTGTCCTATCCCCACAGCTGCTCTGTCCCACACAGCTGCCACCAGCCCCCGAGTCCTCGGAAGGCGGCTGCTCTGAACCGAGATGTGCTGCATATGTCACATACACAGGGATTTAGGAGACTTTGTAGAAACATAATACTCAATGCCGTGTTGCTTTTGTAAAAGCAGCTGGAATACAATTTGAAGTAATATTTTGTGTATTTTGGGTTCATTAAAATATATTCTTGAAATTCATTTTTTTTAATGTGGCTACTAAAGAATTTTACAGATGTGGCTTGTATTATATATCTTAGCACTGCTCAGATATTGGGGTGGGGCCCTCAACTCTGTCCTGTCTTCACACCACCCCTGACAGGGTCTTACAAGATTCTCAGGTTTGAAATATCCATGCAGTGACAGTTCTCACGTTTCATCTCCAGCTTCCTATATCCAGGTATCCTGACTTAGCCGGTCTGCACAGCACTGGGGCCCCCACCCTGGGCCGAGTTCTGCCCGCTCCTCATACATCACCTGGGTGACTGGCGGGGCCTGTGCTGTGCTTCCCACTCCCTCCCCGAGGGCCTCACCTCCCCTGTGCTCCACCTGCCCCAGCCCTGGCTCCCAGAGTACCCATCAGCCAGAGGCCCTTTCCCTCCATCCCTGGGCTGGGCTCCGGTGTCGGGACCACCCAGTCTAAAGCAGGCACCCATCTCTGCCACATCGCCCTGGTCTCCATTGTGTGTCTCCCTCAACCCCAGGACAAGAACCCAAGAGCCGGGCTGCCACTGCTGGCTGCCCCCTCCCCTGTGGTGTGCACGGCCTCTGCCATGTGACTGCAGCTCCTCCCAGTGCAGGGCAGCAGCTCACTCTGCCTGGCATCTGGGCTTGGCCTCATGAGGCATTTTGGCCAACAGGAAGGTACCAAAGGTGACACAAGCAGAGGCTTGCCCTTTCCAGGCCTTCTGGAAGCCTGAGCCCACCACATGCCCAAGCCTGGGCTGGCCTGTGGGACACTGGACCTGGGTACAGCCTCCTTTACTGCCCCAGCCATGAATGAACTCATTAGGCCCCACTGGCCCCAGATCACAGACGCAGGAGGGACACAGGCACGGCCAGCAGCAGAAGCACCAGCTGAGCCAGCCCGCCCAGGCCTACAGAACATGCCACTGTTTCAGCCTCTAAGTTTGGGGCTGGTTGGTTCCTCGGCCAAAGCCAACTCGGGTTGTTTGAGGGTGGG